>CM064573.1:1054418-1251918 GCA_032716605.1 Paralithodes platypus
AACGAGAAAACCTTTTCTTTTTTTAGGTTTTGTAAGTCTTTATTGTGTTAGCACATGACTGAATACGATATTGATGTTTTATGTATAATTCACACTTAAGTTGTTGTGCACCTTTTTTTTTACAATTCGTGGGCAGCTAAAGGGTAGCACAGGTCGGTTGGTTGCCTGTCCAGATTTTGATAATGCTTCTAAGGTCGATTATCTAAAATCTTGGGGGGGGCTGTGACGCACCCCAGTGCTGGGCAACGCAACCATGATTGTACTCCTTGGGACTCCACTGTACCGCCCGTGATCTGGCTTTACCGTCGAGCTATGTATATTGAGTGTGACAACTTATAACTATGTTCTTTGTATCTCTGCAAATGTCTCGTCATGTGCGAAACCGTGGTGGGTTTTGTTTTAAGCCATGTCGAGACCTTCCATTTAATATGTAGTATCAATTTGAGAGAAGTTGATAGATAGGATACTGGGAATTCAGAGAGAGAGAGTGAGTTGGGCTTCAGAGACACCCCGCCGCGCTGCCGGCCGGGTGGTTTTGCCAGACGTATGGACTGGTTTGGCAGCCTTTCCTTATAGATAGGCGGCGATAGGGTTGGTAGTCCATTGTTGCCTGCCTGGGCTGCGGCCCATGTTGTCGTACAGCACACTGCATGGAGGTTGGCTGTGTGTTCCAGGAATAGGTTGCCTAGAACCTTTGAGATTCTAACATCCCTTGCGCTCTCTCCCCAACTTCTCACGGTCGCCCTCTTTCTCTCTGACGACATTACTCTCATTTCATTCTTCTCTCTATTTAAATGCATAACCTTCCCTTGAGGTCCTAAAGGAGTTTCAGCACTCACCTCTCGTATTACTCTTAGGACACGCATATATTTACATGTATTCGATTTAAGGGGTTAATGTGAAACGCGCTCTCTTTGATGAGGATCGTTGGTGAACATCTACATGTTCACGCGTTATATGCCCTGCTCATCATCCCATTTGTGACTAGACCTGGTGCCATGTGTAGGAGCACGACCATGCCAGGGAGTTGTCTGTAGAGGGACGAGGACTTAGACTTGATTTGCATACCGAGCCAGGAGGAGCCGCGTGTAGCACCCGAGACTAAAGCTCGCTCGTAGTGCCGGTATAGTAGAGTAAATAATTTATCTGTCCTTGTGTTCTCTACAGTCTTCTCAGGTTCTCGCTTTCGGTGCTGGGACTCGTTGTTCCTGGGACTTGGCCTGCTAGCTAGAAACCACATGGGGATGATGAGTGGGATATATCTTTATTTTACTATGGCTTGCAGGCTCTCTTTAAGTATATATCTATACACACTTTACAATACCAATTACTCACACACAAGACAACACTATTAATACTTTTCATGTATCAATTAACTGCACTGTCGTTTTGCTGCTGTGTCCGGAGTTCTGTTGCGTAGGGCGCATACGGAATCGGAGGGGAGACAGAGTGAGAGAAGCGAAGTAGCCTATGCGGTAGTAGGGATACCGGCGCAGTACTGCTGCCTGCAACCTTTTAGTTATTCCCAGTATAGAGTCATTATTATTAATAAGTTGACATACTGTTAATATGTTTCCTCCCATGTGTATTATTAGGTATCTACTGGATCATGAACATATGTATGCTACATGCTAGTGCATGTTAGTTAGGGGACAGTTAGTGTAGTGCACGCGCTTTCAAGTAGGCGTGTACATTTGTCATTTAGCATTTCACTGTCATACCTTTTAGCCTGCTTCTATTCTACATGCTTAGAGGCTTAATATTAACGTAGTGTCTTGAGTATTGCATTTCTTTAGTAATAACGTAACCTATAAATGTATGAGGGAGTTTAGCCTCATAGCCTACCCCTGTTGTACACTTTCGCCGAGGTTAAGGTACCTCGTTACAGTAGACGATAACTCTGTTAGGCGTTGGTGCTTTTGTTGTCTGGAGCATATAGTATTTGGGACTGGAAGCGAGCGTGTCGTTGTAACTAAAGCCATTTCTGTTCCTACGATCAAGAATAACGAATATGTATTGCCGATCCAGCAGTTAACAATAATATATAGACAAAGAGAGGGGAACAGGTACCAATAGTAATGACATTATGGAAATACAACCAAATAAGGAAGCCTAGGGTTTGTATGTTGATCAAATCATAGTTTTAACTCCCCTTAGAGTTATATTTACTTCATTACTTCAGTCTTGTCTTCCATGGACCGTTCTATTTTAGCCATTAAGTCTGTAACTTCGGGGAATTAGTGTTTTTCTATATTTAGAAATTACTTTACTAGCTCAATTAGATATTGCATTTCATTTATGTCATTATACTGGTGCTTGTTCCCTCTATTGTCTGGAAAATCCCTGTGATTTCGGAATTTTGCCCGCAATTATATTGATACCTACATGTTTGTAAATATTGTGTTGATTTATATATATGGATAATACGGTTATAGATATATACTCTATATATATATATATATATTGTTATGTCCTGGGATATATAAAACACTGGGCTCGTTCTAGTGGACTAGGTATGCGGCAACAAGCAACAACGGAAAACGCTAGATCCAACCCTTATCTATAAACCCAGGCAACAAACCACACTAAACCGTCAAGAGGTCCTGCCTGGACAAACGAGGTATCCTATGACTCTGGTTATACGGGTGCACGCACTATAGACTGCTGATAGTCAAGCAGGATATATAAAAGATCACCCAATTAAGTTGACTTAAAGCTTCAAGGAAAAAAGATAGATAACGGAATTAAATTGCCGAAGACCCCCCCCCCAAGAAACAAATTAATAACAAACTAGAAGAAAGTAAATTTAACGTTACGTTAATTAATACAACGAATCACCCCTGCGTGAAAGAAGGTGAAAGCAAACAGTACTCAAAACATCGTACAGGTAGACAAGATGCAGGTTTCTAAACTGCATGCGGCTACTGTAGGATCTGATGATTAGCAAAGAAAGTACGTTACGGATTTTCGAGAAATCCTAACTAATAAGCAGGAATAAATAATTGTGATAGGACCTACAGTGTATAATGGCATAGGTATAATTAAATAAAGGCAGCAACTCGCAACATGAAACACATACAGGTGTGCTTCTCACTCTTAGTCAGGCAAGCCTGCTCGGACAGAGTCGCTAAGCACCCACCCTGACTCACAATGCTCACAAAGACGGTAAACTGTGGCACAAGAACAAGCATACAGATATAATAAACCGCTAGCTGTGTAATCGGCCAGATGGCAGAGGTCTAGCCGGAAGGCTATAGGCTTCGGATACCCGGGGCTGAGCAACCTGCTCTAGCCTAGGGACGGTCCCACGTCTGTGCGCCAAATTACTCTAATTGAAGGGGTGCTCTCTTGAGAGACTCAGATCCCAAGTATCTGACTCTCTCCTGGCGACCCTAAAACAAAACGCAAGACGTGCTAGGGCAGTGCTGAGTTGGACTAGGCAAGGGCCCTCACAAAACACAACACTAGACACACAGGCACACAGACAAGAAAATGCCCCCGGACTCCCACGGGTTATCCTAGTAACGTTGTGCAGGTCCACCGGACTCGCACCTTCAGACTTTACTTAAAGGATCGCAAAAAAAAAACACTGCCCTCCGGTCTAGCCCCTGCTCACCTGCCACCCAAAAGAACACACTAGCAAGCATGAAAGAAACACCAAATATGAGACAACAAAAAAGCTTCCTAGGTCTCATTAAACAAGTGACATCTCTGCATAAGGCCCTAAATCCTATCTAGTTATCTGAGAGATCGTCGTTAATACAATAATAGGATATACGGTCTATCAATGGGGATGGGATAATTAAATAGATTGGTGAAGTAGTGGAAAGAATGGATACCAAAGTAAGAGAGAAAGTTTCTAAGTGGGGTTGAGAGGGATAGATATAAAGGGGGTCCGAAGGGTACGACAGTGAGGTGAGCTTCTGAGTCTTGAATCTGTTGGGACCCCACCCTAGGCATGCGAAATACATCCCATGCTTGGCAACACTCAACACCGTTGCAGGGTTCAAAATCCTCTATCCCTGGCGTGAAGTTCGAAACTAAGCCTAACGTTGCGATCAAAACTGCAAACATAAGGGCTCGTTCCAAAGTAGTCTATTCCGCACCCGCGCAAACGCCGCAACGTCCCCCAAGACGGTCTCTCTCTCCCGCTCGTCTCCTCCCACTCTCACTAGACTTACATCTTATATAGTATAATGAAACAATCAACTCTTTATCGAGGATAAAATATACTAAAATTTGTTGATTAAGAATAAGGGCAGCTTCAAGGTGTGAAACAACATAAGAATATCCAGCAGACATTAGTGACCTTATCGTAGGATATATCTAAGGAAAAGCCGGCCGGCCGGCTGCCGCCAGCCGGTTTCAAAACGGCTGGGCAGCCGACCACTACGTGCATGCCCGCACGTGGCTACTAGGCAGGAGCGCCACAATATATATATATATATAATATATATATATAATATATATATATAATCACTGTATATACATATGTATATATGCGATACTGACTGGTTGCGTGGAAAGTCAGTATACTAGGAAACAGTAGGACCAGGGTTATGAAAAACATCTTGGAAGTTGTTTTCATTGATACAACGTTTCGGATCTTTTTCTAAAAAACAGAAATGAACACAATAATGTATAAACATGTAGGCAATACTAAAATGACGGGCAAAATTCACTAGGATCGAGAAGAAAAAAAAGGGAACAGCTACCAATGAAATACAGTATCAAAGGAGCAAGTAAAGCGATTTCTCTCTCTATATATATATATAATTTATTATATATATATATATATTAATATATATATATATATATATATATATATATAAAAAAAAAAAAAAAAAAAAAAAAAAAAAAATTACACAGACTTAAATGGTTTAAATAAGAAAGGTCAAGAGGGGCAGGACTAGTAATTAAACAAATATGAAATTCTAAGGGAGTTAAAAACTATAAATTCAACCCAAAACAGTAATTCAATACGGCCACCGACTTAAAATTACAGTAATAGTTACCCCAACACCAGAAAATCTTAAAAAGCAACGACGGGGGACGTTCGCGGTTTCGTTACCACCTATACGAGGACGCACCACTGCTTCTGGTATACAGCCGGCGGTTACCGTTTCCCTTAGAGCAAGGGAGAGGGGTAATTGTTTATGGTTTGATTAAAGAGGAAAGCGCTTGAGAGCCTAGAAGGAGGAGATACGAGCTCTATATAAGTAATTAGATGATTAGTGTAGTATTAGCTAAAGGAAATGAATCATGTTGCGTTTCATTCCTACAGACTGCCACACAATAACGTAGTGACTGAGTCTGCCACCAGAAAGGGAAGACTGTGGCGGCTGAAGTACACTACCTTGGCATGGCTTCCGGTGCAGATGCCACGGACCCGGAGGTAAACTTCTAGGGAGGGCTACTAACAGCGGGGATGGTTCTAAGGATCCTACTACTAACAATAACTGCATGGGTGTTGTCAAGGATAGGTACTAACAGCAAATGGAGGCTTTCCAAGGTACTACCACTAACACTGGATGGGTCGTTGGAACGCAATCAACAAGGAAGCCGTTAAGGGCAACAGGAGTGATTCTTCCTATTTTAGCGTAATAAACGAGAATGATGACTCTTTGTTTGCCATCAAAAATTCATATCCTTCGGACATATCGGGTACACGGTTTTCAGATACTTTTGCAACATTTTGAATCTTATTGGTTTAGACTAGCCAATTCATACGCGGGGTTTCCATTTGTGCCCAAAATCGATGATAACGGACCTACCCACAATATAACAGTTGAGGTAGATAGAAAGAGGTCAAAAGTGAGAATGAAAACATTGAATGACCATAAACAAACAAACACATGCACATGCCCCGGCCATGGTCGGTGGTGCGCGTTCTGACTGCTGATCAGAGGTTCGGTAGTTCGATCACACTCCATGCCACTGGTAGAAATCAAGAGCTTGAACACTCAGGTCTAGCGATTTAGTGGCAAAAAATATGCAGTAGAGTCCCTGTACCAAGGGCACGCCTAGCCCTGTCAATCAAGGGAGGATTTGGCATAAACCCCTTGCGTACCGGCGACGTCCTTATTATGATATTATGGCCCAACTTATAGGACGGATTTATGCAGCTTAGTGAGGATCTGAGTAGGCTAAAAGGATTAAGTGAATGAAAATAGTGTGTGCTTCTTAATGGTTAAAGGGCCTTCCAAAGCTTAATATAATCACCTAATTGTTGCCCAGAATATTATGAAAAGAACCGTCGAATTGGTACTGTAGGGTTAAAAACTGCATCTGACATCAAGTTAAATATGACATTAGTTTATTTTTTAAATCTAGCGAGTACTCGTTTTTGTGAGCATATCTATTGATAATGCTTACATCGATTGGACCACCACATATTAAATGGCTAATCTAACATAATGGGTAGCAGCATGTTTCTATACTATGTAGTTAAGACGGGAGTGAGTATTTTTTATTCAGTGATTCTGTTAGTTATAATTTCTTTAGCTTCCTTAAGACATCAATCAAGCTTAAAAATACCCTCAAGATGCCGATCGAGATAATCTTTTACATGTTTTGGTTAGAAATATGTCATAAATTACAGGCTCGCTATCGTTGCCAGAAAAAAGTGACACCTAAATGGCACAAAAGTCTTAAAACGCCAAACTAATGGAGCGAACGTGTGAACAATCTCAAAACAAAAGGACCAAAACATTAGCGAGAAGGCGGGTCCAGAAAAAAAAAAAATCCCCCTTACCCAGAGCCGTGAGCACTAGACCTAAGCGGTAAGCCATTTCTTCGTCAATATTGTAGACCTTTCGTACTATTAGTGTCGATTTTTTCCCTGGCAAAACAATAGGAGCCTGTAATGTTGGAAAGAACTGGCCTCGCCGGGACATTTTTCTACCAAAATTTTTACAAATTAATCTCGAAAGGGGATCTAATGATTTGTTTTTAAAGTTTGATGGAGGCCTAGGGAGGAAACTTAAAAAAATAGAATATACATAAATTAATGACCAAACAAACGGTCAGTTCCCGACTAATCTGAAATAAATCATCTAATGAAGCCAGCAGGTAATGAAGATGATGTCACCGGCCACCTGCATGGGTTTAAAAGGTTGCACACATTTGCATATTTGGACATGTAAGGCAAGTTGTGAAGGCATCAGGGATAAACATATGGTATTTATCTGTATCTCATTTGGGCTCCTATGATCAATATGGGTGGGGCTCGTTAAGCCGGATCCCCGAGAGCTTTTATACAACATTCTATGATCAACATTTTTCTGGCAACTTTCTGGAATATTTGCACTGGTATCGCGAAAACAGGACTGATGATAGATGAATAGGTGACCAAAATATTTATATGTTGACCACTAAGCAGCCCAAAGGATCAGTGTGAGGCAAATGTTGAGTGAAAAAAGCGCTAGGTGATACCGCTAACGAGCACCCACCCATTTGAATCATATGAGCCCAAATGATTGATAACAATAAATACCTATGTTATCCTGAGGCATCACAAAATGGGCCTTACATGTCAAAGATGCACATGTGTGCAACCTTTTTAACCCGTGCATGTCCGGTGACATCGTCTTCATTACATTCTGGCTTATGATGAATTTATTCAGATTAAGGGGAGACTGACCATTTGTTGGTCGATAATGAATTTATTCATTATTTTTTAAAGTTTCCTCCCTTAGACCTCCAATCAAATTTAAAAAAACAAAATCCCTATTAGATCCCGCATTCTAGATTAATTTGTCCATTTTTCGGTAGAAAACATTTCCCGGACCGAAGGACAGTTCTTCCAACATTACAGGCTCACTATTGTTTGCCAGGAAAAAAATTCGACACCTAAATATTACGAAAGGTCTAAATATTGACGAGACTGGCGAAAGAGTCTTAAAACTTTACTACTAATTGGGTGCAAAACATCTTCACATCTTGATAAACTAATGGGCTAAGCATGAGGGAGGAAAACGGATCTAGAAAAACGGCCATCTCCCCTTAACCCGGGCAGTCCCGGTGACATCCATCTTCAATTAAATATGGGCTACTATTAGACTATTTTATTCAGAATGAAGAAGGACGTCTGGCAATAGAAAGAACTACTAAACATATATGTCATTCGTTCTGGCTGCTATGGACGATTTTTATTCAGATGAAGAAGGGACGTCCTGGCCATAGAAAGGGCTACTACCTATCTCTATTAACCATCTTCTGCTATTGGACGATTTTATTCAGATGAAGACGGACCGTCTGGCCATAGAAAGGGCTACTAACTATCTGAATTAACCCATCTTCTGCTATTGGACGATTTTATGCAGATTGAAGAAGGACGTTCTGGCCATAGAAAGGGCTACTAACTATCTCAATTAACCATCTTCTGCTATTGGAATCGATTTTATATTCAGATGAAGAAGGACGTCTGGCCATAGAAAAGGGCTACTAACTATCTCAATTAACCATCTTCTGCTATTGGACGATTGTATTCAGATGAACGAAGGACGTCTGCCATAGAAAGGGCTACTAACTATCTAAATTAACCATCTTCTGCTATTGGACGATTTTATTCAGATGAAGAAGGACGTCTGGCCATAGAAAGGGCTATTACTATCTCAATTAACCATCTTCTGCTATTGGACGATTTTATTCAGATGAGGATGGACGTCTGGCCATAGAAAGGGCTACTAACTATCTCAATTAACCATCTTCTGCTATTGGACGATCTTACTCGGATGAAAGAAGGACCGCTGGCCATAGAAAGGCCTACTAACTATCTCAATTAACCATCTTCTGCTATTGGACGATTTATTCAGATGAAGAAGGACGTCTGGCCATAGAAAGGGCTACTAACTATCTCAATTAACCATCTTCTGCTATTGGACGATTTTATTCAGATGAAAGAAGGACGTCTGGCCATAGAAAGGGCTACTAACTATCTCAATTAACCATCTTCTGCTATTGGACGATTTTATTCAGATGAAGAAGGACGTCTGGCCATAGAAAGGGCTACTAACTATCTCAATTAACCATCTTCTGCTATTGGACGATTTTATTCAGATGAAAGAAGGACGTCTGGCCATAGAAAGGGCTACTAACTATCTCAATTAACCATCTTCTGCTATTGGACGATTTTATTCAGATGAAGAAGGACGTCTGGCCATAGAAAGGGCTACTAACTATCTCAATTAACCATCTTCTGCTATTGGACGATTTTATTCAGATGAAAGAAGGACGTCTGGCCATAGAAAGGGCTACTAACTATCTCAATTAACCATCTTCTGCTATTGGACGATTTTATTCAGATGAAGAAGGACGTCTGGCCATAGAAAGGGCTACTAACTATCTCAATTAACCATCTTCTGCTATTGGACGATTTTATTCAGATGAAAGAAGGACGTCTGGCCATAGAAAGGGCTACTAACTATCTCAATTAACCATTCTTGCTATTGGACGATTTATTCAGATGAAGAAGGACGTCTGGCCATAGAAAGGGCTACTAACTATCTCAATTAACCATCTTCTGCTATTGGACGATTTTATTCAGATGAAAGAAGGACGTCTGGCCATAGAAAGGGCTACTAACTATCTCAATTAACCATCTTCTGCTATTGGACGATTTTATTCAGATGAAGAAGGACGTCTGGCCATAGAAAGGTTACTAACTATCTCAATTAACCATCTTCTGCTATTGGACGATTTTATTCAGATGAAAGAAGGACGTCTGGCCATAGAAAGGGCTACTAACTATCTCAATTAACCATCTTCTGCTATTGGACGATTTTATTCAGATGAAGAAGGACGTCTGGCCATAGAAAGGTTACTAACTATCTCAATTGTTTGTTAATGTTTGTGTTTGTAAATTTCATTAATCGGATTTAAGAGTAAAGTTGATTGGTGGAGAGAACATAATAATTAACTATCTTCGCTACTATACCGCATATCTTTCCTAAGCTTCATAAAATCGACTAAATGTATAGCTGAATTGAAATACAGAAGCCATCACAGGTACTAAAAGGGTTAATGTTCATGGCCCTAGCTTAAGGAGGGATGGGTCGGTTTTGCTGGCCCCCCCTTCTCCCTCGTGTTTAGCCACATTAGTTTTTAGATTTAAAAAGGTTCGGCCCATTACTTTGGCGATTTTAAGACATTATGCCCTATTTCTTTGTCAATATTTAGACCTTTCGTGCCATTTAGATGTCAATTTTTACCTGGCGAGCGATAGCGAGCCTGTAATTTTAACAGTAATCGGCCTTTGGCCGGGAAATTTTTCTACCGAAAAAGGTGCAAATTTATCTTGAATGTGGGTCTAGGGGATGTTTTTTACAGCTTGATGGAGGTTTAGGGAGGAAACTGAAAAATAATATAAAGATTAAACAATAAGCCAATAAATACGCCCAATCTCGCTTAACACTCAACGAGCGGCTAGGTTAGTAATTTCTACTACCTGCCAAGCGTGCAGATTTACCCTAAACGAGCTTCATTCCATGCTCTTTTTCATGCATAAAGAAGAGCCAGAGCGTAATACAACTATGTATCCGTGAAAGGGCGTTAATTGATCTTTCTAATGACACCTGAACCATCCTTCTACGACCACGGGTTGTCTTGCAACGATCGTGCAACACAAAGGAAAAATCCCCCAAATACGGTAATTTCCTTACATATTTCCCTGTCTAGGGCAGCAGTGGATGTGGATGTGTGTGGAGGTGGGGCCAGTCGCGGTACGGGAGCCATGCCGAACGGTCAGAGCCAACCTACGCTCCTCCCACCGCTCGGACTCTCTCTCAGAACCAATTATGTGCTCAACATCACATACGACTTAAGGCGGTCCCCGCTCTTTAGTCCTTGGTTCTCTTGACCGCCTTAAGTCGGGCACTGCCAAAGAGGGGTTAATGGATCTTATAGCCAGGGTGTCCATTATTTTCAGCCTTTATCATTGTATATGTAAAGGTAAACATATGGTTTAAAGTTCCAATTATGTGTTTGGAAGTGATATAATGACCAAACCAATGCTCTTTCGTGTTCATTTTCTTGTATTCCTTCGCATATTTCTTCGGACATCCTGACGACGTATACAGACTAAACACACATAACAAAGCCTCTCCAACAGCTTCCTCGCTCTCTACACTCTTCAGAAAAATAGGAAAAGTAGAATGTAGATACGAGGTGAAGTTGTAAAGGCTTATCCCTCAATACTTCATCTGATCTCCAAGTCTTCAAACAAAATTGCTCTGGTTTTTGACATCCTGCTTATAGCCTACCTATAATCCTTTCATAAGGCCGGTATCACACGAGAGCTTTTATAGTCAACATTTGTCCGGCAACATTTCTGGACTGTTTTGCACTGGTTTCGGAAACTAGACTGATGATAGATGAATTTAGGTGGCACAAATATTATAAATGTTAACCTCATAAGCTGCCAGATCAGTGTTAAGGATAAATCGTGTGATACCGACTTAAGTTAGATATTACCTCTTACCTGAATTTCGAGCTAATCTGGAATCTAGCTATAGTCGTTTTTTTTTTTTTTTTCTAGTCGGACAATTTAATTCCTTACATACATACATACATACATACGAGTTTAACCCCTTCAGCCCCGTGACGCCGTTTTACCTTCGATGCTAGCTAAATTTTGACGATTTTATGCAGTTTAAGAAGGACCTATGTTATTTAGAGGGTTTTAAGGAGATCGTATTTACCCACTTGAGTCGTAGAGGTAGATTATAAACTAAAGCAAATCATCTAATGGTAACCAGAAAAGGATGCCAATTACTTAATGGTGGTGAAGGGGTTAACCCCTTTAGTACTGAGTTGTCCTTGTCATTATAATTTGGATATTATAAGACGATTTTGTCCAGTTTAGGGAGGACGTGTAGCAATTATCAGGCTTCAAACTATCTCGATTATCCATTTTAAATACGAGGTTTCCTCCTAAGCTGCATACATCGTCTAAATATAGCTGGAATTACACAAAATAAATCCTCGGTAATGAAGAGGTTAAAGACTACAGTATATAGTAAAGTATTGCCCTTATCAGCTGATTTATCGAGGCTTAAGGGAGGAGGTAGTCGCTTTTTGTGGACCCCCTTCTTCCTCATGTTTAGCATAATAATTTTGAAACTTTTAGACGTTCGTTCCGTTAGTTTGGCGATTTTGAGACCTTTCGCCTCATTTCTTTGTCAATATTATGACCTTTCGTGCCATTTAGGTGTCGATTTCTTCCTGGCGAGTGATAGCGAGCCTGTAATTTTAGAAGGAACCGGCATTCGGCCGGGACATTTTTCTACCGAAAAATGTACAAATATATCTTCAAAGGGGGCCTAGGGGAGTATTTTGTTTAAGCTTGATGGAGGTCAAAGCGAGGAAACTCAAAAATATATAAATAAATATATATATATATATATATATACCAAAAACCAAGCACTACCCCCCTGAATGGAAAATAAGAAATGTTTGTATCTGCATTATACTTATACCAAGCTTTCCTAATTAGCACCTTACTGTATATCCTTATATTATAGTCCTCATAATTAGCACCTTACTGTATATCCTTATATTATAGTCCTCATAATTAGCACCTTACTGTATATCCTTATATTATAGTCCTCATAATTAGCACCTTACTGTATATCCTTATATTATAGTCCTCATAATTAGCACCTTACTGTATATCCTTATATTATAGTCCTCATAATTAGCACCTTACTGTATATCCTTATATTATAGTCCTCATAATTAGCACCTTACTGTATATCCTTATATTATAGTCCTCATAATTAGCACCTTACTGTATATCCTTATATTATAGTCCTCATAATTAGCACCTTACTGTATATCCTTATATTATAGTCCTCATAATTAGCACCTTACTGTATATCCTTATATTATAGTCCTCATAATTAGCACCTTACTGTATATCCTTATATTATAGTCCTCATAATTAGCACCTTACTGTATATCCTTATATTATAGTCCTCATAATTAGCACCTTACTGTATATCCTTATATTATAGTCCTCATAATTAGCACCTTACTGTATATCCTTATATTATAGTCCTCATAATTAGCACCTTACTGTATATCCTTATATTATAGTCCTCATAATTAGCACCTTACTGTATATCCTTATATTATAGTCCTCATAATTAGCACCTTACTGTATATCCTTATATTATAGTCCTCATAATTAGCACCTTACTGTATATCCTTATATTATAGTCCTCATAATTAGCACCTTACTGTATATCCTTATATTATAGTCCTCATAATAGCTGAGGAATCAAGAGAAGGACAAGTCAACTTCTTACTTAGGGGGATTTGTTTTTCTGGACCCCCTTCTCCCTCATGTTTACCCCCATTACATATGAGATTGTAAGTTTGGCGATTTTAAAACCTTTCGCCCTATTTAGATGTCAATATTATCTTGGCGAGCGATAGCGAGCCTGTAATTTAGGAGGAACCGGCCTTTGGCTGGGACGTACAAATATATCTGGAAGGGAGGTCTTTGGATTTTGTTTGGTTTCCAAGCTTGATAGGGGTATACGAAGCAAACTAATATATATATATATACAGGGTGATTCAGTAACCCTTTTCATAAATTTAATGGCAAATTCGGGAGACAAAAATAAGACTAATTTACTCTATGACCCTTAGGGTGAGTCTTTGATATGATCGAGATATTACACCTTTAAAGTTATCGATAGCTAGAAAAGAACAAAATCTAAGGAGTGAGAATGAAAATGTCGTTGCTAACTGGCAGGGTAGCGTAACCAAGACTTGGTATCAAAATGTATACTGTAATACTGTATTGTAAAGTATTTGTAAATAAAGTATGTATAAACATGAGATTGTCATTAACCATACATTTATTTATGATAAAATAATAACAAAAAACAACATAATGAGAAGCTTTAAAGCACCACATGAAACAATTACTGTACAAACCATCAACAGCACCAATAAATAATAATAACAATAAATTTCACAATACTGTATAAATAATTAATGATAACATGCTAATGACATAACTTGACCTAATAATAATTAATAATAATAATAATAATAATAATACAACTACGACTATTACTACTACTACTTGAGCTACGATGAATAGAGTATTAATTATGATGATGGTGATAAAATGCTAATGTTCTTTTGAGCATTGAGACAACTGCTACCATATGCAACTATTTACATACCACGTGTAAGCAAAGAAACAATCTTTAGATTCATGTACAGATTGATTCAAGTTTCATTAAGACGAGCGGAGTATCAAAGCTCAAAGTCGGCTGGAAGATCCCTCCTCCTCCACTTACCCCTCTTCCACCACTTACTCCTCCTCCTCTTCCTCTTACTTATCCTCCGCCGCCTGCTTCTCCCCTTGCTACTACTACTACTAATACAATGATTATTAATAATAATGATGATGATAATACAAATACAGTAGTAATGTACCTTTGTAAATTGCGAAACGAACTGCATCCAGCTACCGTATGCAGCCATTTTGATACCAAGTCTTGGTTACGCTACCCTGCCAGTTAGCAACGACATTTTCATTCTTACTCCTTAGATTTTTGTCTTTCTATCTATCGATAACTTTAAAGGTGTAATATCTCCATCATATCAAAGACTCACCCTAAGGGTCATAGAGTAAATTAGTCTTATTTTTGTCTCCCGAATTTGCCATTAAATTTATGAAAAGGGTTACTGAATCACCCTTGTATATATATATATAAATATATATATAAGACTGCAGTGGTGGAGTTGGTTAAAGCGTCGGCTATCGTCCTGACGGTCGGCGGATCGAACCCCACTGAGATATTAAAACATATATATATATATATATATATATATATATATATATATATATATATATATATATCTATATTATATAAATATATATATATACTGTATATATATATATATATATATATATATATATATATATATATATATATATATATATATATATATATATATATATATATATACTGTATATGTATATATATACCGGTAATAATAAAAAATAAATATATAAATAAAATATCGTCCCTTTAAGAAAACAAACTGTAGTGTTAGTTATTATACCTTGCCATCGTGTATATATTATAGCTAACTTTGAATATTGCCAATAATAAGTTAGTTCATTTTTGTTACCTCATTATATAGTAAACATACAGTACTGTAAGGTATTCTATGGCATATTGGCTAGCACGATCAGTTCACAGCCAACAGACATTACACACACACACATTCAAACATTACACTCACTCATTCAAACATTGCACACACACATTCTCACACTGCACATCATTGACAGCACAGCACACAAACACAAACACATCATCAGTGGCATAGAGGACTGATTGAGGCACGGCTTCCTCAAATCATCTAATCATCGAGCAGTGACACCCCGGTTTGAACAAGTCCAAGCTGGACTATAGGTCCGTGCGTCAGCGTTAACTCTGAGAACCGTTGCACGACGCACAGGATGAAATGTAAAACAAAAAAAAACAAAAAAAAAGGGACTTCTGTTATGGCCTAGAGGATAAATTAGAGTATCTTCATGTGGAAGAACATGAAATTTAGTTCAATAATAACCAGCAAATGTTGTGAAAATTGGTTCATAGCTTTGAGAGCCGCCTACGCTGGCGGAGGTATGCGCTCTATTGATCACCTCCAATATCTAATGACTTCTTACTTGGAATATTTCCAATCTGCTCACCAAATTTTGTGATTGAGATGCGGCGAGGGGAAAATCACCAGAAACCACATCTTCAACCTTCCGCCACATCAACTCAGCCAGAGAGAATTGCTAGCATAAGAGAAGCTAGCAACAGTAACAACCACCTAGGGCAACAACATGGCGACGAGAGATACCACTTCCAAAATGGCGCCCCTCTACCTAAGGCTGCGCGCGCACTACCGGAAGGCGCCAGGTAGAACGGAGAGAACGGAACTGTGAGGGGATACTTTACCATTCTGAAAATCTCCACCCACATGGCACTAGAAATATCGCCACCCCATCATCAAAACTGCAGCCAGACTGTCACCCACAAGACCAACCCCGACGAGTGCCTTCGGCGAAAACACAGAAAGCAGGAAATCCAGCCCCATTCCCCCCGAAAATGGGCAAAAACAGGGAAACAGGTGGACGCCACCATCAATGACGCTTTAACGAATCCTTCCCCGACTTCCCCCCCGTGCATTGTACCCTTTCTCATCCCCTTGCAACCCCAATAGTGCCCATCTGGCGCAGTCCTGAGAAAAATATCCAGCACCCCCTCCACAACCTTAATTCTTCCCACAATGTCCTTTCAATAGCCCTCCAAACTTGGGGAAAGTGCAGCTCCAGAGAAACCCCAATATTTCCCTAACCCCACCAGACACTGACGCCCAACGTAGAACGTCTTTGTCACGACCTCGAGGGCTACCTAGGACACCAGCAGCTGTGCCTCCACCTCGCCCTGCAACTTCAGGAGAAAAGCCGACTTCCATCGTGCCCTTGACGTCCGGAGTCACCACGCCCGGGACAACGCATACAACAAGACTACTCACGCTGGCCTACCCAAAGGCAAGCAACCAGCCTGCTATCTTAGACACAATTTTTGGATCCTTGAGAAGCAGTCCTAAGGCAGAAAGGACAAATATAAACTCTGAGGCTTGTCTTAATACACAATTTGGGCACCCTGAATCACCCTGCTATTGTGCAGAAGAGAACGGGCAATCAAATCGATCAAGTTTGAGCACTGATCGAGAAATTGCTGTATCGAGTAAACCAAAGGGGAAATGAGTCACTGGAAAGTATCATCGGAACTCTCAATTTGGGCACCCTGAATCACCCTACTATTGTGTAGAGGAGGACGGGCAGTCAAATCGACCATTTTTTTTTTTTTTTTTTTAGAGACAATGAACGGAGGAAGGAAAAACACAGATAAAACAAAAAGGTCCATGTGCCTAAAGGCATCCTCCATTCATAAAATGTTTGTAACAACTGGATTTAAACTTTTGTAGATTGTAAGTTTGTGGAAAGCAACTCGAGGGAAGTGAATTCCAAAGAGTAGTAGTTCTAGGGATAAATTAACTTTGATAAGCAGAAGTTCTGCATTGTGGAGGAGAAAGTGTAAATTCATGGGCGCTCTCAGCTGCCCTAGTTCTACGGGGAAAGATGTGGAGAGGCGGCACAATTGAAGCAAGTTCCTCGGAACAATTGCTGTGAAAATATCTGTAGAATAATGCAAGGGATGCAACGTTTCTTCGTATGGATAATGTAGGAAGGTCCTGTGTGATTGCAGGGTTATTGATTAATCTAATAGCTTTATTTTGAATTTTGTCCAACTGCCTCAATGCAACCATTCCACTTCCACTCCACAGAGGTGAACAGTAATCCATCTGAGAACGCACATGACTTTTATATATTACAGCCAACTGCTCGTCAGTGAAGAATTCTCGAACTCTCGAATTGCGCACTGGTCGAGAAATTGAAAGGACTGAGAAACTAGGAGCTCTTGGTGTTGTTCGTATGGATCCCTCGGGAATCCCTGACCAACATCAGACTTCTCATAAGGGCAACCCTAGACTCGGGATACAGTCTCTCCCTTGTTCGCCTTCGGCCATTACTAAAACCAAAGTTAAGCATTCGAGTGAAAGTATACGAGTCGACACACAGAAATTGCCTCCTACTCCGGGAAAGTCTTTTGACTCTCTTAGAGTAGCAGGGAAATCAGTCTCTTCTCCCATGGCCAGCGTGAGTGAGCGTCGGAGAGCCAGCCGTGAGGAAAGAAGAACGAAGGACCGGGCCCAGAGAATCCTGGAACTGTTCGGCCCCGAGTAGAGCCAGAGTGAAGATGGACCTAAGCGACGTGTGCCGTGCCCCAATGTGTCGTGTGTCCCTTTAGCCAGAACCAGTGCCCAGAAACAGTGTAAAGATCGTTCTTCCACGCCTCTTCTGAAAACTCCTTTAACCCATACTGTACCATAGGATACAGTAATAAATGTTCCCAGCAGTCCCAGGCAATGTGGCGAAAATGACAGGAGAGACCACCTTTTCACCTCAAGAGATCAGGCAAGAATGGATCTATCACAATTTTTGTTTAATAAGACTTTAAAAAAAAAAAAAAAAAAAAAAAAAATTGGCCTTGTACAGGCAGTTACAAGACAAGTACACTACTGACTGCTATAACCGTCGCTGGGACTGGGGAATTACTTATCTACTGACGGCTATAGCCGTTGCTGGGATTGGAGGGGTTAAGTGCCTTTCTCAATTCGTAGTGGTAACGTGATTGTTGTGAGGGTTTAGACCCAGGTGCGCCGAGTATCTTTATTATATATCTAACGTAGCATTTCGAAAGGGTACTGTACTCTCCCTTCTTGCTTTGCCCTAGCTATCCCGCTTGTGGGAAACACAATACACCTGCCGCCAGTATCGGTATCGGTATATATACTTCCTCGGATCCAGGCTCCCGTGATACATTGGAGAGGAGATATACATATCTGATTTCCCTTCTATATATACAACTCGCTACACATAGTTCAGATCACTTGCTCTGTACCTGCGTTTATACGTTCTACATCACCAGGGTTCATATCCAGATACAGTAGTGGATGTCTCTAGCGCAGAGATGGATGCGTTCAGTGATTAATTTATGCTAATATAGCTTGTTGTTAAACTTATAGTCAATCTTTGTTGTCTCCATGACTTAGTGACTTGTTATTCTACATTTCTGTAAACTCATAATTGTTGTATGGTATTATCGTTTAGATCGTTCCCTGTCCATTATTGCTTATTCTTAGTATCAATTCTATTTCACAAACTTAACTTAGTTTATCTGCCTTTTGTCTTTGAATACTTCAGTTATTTGTGCATCCTCTGCTTATGCCATTTAGAACGATTTACTTGTGTTTTGAGGCTATTGTCTCTGATTTTATAACTAACCATTTTTATGCTTTATTCTTATACCAGCATTGATTATTTTTTACTCAAGACCTATTTGATATTGTCAGAGGACGGAAAATCGTCACAAAGCGATTTCGGTAAACCCGAGACTCTCCGTGATAGTTTACGATAATTTGATATGGGTTGGGGACCTTAGTGACCTTGTATGTGCCGACGTACCTGGGGCCTAGTTTGTTGGAGATGGGTATAGCTTGGCCACCATGACTTGATCGTCCATGGTGTAGGGGCTCTGCGGGGGTGTGGCGTCTTGGGCTACATCCTAGCAGACTTGGGCAGTATGTAGGACGTTCTTGAGGCATTGTAGAGGGTCGGTGGAGACGTTGTGGGGCTAGGTGGTTTTGCCAAGTTTTGGAAGGGCAGCAACAGGGGTGCCACACCATATATATTCTCTCGTGAGGGGTGATGCAATCTTCTCTGGGACAGAGTACAAACATAGATTAATTTATTCGACAGTAACATTATGATTAAAGGTACAATGTTACATCAGACATGGATAGGTAATTATGTAACAGCATGATCGAGGATCCCCTAGGCCCCTCAAGGGGGATATGTTGGGCAGGTTCCGACGGTCTCTGAAGATGAGGCTGTGTTGTACTCCCAAAGACGTCCTGCTCCATGGTGGTGATCCTGCCTTGTGACGGTGGCAGAGTTAGTGAAGACTTCCTTGAGGATCTGCTGAAGAACTTTGATGTTGTGGTCTTATACGAATACAAGCCGTTTCACCAGTGTCTTAAGCTTTCGTATCGTAGGACTTAAGTAGGGAGTTGTTTCACCAGTGTCTTCTCCCTCCACTACGAGTCCTGACTTAGAAGGAAGCCGTTTCACCAATGTCTTACGCTCTTCCAACCAGTCTTACTGTTTTAGTAGGTTTACTAAAACTAGAGCGCTTGGTCAGTACTGCATATATTTCTAGCTAAAGTAATTTCTGTAACGAGGCAATGTAAAGATGTTGGGTGGTCACCAGTGTGGTCCAACAAGGATACAAGCAAATCCAAGATACCTTCGAAAAATGCGTCGAGTAGTTACACCAGTGTCTAACTCCCTCAAGGTAATTTCTCGATAACAGGCCCAAGTCTTCTGGTTATCAATCCGACCTGTGTGGTATTGATATCCTTCCAACTCTACTGATGATGAAGTGGGCTGAGGTAGTTTTGTAGATATTTCCTTTATATTTATTATGTCACTAAAATATACTACATACCATATATATGTTCCATGTGTGTTGTCATTGAGTTCTGCATGATCCTAATTGAATACCTATTTGTGCTATTAAGACTCTGTTCGGTGTGACCCTGTCGGGCTATATTAAGGTCTATAAATCCATAATTGGATTTTTGTGGGGACTATATCACAAGTTGTAAATATTACAACCCGTCATAACACAAACCTATAAATAGTGGCCCCTTCATCATTGACGATATTGCCTGAGTACCAAGACTGGAGGGGGACATTCGTGACAATACCCTAACCTCAGGACAAAAATAAGCTGTATAACATTTTTAAGTTTTTTATTGTATACAGACAATAAATAGTATACAAATATGAAAGATTGCAAGCAGGGCGTGACTTCAAAGAAAGTCTGCTTGCTCAAGACCAGATCTTTTAACTTAAGATCTATACATGATAAACTGGGAACATCCTTGTGTCCCTAACTAGAACTATAAACTCTTTGGAATATTGTTCTAAGCTTAACAATATTTGTACAGTGTATATATGTTTGTAAATTCTAGTAATCCTATATAGTTGCAACTATGATAGATTTCTTAAAACAAATACAAATTTTGAACCGTCATATCAGTTCGATCACAGCTCGTGATTTATCACAATCTCCGGCGGAAGGAGTCCGTGGGGCTTTGGGCTATTCAGCACGCCCCCCCCCCTTTTTTTCACGCCTTAACCTTAATAATAATAGTACAGAGCCTATGAGACCTTCTGTCGTAAAGCTACACAGGTACGTTTTGGCTTGTCCAGAGCGACCAACAGGTATCGTGTTAGGAAAGTATGGTTTGATGACCACAATTGAGTGTTGGCAATGTCGTCTATAGAGACATTACTTGGTTGACATGATTGTAACATTACTCTCTTGACTCCGCCACCACTAGCCAGTCGTCTAGATACCACAACACCATTATGCCCTGGTCCAACAATGGCAGAAGGGCTTGCAAGACTAATTTTGTGAAAATTCTTGGTGCCAGGTTCAAACCGAAAGGCAGTCTCTGAAAGACATAAGTCTCTTGCCTGACCCTCATGGCGAGGAACTTTTGGAACCGTTTGTTGATAGGGACATGCCAATAGGCGTCTTTGAGGTCTAGGGAGCACATCCAACTCAGCGGAGGAAGTATAAGCCTGATTTGTTTTACTGTAAGCATTCTGAAGGATGGATTTATGATGTAAGTGTTCAAACACGGGAGGTCCACTACTGGTCGCATCTGCACACTGTCCCTCTTTGGCACTAAGAAAAGTCTGGAGGTGAACACTCGACAAGTTGGTTTTACTAGGACAATGACCTTCTTTGAGATCATTTCTTGGACCAGGGCCTCCATCCCCGACGAAACATGGTTGTGTTTGAGCGCCAGACGCCGTCGAGGTCGCCGGATCCACCGCCAGGTGATACCTTTGCTTACTACAGTTCTGGCCCGGATTTGCTTGGGCCAGGCTCTGTGGCATACTTGGAACGACCCCGTCTGCAGACTGGGTCCGTTTGGAGCAACTCTCGAATCCGACACGCCTAAGCACGGCCCCGGGAGACAGAGAGTTTGGTTGGCTAGTTTTTTGGAGTGGGTGGTGGGTTGGTATCAGATGGTTAGCTAGTTTTGGCTGACCCGGTTGAGGAGTGTCGACGACTTAAACCAACCTGTTATCCCAAACAGACCTCATCCGTTATCGGCGATAAGACCTCCCAAAGTTATCGATGTCGTTAAATGTATCAAAGAGAGGTTGAAGTCGGATAGTTTGGAGTTGGATGCAACCTTGCTAAGAGATGTGGCGGAGGGTATATATTGCGAGCGCGATATATTCGAAGCAGAAAATATTATCAACAATGCCTTTTACAGCTCCCTTACGGAAGACAGAGAAGGTAACAGTGAACGAGACGGTTTACTGATCGGGGTCCCCAAAAATTACCAGGGCTGGGAAGATATCGTATTTGATCATGACAACGATTCTGTTGGCGATTTAAGCAAAGTGGTTTTGCCCGTCAGCATGCGACCATCCACCGAAGGAGTGTCTTGGAGACCGAACAAGGACACCTTCCCATTTGAGTTGGCGTGGAACAATGTCTCCGTATGGACCATAGGATCTTTCATGAAACGTGTAGTTTTGAAGTACGGGTCAATCTCTGAATTGATCTCCTTCGTGTGCACGCATTTGCGAAACCACATAGTGTGTGCAGGAATGGTCCTTTTTGGCTTAGGTTCTGACGCCGTCGATCGAGAATCCACCGGCACCCTCGACGACATCGAATTATTGCAGTCCAGCTCAATAGAGGATTCCTCTCCTTTCCATTGTTGGAGAGCCTGGATGGACCTGTATCGTAAATTAGAATGGATCAAGCTCACTTGCAGTTTTGTGTTATTTTTAGCCGAGTATCGAAAATCCTTCGTCTCCTTTATTAAGGGAGGGCAAGGAGTAGCTGGTGAACAGGAACAGTGTATTTTGAAAGTCATTTCCCTAACTCTGGAAAGCATGCCACCGTGTTGGCTCTCAAAAGATTGGGCAGACTACACCCTCCTCAGGTGGCCTGCCTCCTCTGATAACCCAAGGAAAGTTCCGCGCATTGACATGGCCAGCCTACTTTCATACTCGGCAATTGAAATAGGGCCGCACATTGGTGACCGGGCGTTCAACTATATCACTGACAGGAAGATACTGAGGATGAGTATACAATCCGCAAAGTTCATGTGTCACGTCATTTTCGGGAAGGCTGTTTGCGAAGAAGAAGCGGGGTTGAAGTTGCTCGTAGACGGGCAGCGGCAGCCACATGCTTCGAAGGAGAAAGAAGAAAAAGGTAGTCATATGTTGCCACATGCCCTACTTTTTGATAGGCCCTGCCCAACGAATCTAGAAAGTGAGGGCCACACCAAAGAGGGAAATGTAATATCAGCCTATACTCGAAACGCTCTTTACCAGCAACGCTTCTTGTGTGACCACGACACGTCATTGGATACAGTTGTAGCGCTGGAAGACATTATGTTTCCTTTGAAGTCAGGTGCAAACGATTGGGCCATTCTCCTTCTTTTCGACAGTTCCAGTATACAGACTCATGTGCCGAAATTTTGGTTCGGGGTTCTCACACGAAATAATATTGTGAGTGCCTCTTTTGAAACTCCACCTAAAGAGCTTTCTTTGAAGAACCGCATGTTCGAAAGCGCGGTGAAATCCTTGAAAAGAGCAATTGAAGCATGTGATAACAAATTTGCCACAGATCTTCCTGATAAAATTCTGAAAATGTCGGATAGTATTAAGGACAACGAAAAACAAATGCAGTCCGTACTAGAGGTCCAACACAATATGGCGGTCAATGCAGAAAAGTCTATGATAAAAACTTATCATTGGCAAAGAGCTCTCAGCCAACTAATTACAAGCATGCAGTCTGGGGTCTGATGAGATCCACACTGCTCACACCTCCGTCATTACGCTTTTCCCGTGATTATATATCTTATTTCTGGCGTTCAAAATGGTATATAAGAACTCCTGCTGCAGATATTTGGCACAGTACTAGTCCGACAGTGGAAGCAGATGTTTGACTGTGGGGGCAACAAGCAACTTTAATTTGTGCTCGACAGTTTAAAACTAGACGCGCATGTTTCTTTGGAAACAGCTTAATCACACCAAGAGTGCAGGATGCCTATTCCTAATCAAAACAGTCGAAATCATCGTTCTCCATTAAGAGAAATAAGGCTGAACACCTCTCGTGAAGGAGGAAGCTTTATTCCCACTGTTCATTCTTGGGACCGACGCACCACCATCCGGGGAGGAAGGGTATCGGGAGTACACCTGCCTCGAATCCCGCCGTAACCCATGCAGCGGACCCTGCCACAACCCATGCCGCGGACCTTGCAGCAACCCATGCAGCGGCAGCAGTCGCAACAGCTTCAACAATGGTCACAGTGGCAGCAGTCGCAGGGGCCTCAAGAATGGTCACAGCAACAGATACTACAGCCTCAACAGTGGTCACAGCAGATTCCGCCCCTTGCACATGATACATGGTGCCCCGCTATCAATGTATATCTGATGTTAGACAACCTTGACACTGATTCGAACGTGTTACATTACATGCTTAGCCAGCTTTATAACGACAAATTCTTCTTGCGTACTTGTGTTTTTGGAAAGACAATCTTTGCCTGGTTATGCCACGTGGAGAGAATCAATGTCATTAGCATCCTGATCAACAGCGACTACAACATTCCGGTGAATATTGCCGACGCACATGGATTGGTTCCCATAATGTACGTGGAGAAGCCACTGACCCTATCAATCCACTTCATGTATGCGAGACGGCTCAGCATTGATTTCACGTACACCAATGCGTCCGAAAAGAAAAATATACTACACTATATGGCCTCATGCGAAAATACTCTAACCTCAACAGCGTTTCAAGCTCTGACCGAGTCCCTTTCGGAAATGTGCGCGGAGGGTGGCTGTACCAACGTTCCCGATGTTAACGCAGTAGATAACACCAGGCGCACACCTCTGCAGATAGCCTTCCAAAAAGATAACCTCGCTATGATGTTCCTCCTGATAGAAAGTTTTGGGGCCTCTTGGGTTCAAGGATGTGAACTTCCTGACGGACATCTCATATGTTTTGAAGGATGGTGCCAAATTATCAACTCCGAAGAAAGAGACATGAAGTGCACTAGTTATTTAACAGAAGCGAAGAGGAACTACACGATTCCCTCTAACGTGACGGCGGGGGACTTAGAGGATGTTCAGAAATGTCCCATTCGTCTTGTAGACAACCTAGGAGTCAACGACGAGACAAGATGGTACAAGATGACCTGTTGCTTCCAGGTGATACACACTATATGTTTGCAGAAAGTGTGTGCTCTCAGTTCCAACCTCAACTGTCCTTTGTGTAGGGGCTCTCTAATGCAATTAGATGGCATGGTACCCAAGACAATACATAGCCGACGACGACGGGTTGCATCTCTGGCTGACAATGTGACAGGTGGCGAGAATATTGGAAACAATGGTGCTGATTGGCAGTCAGCTGCTGACAACCAGACAGGTGAGCAGTACTCGAAATGTGGCAAAATAAAAGCATAAAAAGACTTGATAACTGTGGCGTCACAAGCAAATGTTTATACACTGGACTGTCTATTGCTGTAATATATCTTCAAGTTGGCCAGGATATCAGGGGATATCAGGATATCAAGGCCTCCAGGATATGGAGGGGGCCTATAATTTGGTGGGGGATGGTTGCATGAGAGTGGCTGTGGGTACCCTTCATCAGGTTGGATATCACAATGGGAAGTTGGTCGTGCCGGTGGTGATACGCAGTGCGGTGGAATGCATGGGGGAATGTAGGATGAATCCTGCGCTCTACAAAGGCATGCTGATTGTATCTGCGATCTGGGATCAGGAAGAAAGGGCAGAGATGACTCTGACAAGCATTACCCATCAGTCCAACATCTGCACGGTATCGTTTGTATACCTCGTTGAAAGTTGCCTCGGTCACTTGCACTCCACGCTGTTGCGCCATAGCCACAATCTGTTGCTGAGTCATGGGTTGCACCTGCACATGACTGTGAGCCGACTTGTAAGCCTCAACCCACCCCTTTACCAATTTATCGGCCCATTTCACTTCCAATTCCCTTCTAATCAAAGCAGAACTCTCTTTCTGAACAAATTGAGTGGCTCTGAACACGGCCTCTTCATGAGTCGGCATTTGTTTAGCAAGTCTCTCCCTTGAACTCCGATATTGTAGAGCATGCACCGTGTAGATCAACAGGCTTTGGTCGCTGGAAAGTTCATCTACTGTCTGTTGTTGAAGCCCGATCTCATTGGCAAAGGTGTGCAAAGTGGGCAATGAAACATCACCAGCACTCGACACATTACGAAGGTTGAGCAACCTTGTCAGGGTCGATAGCAATCTTTACCCCTTCTGTAAAGGATTGCCGGATTTCTCCCATTTTCTGTGCTGCCTCCCGCTTTGCTGCCTTCTCTACCTTCTCCTGTGTATAGTAGTCCTTTAACTGACATCCGGACTCGCCCTCAAACTGATTCGCCAAGTAACTATCGGCCCACCTTTGTCGTCTCTTCTCATCAGAAAGTTCCTCAGCAAAGAAGTCAATGAAAGGAGTGGCATCTTTCTGATTTGCCTTGTACTGGGCAAGGCATCGGCCAACATACTCCAACAACATTAGCCTAATGATGAGGGAGAGTGTGGAGTGGTCAAGCTGCTGCCCGCGCTGTTGTAGGTGCAGGATGAACATGGGTTTGATCAGTGATTCGCACTTCATTGAGTGTTCATCCATTTGCTCTGTACTCTCAGTCATTAGTGCTTGATGGGTCTGCCCTTTCAGCATTTGCCAGAATCTTTCGATCCCAGTTCGATGGACATAGAGGTTTGCCGGTGCCTCAATGCATTCAATGAGAAGCAGCACATGCTCTGGACGAGGGACAGTTGGATACTCATGTAGCAGGCGCACCAACGTCACACCCAAAGCTGCAAAGTGTATGTTGAAGTCAATCACATGTGGATTCTTGAGGATGGCGAAAGTGGTGCACATGGCATACAAACGTGTTTTCGCGATGGGTTCCATTACTTTGGCTACCCGCGGTGGAAACACTGGTACCACTGCATTGAATCGAGTGTTTGCATCATCATGCTTCAGTTGTACCTCCTTGTCACGCCCAGTCAAAATGGTCTTTGAAGCAAAGTTTTCCATGGCTACCTGACTGACAATTGTGTAGGGTTGCCCCAAGATAGCCTTGACACCAAAGGACCAAGGATTGATGGTCACAGAGTCGCGTATCGGGGTACACACTCCTACACCAGAAATTGTGAACTGTTTTAGGAACTCGAACTTGTTGAGGTTTCTCAACTCATCCAGGTCTGGATCCTGGAGGTCTTGCAAAGTTGAAGTCATGGTGATGCGACAGCTATCGTCTGGTGTCATGTCGAGGGACATGATCTCAGCTTTTTGACGGTCCACCACCTTGAAGAATTCTGCGATGTCGGCCTGGTAGTCTTGCTCTGTGTGACCTTTCAACTGTTTTACTTTGATTTCGTACTTGCCGCCGCCGACTGTCGCGCTCAGGATGCTTTCAGCCAGCTCAAGTTCATCGGCAAATTTGTCTGATGTTAGCACTACCTTCAATTTATTCCTTAGAGTCTGAAAATCTACCTCTTGGCTTGTGGTTTCTTTCTTTGACATTCGTGCGCGGATGCTGTTGCCTGCAATAGGACACTTGTGGGCAGCCCCAAATAATTTCTCCATGAGTTCTAGAGCATTAGGAGGCAGAGACTCCTTCTTGGTGTGCAGTTGGATGAGAATGGTGTTCCACTGGCGGAAAACATCCATGAGAACACGGACATTGATTGGCCTGGCCTTTAAACAGATGCGGCCACTGTGGGAAGCTCCGGTGAGCGTGATTTGCTTCACCTGATCTGGACCTGTTGGGAAATAAACAAATTCGTTGAGATGAAAGGTGTACTTGGGCACAGTTCCAGGGAGTGAGAAACCCTCCTGGGACAATGTTAGGCTAGACATACAGGAAGAGATGCAGCCGGCAATGTTTGTCAAGAAGAGTGAGGGAAGATTGGAGGTTCCGTTGTGCAGTTGTGAGCGCAGGGCAATGCTGTATGTGATTGGGAAACCGTCGCCTGCTCCCAGTACTAAGACCTCAACCACTTTAGTAGATGGTGCCACCAGCTTCTGAATTACTATATCAGGCTCCACAGTTGTTGTTGTTGTATTATGGTACCCATCTGTCACCAAGAACACCTTCACATACTTTTCTTTGCAAACGTAGATCTCCTCCGCAATCTTTTGAATTGCACCGGTGAGATTTGTCATATGGGGGTCGAAGTCACCAGATTCAATCGTTGTCCCAGATCGAATGAACCACACGTCATCACTGAAGGCAAAGATACTAGTACGTCCCTTTAGTGCAGGGGCAATGTGTTTGTTCCAGCCCTTACAGAGATCTTCCCAGTCGCGTACATGGATCCTGAGCTGTCAACCATGAGGATGTTGAAGGTCTGGGTGTTGTGGTTGTCGATGGAGGCAATTCTACTAGCCCCTGTCATGGACTCTGGTATCGTTGATGGCATCTTCAAGATGGTGTGGTAACGGGCTGCCTCACCCTCATCCTGAAACATAGGTAATACCTCAACAATGGTGTATAGGACAGCGTCAATGGTGAGATCACCGTGGTCTTGCGACGTAACCTCGCCCTCCTGCTGACGATCCTCCTCACAGGGGTCGGGGTCCACCGGCACCAGCTCCGGCCAATTCCAGATCATCTGTTGTTGCACGTAACGCGGCATCTGGGAAGAGGAATGAAGCAGACCTCTCTGTATCTTGGGATTCTTCCTTTTTTGTGTATTGTTGTCGTCGTTGCACCAACCTCTACTGGGGACTGACTGGCTTCTACTGCATGTGGCCACACTGAACCAACATTATTTATACCCCAATGCTAGGGCTAGTGCACTGTTCATCTGGGCAGGGTGCCGATTTGATCTGAAAGTATCCCGAGATCGAGAAATGTTCGAGAGTGTCATCCTGAAATATTTACCATCGAAGTATTTCCGATCGCTCCCAATGCCACCAACTCACGTTGGACCACAGAAGATCGCCGAAAGATGTGTGTGTTAAAATCACGACAGGGACCCGTACAGCGTCGACGCCACTAGAGGTCATGACAGTGGCGACACCTGGGGTCAGTGCCGTTACGACAGAGCTCCACCAGTGACAAATAAATAGTCTCCCTCAAACACCTCAATTAGCCGTAACCCGAAGGCACTGAAGAGAGTTCTGTTTTCGGCCTTAAGGGGGGTAACCTGCCTTATTTCTCTCCTTTTCTATCTTTCTAGGCCATTGCAGCATCAACAAAATCAATGGGAATGGTAAAAATAGTAGAAAGAGTGATGTTGACACGAACCTAAGCACATATCGGACGGATGTAGTCCAACGCCGGGACATAGTGTAACATGATGGGCCAGCTCCGTAGAATTATTACGATTTTCCTACACGGTCGGCTCAGAAGGGTTACTAGGGGATATTTTGCCTAGGAAGCTGTCTGAGGTATGTGACGTTAACCACTCCGTTAGAACCGCATGGCTTGTCCTACAGTGACTCGCTAGGATCGCCAGGGCAGTGGATGGGGCTACAGTTTGTGTATTAGAGTGTGCTTTATTTCATATGAAAGCTTGTGTCATGGGCAGTCCAGAAAGGCTTTTTGTTTTCACCCATGTCAAGGCTTTATATATTTAATTGTAAAGTATATGTTTTATCATTAACTAGTAATGATAGGATCTGGGAGAGAGAGAGGGAGTAGAACAGAGTGAGAGGGGGCGCGCAGTGTTTTTTGTCCCGCTCGATGACGTCACGGCTGGCTGCCTCGCGGGGGTTGGTGGAGAGAGGCCCTTACCATGCTGTAAGCTTTGCTAGTGGTTAGATGACTTGTAACCGCTGTTTTCCCACGCGGGTCGAGCTAGTGCGAGTATATATACAGTTCCTCGCCACTCTCTCCCTCAGATCTGGTTTCTAGAACACACCCATCTTTTTTTCCCTTGCTATCTGTCCCCGCTCCGTACCTGAGAATCTTTTCCTCTGCCTATCTCTCTCATTTTCCATATCCTTCACCTCCTTTTATTAATATTATACCCCCTCTGGTTAACCTCTGAAGTGCGCATGGGGTAATTGGAAACGTCCCCCTGTGCTGACGTATTTGAGGTGTTTCCGCCACTAAAATATTCATTGTGCCATTAATAGCATTAATACTTATCCATATGCGCCTATTATGGGTTGATTATAAAGGTATTAACCTGAAACAACAATAAAACGAGTGAAAACAGCGTTTGGATGGTCAAAATCGGAGATATAGCCCGCGAGTTGTATAATGTATGGGTGAGGCAATCTGCTTTCCCGCCAATTTCCCCCAAGGCCACTGAGACACAGTCGATCGATACTCTCTCTCTCTCTTTGCACTCGCTTGCTATCAGTGATGACCACACCCTCCAATCGGATTTCTAATGTTAGCACGAAAATATACCTCAGAATAAGGGAATAACAGGGAAAATAGGTGATAACTGAAGGAGAGGAGGAAAGTGGGGAAGGAGGGGAGGTAGAGGACTGAGATTTTGCATGGCCCAGGGGCCAAAAAAAAAATAAAAATAAAAAAAAAAAAAAAATTTTTTTTTTTTTTTTCGATGTCAAAAGTTGATTTTTATTTTCTCTGACTCTTAAGAGTCTCCCCGCAGTGCGCCGGGGGAACTCTTAAGAGTCTCCCCGCAGCTCCCGGGTTAACTCTGCAAAATCAGCTTCATGCTGGCCAGTTGTATTGTGTGTTAAGGTCTGATATAGCCTATGTATGTTAGTTGTTAACCCGTTGAGACCCAGCGTCGCACGTGTTGCGTCGGCAGTCTTTGATCACCAACTCCCAGCGACGCATCACGTGCGTCCGACATATAAAAAACACTTACGTGGCTCGTAAGGTAGGAAATGGCGGGAGAATAGGAGGGGGCGGTACCGTAGTGTGTGGGGGAGCCGGGCCAGTAGGTGTGAGCGGGCCGAGACAGCCGCGCGGCTGGTGGTGGTGGGCTTAGTGGGGATAGTTTACACCCCTAGTTTACCGCCACTTTGAACCTTCATTACTCCGGTCGTATGGGAGCTAGAGGCTTGAGATTTATGTGAGATACTCCTTAGGATGTATGCCGTACAATGCCATACTCAGTTTTTACCCTAGTGCTCCCGGGCGGGTGGTCATGCGGGGGAGACGAACTATTGAAACCCCCCCCCCCCCCCCCCAAATGACCGAAATGAGTTTTTTTTTATTTGTGTTTTCATTTCTCACCATTCTCTTCCATTTTGGCTCAACAAATTTTTTTGAAGCTCCCCCCCCCCCCAACCCCCCACCGGCCCCCCCCCCAAAAAAAAATGTCAGAGGTGATTTTTTTTTTTTTTTTTTTCATTTCTCATCCTTGTCTTCCATTTTAGCAAACAAAAAAAAAAGTGAAAATGGCTTGGGACTGGGGTGAACAAAATATTATAACTAGCCGGGGCTCAACGGGTTAAGATAAGTGGATCACGAAGCATTGGTTGGCATTTATATTGTTTAGTACTCCTTCCTTTAGTTATTAGTGTTCTGCTGGATTAGATAATGCTAGACTAGGAGTCTGATATTATAGGTATTGTTTCCTATGAGTGCTGGCTTCAGTTAAAAGCGGCACGACATACCTGAGAACTGGAGTTGATTGAGTAAATTCTAGTCTGTGTGCCATTGAGAATAGAGCATGCACGAATGAGGGCTTTTTGCCTATACCATTCTGCACTGTTCTAGTCTCGATTGTTTGTCTTTGAGGTACGCCAGGAGAACGCTTAATACTTCGGTATTAAGGTTTCTCAAGAGAGCTACCCTTCATTATAACGTAATATTTGACGCACAGACTTGAGATTTGCACTAGGCTATGCGGCATGCCATGCGCACCAGTATCTCGTATCATTGACTCTAGCTAGACTTTATCAATCATAGTAGACATTAAGTATATTAACCTAATTACTCTTTTTATGCATACCCGTTTATGATTACACAAGCATTTCGCAGCCTAGTTTGATGTATTGAGACACAAACGACTTGGGCTCTTTTTGTTGATAGGAATACTGCATTGTCGTGGCGATTATTATTGTTGTTGTGTTTAGGATATTCTTGGCTCCGACGGCATTATATATATATTCTGCCTTTTTGTGTGCATAGCCTGCACGACCATTGTTCCGCTGCCTGCCTTTTTGGGTTCCATTTCCGATACGAGCATCTTTATAGCATCTAACATTTAAAGAAGATTCCTTGTTAGTGTTGAAGGACTTTAGTGTACTTTCTTTCATGCAGGAGTGCCTGACATTTATTAATTAAAGTAACGTAAGCTGTAACTTCTCTTACCACCTTACTTTGCATACCATAACCAAGCACTTTCGGTTATAGGTAGTAATAGGCTGTTTTCACATAACATTAAGCCTAGAGTAGACGCACATTTATTGAGAGTTTGATAGCCTATTATTGCATATAGAACTCTGTAGAGTATTTGTGTTCTTTGTTCACTGGGAATATACATCAGAGGTTGGAGTTAGCGCTTTCCGTTGTAACATTTATGCCATTACTAGTCCAATGAATAAGAGCCCTGATATATTTGAACCCCAGTCGTAACAAATGGCGACCTTACCTAGGATTTGGTGAACCTACATTTATTAAGCAGGGAACATTTGTTGTTTTGGGGAATATTTTGCGGGGATCAGCAAGAATAATTTTTTTTTTGCAACATAGTATAGCCCTTGAGTATTTCCGAGAATTTTTGTGTGTATATCGAGGTATAAGAGTTTGGGGTACTTCTTTTCTGAATATTGAGGTGGGAAATATTTTGAGAGCATCATGTCTTATACCGGATCAGAGGAGAATGGAGACACAGTACGTCATGTCGAAACGGAGGAACAGCAGCATGATGAAAGGGTTAATCGGGTGAACTGTGAGGAGGATGCTAGGATATTTTTGCAATGGCCTGTTACTGCCGAGCGGTTGGAGGGTATGGATCGGTACGGTCTTCAATGCCTGGCCACAGCTATCGGTCATGCGGTTACTAGCAGCATGACCAAGGATAACTTGATAACGTGTGTACTGGGCAGGGTGACTGGTGAGCGAGATGGGTTGAGTGCTCAGAGCCCTTCGGCCATGCTTCCCCTACACTCGACTCCCAGCCATCCCAGTAGTTTGCCGACCCCGGGTACGCTTCCGCAGTTGGGTGGTGACTGGCAGGGTGGGTTGCCCCTGGGGGGACCACCGGTAATTTCAAACATTGTAGCACCTTCACCTCCTCAAGGGTTATCTCCAGAATTATTGCTTCAGCTCGAATTAGCTAAGATCGAAGAGAGAAAGGCTATCAGGGCAGGTGAGCTCCAGCAGCAAATAGAATTAGCCAAGATAGAAGAGAGAAAAACTATCAGTCAGCAGTCTCAGCACATAGAGCTAGCAAAAATCCAAGCGGATTTAGAGTCGACTAGGTACTGTGCCGACATGGACGTAGAGAAGTCGCGAGTAGAGGCAACGGGACAGCGACTTGGGGCTGGTAACCGTGTTCATGAGCAGTCTCTCTCGCACTTATTGAAACTGGTTCCGGTGTTTGATGAGAGTGGTGTAACAGAATTTTTCACACGCTTTGAGAAGAAGTGCCAGGAACACCAGTGGCCAGAGAATAAATGGGCAGCACTTGTATCCTCTAGATTAATAGGCAAGGGTCTTAAAGCCTACGATGCGTTACCTTTGGAGTTATGTATTGTGTACGAGGATCTCAAGGAGGCTGTCCTGAGGGCTTACGAACTGCAACCAGAAACGTACCGTTTGAAGTTCCGGGGTGTAACTAAGGGAAGAGATAGCACCTTTTTGGAACACGCCCGGGACTTGTCCGATGCTATGGGGAACTGGCTCCGATCTGAGAAGGTAACAACGTTCGATGGAGTTAAGCAGTTAATGATGTTGGAGCAGTTCTTTAAGAGCACGGGCGGTGATCTAACTTTGAACTTAAAGGAGAAAAACCCAAGAACTCTAGTAGAAGCAGCAGAAATGGCTGATCTACAGCTGTCGTTGATTCGGGGTTGCGGGTCCTCACAGAAGTACGATGCAAGTGCTAGGGACCGTTATCCTCCCCCTCCCCGTAGCAATGACACATTTAAACCAAAGAGCAATGAAACTAAAACTGAAGCCAAACCTACCATCACACCGTATGTGAAAAGTCAGGGGTCTGTTACATCACAGTATAAGCCGAAACCGAAATTTATGTGTTTTAAGTGCCACAAGGAGGGTCATAAAGCAAATGAGTGCCCTAGTCGACCTCCTCCGGCATCCGTGTCTTTTGCTCACGGCATTGGAGTGTTCAAGAGGACATCGGAGTTTGTTAGAGGCAATTCTTCCGAGGTAAATACACTGCCAGTGCAGAAGGATCCGGAAGGCTTATTCCCTGTCCGTGATGCCTATAGTGACCACAGGGGACTCGGTTGTGTGGAGTGGGGGGGTAGAAGACATGAGGTGAGAATTTTGCGTGACACTGGGGCATCGCAAACACTGTTGAGAAATTTCACTGGTAAACCTGTAAATACGGCGCGGGTGGTTGTGGTTCAGGGAGTTAATGCAACAAGGTCATACCCGCTTGTAAGAATGAAGATGGAAGTTGATGGTGTGACTCGTGACCTGGATGTAGGAATTGTGGAGAAGTTACCTGTTGGGGGCGTCGACCTCCTTCTCGGCAACGACTTTGCGGGGCCTACTTCTGAGGCTCCACCCTGGGTCGTTGCCGAGAAGCCGGCCGACGTGAGTAGGGAGGATCAGAGGTGGGTTAAGAAGTGTCGGGGGCAACCTATGGCATGTGTTGTCACCCGTTCCCTTGCATCCAGGGAATCACATTCTGGTCAACAGTCTTTAGATCAGCGGAGGAAGGGTACCGAGAAGGGGTTGGAAGTTGATGCGGTTGAGAGTTCAGTATCAGCGGACATTCTCGGGGACTCATTATTAGGACCAATTTTCGAGTCTAGAGAAGACCCATTAACTGTTCCTGAGAAGGCAGTGGATGGGCTTAAAAAGACGATGAGACAGCAACGGTACGCAGAGAGAGAGCAACGGGAGGCCAAATTTAGTGTAGGAGGGGGGCATGAGTTGTTTCGCAAACACTTGGATAGGCTTGCTCCTTCGGACATTCGTAAGTTGCAATTGGAAGACCCGGAGGTTCTTGAATGTGGTACCGGTGCTGTCGAGTTGGAGGAGGACAGTGATGCACAGTCGGGAGATTTTTTTTTCATAGATGGAATATTATACCGGCGATTCCAAGATCCGCAGAGGAATTGGGAGGGGGGGTCAGGAGAGGTAGACCAGCTGGTCGTGCCGAGAGTTTGCAGGGAAAGCCTACTTAGGTTGGCCCATGATGTACCACTGGCGGGACATCTGGGTGTCCGTAAGACGGTTGCAGCCTTGGGGAAATTATTTTGGTGGCCTGGTCTGAGAGCACAAGTTGTGTCATGGGTGGCAATGTGTGATGTGTGTCAGAAGGTTGGCAAACCTAATCAGAGCATTCCTAAGGCGCCGTTACACCCCATTCCTGTCAGTGGGCCTCCCTTTAGTAAGGTTATAGTGGATATGGTTGGCCCCCTTCCCCCTACAAGTGCCGGAAACAAGTTTCTCCTGACCATCATGGATGTAGCAACAAGGTACCCTGACGCTTACCCTATGAGAAATGGGTCAGCGAAGACGGTGGTCCGAAACTTGCTAGTGTATTTTTCCCGGTATGGTTACCCGCAGGAGATTCAGTCAGACCAAGGATCCAACTTCACTTCTAACCTCTTTGTTCAAACTATGCAGCAGCATGGGATTGTTACGGTTGTGTCATCTGCGTATCATCCGGAGAGCCAGGGTGTGTTAGAGCGATGGCACTCAACCTTAAAATCTATGCTTCGTTGTTATTGCTTTGAGAGTGGGAGGGATTGGGATCTTGGCCTGCCATGTGTTTTGTTTGCTGTGTGGGAGGTACCTGGGGAGAGTTTGGGATTCAGCCCTAATGAGCTCGTCTTTGGACACCGTGTTAGAGGGCCTCTCCATATGGTTGAAGAAGTATGGGAGAGCGCAGAAAAACCTTGTTCTATGCTCAAGTGTGTCCTCAACAGTCGAGAACGGATGTTGCGCAGTCTGGAGTTGGCTGGCCGTAATTTGACTAGCTCTCAGGCCCTCAGGAAGGACAGGTACGACCTCAAGGTTGAACTCAGGGAGTTTCACGTGGGTCAGGAGGTGTTGATTCTACTGCCCCTTGTAGGTCACCCCTTATCCGCGAAGTACGCTGGTCCTTATAGGGTGGTGGAGGAGCTATCGGACCTGGTTTACTTGGTAGCCACTCCAGACAGACGGAAGCGCAATCAGTCATGTCATGATAATCCCGTGAAGGAGTATGGGAGGCACCCCCTGAGCCTCTCACTGTGCCTGTGATGACGTTTAGCAGTCAAGGTGGAGAAGGAGAACGGGACAGTCAAGCTCAGGTGGAGGATAACTGGAAGGATAAGATGTTCAAATGGGCGCCTGAGTGTGAGAAGGTGTTTAGGGAAGTAAAACACCTGTTGTGCACTCACCCGATCCTCAGGGCCCCTGACTTTAGCCTACCTTTCCAACTAGCAACGGAGGCTAGTGGTGTGGGGGTTGGTGCCGTCCTTGTGGAAAAGGACGATGATGGGCTGGAGCATCCTGTTAGTTTCTGCTCGGAGAAGTACAATTCGGCCCAGGGGAGCTGCTCTGTTGTCAAGGAGGAGCTGCTGGCGGTTGTACTTGCTCTGAGGCATTTCGAGGTCTGTGTTCCAGCCTATGGTCCGGTCGTTGTAGTTTACCCAGATCATCACCCTCTCAAGTTCTTGGACCAGTTTCACAATCGGAATATGAGGCTGACCAGGTGGTCACTAAGGTTATTGGTATATAACCTGGACATACGCCATATTGCCGGTTGTGACGACGTGGTTGCGGATGGTCGTTCAAGGGTATATGATCCTGGGTAGATTGACACACGGGTAGCCTCCTGCTTTAGTTTGAATAGTATTTTGCGCTGGTGCTTGTTGGCTCGCGGTTGTAGCCCAGCGTATTGGGTCGTAAAGCAGGAGTTGAGCGTTTGGTATAGAAGAAAAAACTAGGCTTGCCCCTATAGTGCAGCCGAAATAAACAAATTATAAACATAAAAATCAAATAAAAACTCTTTCTTTGATAGTTGATTTTTTTTAGTATGTTATAGCAGTAATTCTGAGTTGCACTCCTCTCAGAATGCTGGGCTAGAGAAGCTCGCTCTTGAGGAGCATAACTACATATAATTTAACCTATGGTGTTGGGGAGGGTTATAATTTTGAAAAATGTTTTGTTGAAGAACTGTGCCTGATATTTTACTGCCGCTGGGTGATGGGAAGTGGAGATATAGCATGGGTTCTAACCATCAGATTTTTGTGAGCCTTGGGGCCTCTGAGAAAAATCTTGGGGGGGGTGTGACGTTAACCACTCCGTTAGAACCGCATGGCTTGTCCTACAGTGACTCGCTAGGATCGCCAGGGCAGTGGATGAGGCTACAGTTTGTGTATTAGAGTGTGCTTTATTTCATATGAAAGCTTGTGTCATGGGCAGTCCAGAAAGGCTTTTTGTTTTCACCCATGTCAAGGCTTTATATATTTAATTGTAAAGTATATGTTTTATCATTAACTAGTAATGATAGGATCTGGGAGAGAGAGAGAGTAGAACAGAGTGAGAGAGGGAGCGCGCAGTGTTTTTTGTCCCGCTCGATGACGTCACGGCTGGCTGCCTCGCGGGGGTTGGTGGAGAGAGGCCCTTACCATGCTGTAAGCTTTGCTAGTGGTTAGATGACTTGTAACCGCTGTTTTCCCACGCGGCTCGAGCTAGTGCGAGTATATATACAGTTCCTCGCCACTCTCTCCCTCAGATCTGGTTTCTAGAACACACCCATCTTTTTTCCCTTGCTATCTGTCCCCGCTCCGTACCTGAGAATCTTTTCCTCTGCCTATCTCTCTCATTTTCCATATCCTTCACCACCTTTTATTAATATTATACCCCCTCTGGTTAACTCTGCAAAATCAGCTTCATGCTGGCCAGTTGTATTGTGTGTTAAGGTCTGATATAGCCTATGTATGATAGTTGTTAAGATAAGTGGATCACGAAGCATTGGTTGGCATTTATATTGTTTAGTACTGCTTCCTTTAGTTATTAGTGTTCTGCTGGATTAGATAATGCTAGACTAGGAGTCTGATATTATAGGTATTGTTTCCTATGAGTGCTGGCTTCAGTTAAAAGCGGCACGACATACCTGAGAACTGGAGTTGATTGAGTAAATTCTAGTCTGTGTGCCATTGAGAATAGAGCATGCACGAATGAGGGCTTTTTGCCTATACCATTCTGCACTGTTCTAGTCTCGATTGTTTGTCTTTGAGGTACGCCAGGAGAACGCTTAATACTTCGGTATTAAGGTTTCTCAAGAGAGCTACCCTTCATTATAACGTAATATTTGACGCACAGACTTGAGATTTGCACTAGGCTATGCGGCATGCCATGCGCACCAGTATCTCGTATCATTGACTCTAGCTAGACTTTATCAATCATAGTAGACATTAAGTATATTAACCTAATTACTCTTTTTATGCATACCCGTTTATGATTACACAAGCATTTCGCAGCCTAGTTTGATGTATTGAGACACAAACGACTTGGGCTCTTTTTGTTGATAGGAATACTGCATTGTCGTGGCGATTATTATTATTGTTGTTGTGTTTAGGATATTCTTGGCTCCGACGGCATTATATATATATTCTGCCTTTTTGTGTGCATAGCCTGCACGACCATTGTTCCGCTGCCTGCCTTTTTGGGTTCCATTTCCGATACGAGCATCTTTATTGCATCTAACATTTAAAGAAGCTTCCTTGTTAGTGTTGAAGGACTTTAGTGTACTTTCTTTCATGCAGGAGTGCCTGACATTTATTAATTAAAGTAACGTAAGCTGTAACTTCTCTTACCACCTTACTTTGCATACCATAACCAAGCACCTTCGGTTATAGGTAGTAATAGGCTGTTTTCACATAACATTAAGCCTAGAGTAGACGCACATTTATTGAGAGTTTGATAGCCTATTATTGCATATAGAACTCTGTAGAGTATTTGTGTTCTTTGTTCACTGGGAATATACATCAGAGGTTGGAGCTAGCGCTTTCCGTTGTAACATTTATGCCATTACTAGTCCAATGAATAAGAGCCCTGATATATTTGAACCCCAGTCGTAACAGGTAGCAGAATGTAATATACGAAGCATGACCCCGGTGAACGACGCTATATACGAAGCATGACCTCGGCGAACGACGCATTATACGAAGCATGAGCTACCAGATGGCACACTGACTGGGACAACAAAGAACTAGCCAGAGAAAAAGAGAGACATAGAAAACATTTGGATTTGGAAAGTTACAAAAACAAGGAAGCGAGTAGTATAATTTAATTATTTTTATTTGGCAAACTGTACACATAATTAATTGAAATAGGGTCGAGGTGAGAGACATACGGTAATAACATTTTGCCAGTTGGTCCACATGTCAAAGGGTTATCGCGCTCAAATTTCAACCTGACCTCAAATAACCCAGTAAGGCCATTTTCCCCCGAAAGGGTTAAGTGATGATATCTTAATTAAAGTTACATTCCTTCATACTCAGATGGTGTAGAAGGATTTCGTTCGTTGTTTGTGTCCATCTTGATGCTGAGCTGACGTACTACATTCTCCAGAAACATGGAATATTGCTGCAGAAACATGAAATTTTGCTGCTGAAACATGGAAATTTGCTGCTGAAGTGTTTCATTCTCTGGCCTGAGACTACTCTGCTGTCTCAGTAATTGTTCCAAAGTGATGATAGACACCCTGGTGCCTTGTTGTCCAGCTTGTGTACCATTAGCCTGCTGTCCTGTAGCAGACGTCTACCCTTGTACAGGTGCAGCTTGATAAGTCGTTCTTGTCTGTTGCAACAGACATCGTGAAGCAACCAACCGGGTCCGACACGAATGATTTGCACTCTGAGGATGAACAGGCATAAAGAGTACCGGTCCAGCATGAGTATTAACATGCAAGATGTTGGGAGCATAACGAACAGCCTGCTGGGGCGTCAGGTGGATGATCCTTGCTCGTTTATTGTTCAGGTACCCAGCAGGAAGGCCAATTGTCTGGGCAGCAGGAGGAGAAGGCATGACAGGGAAAGGGGTGGTGGTGGCAGTGCCAACAGGAGTGGTAAGGGTGGATGAAGCCTGAGTTTGGCCCAGAGGTCTCTTGCGTAGAAGGACCTGTGGCACTTGGACTGAGGTTCCCGAAGGCCTCATCGTCATGTGATCAAGTCGAGTACCTAACTTGGCCACAACAGCATCCGATTCGGAGAGTCGTGTTGGTGGGACAGTACGCAGGTTAGTGATGATACCAGGCAGTTGGGGGTTGATGGGCACGGTGGCTGCTAGGGAGGACACGCGGCCCAGATCACAGCTGGGTGGTGCGTCTAAACGGTCATACCCGCTACCAGGTACCCGCACAAAGGAATGGGAAATTTCCCCAGCTTCATCCGGTGCCACCATCTTGGCTCAACCTCTATCCACAAGTGTGCAGGCGATTGTGTGCTGGGCTATATTATGCAGTGAATACAGCAAGGAAAGGAGGAGGTATGGAGAAGTAAGAGTTTAGTTATACTGGCGGCTAAAGTAGACGGCACACCGACCGGGTACAGGAAGCACTAGACAGCACACTGACTGGGTATACGAAGCACTGGATGGCACACTGACAGGGTACACGAAGCACTGGATGGCACACTGACTGGGCACACGAAGCACTGGACGACACACCGCCTCGTATATCTAGATCATGTGTCGTGTAATTTGTCGTATATCTAGGTCATGTTTCGTATAATGCGTCGTATATCTACAGAAGGTCATGTTTCGTATAATGCGTCATATAAGAGTAAATTCCCGACGCCACCTGTTGATAGGCAACTTCGAGATTTCTTCGTGAAGTGAGCGATAGCAACTCGGTACATGAGAGATTCTTCTTCTTCTTCTCGCAATCTGTCTGCCAAGGTTTGAGCACCAGAATGATGTCCATGGCCGACAGATTTTTCTAGCCTATCTGCCCCGAGGCTGACGATGGCAAGCACAGGCCAAAGCAAGAGCAATGAAAGGCCGGGAGGCAGAGAAGAGCCCCTCCACTTTCCGTTCCTGGCATCTTTCGGTCATGCGATGAAAAGTGCGCCGCCCTCCGCGTGCGTCGTACCAATGCCCGCCACCCTCGAAGCTCTCCTTAAATTGCCTGCCCTGAGCATACATCAGGAATTGGCCATCCGCTCGATAAGAAATGAAATGGCAGTGTCGTACTGCGTGGAAGATGGATGCGGAGACACATATCACCTGGGAGGCTTACCGGGCTCTGGCAAGACAGCTACCGTTACTTCGCTCGTCAACGAATTGGTGAACTCGGGTTTGATTTCGAAGGGCAGTGTCCTGTTGTGTTCCAAATCCAACTGTGCCAAAACCAATTTGATGATGGCTTGCTGCAGCTCCTCTTTGGCTGAACGAGCGGGCATTGACCAAGAGTCCTTCTCTACCATCAATTCGGGATTTGCTATACCTGTCATAAAAAAGGACACGTCTTTGGAATCAATGAAATCGCTGGCTCTTAGGCATTGTACCCGTTTGAAGAATAACGTAAAGTATAGTAGGTTTGGAGTAACAGAGCTCCTCGTCCTAGATGAGTATACTCTCAGTAGCGCGCGCGAGACCGTGTATATGGACGCCCTGTTAAGAATATTGAATGCCAAACCCTCCGTCCCTTTCGGAGGCGTGAAAGTTATCTTCCTTGGCGATAACAGACATAATTCGGCAGTCATAGACAAGGGCAAGATTTCCTCTGCCCAAACGGTTGACCCCAAAAGGGCCGCCGACTCAACTACTAACCGAGAGCCAGATAAATGTGAGGGAGACGATGAAGGAATAAATGGTGCAGAGACTAAAGCCCTCTTGACAATTCTGAAGACCTTCTTCTTTGATGAAGAGTGGGTGCTTAAAATGTTCAAGTGCCGACTCATAGAACACCAAAGGAGACTAAAGGAGAGGAAGAACGAAATCACTCAGCATCTAAATCGAATCGTCCATCACTATGAAAGCAATACTCCTGGTGATAGCAACGATAACCAAAGCCAATATTCTATGGTATCACCGCCTATGGCGTCTCCAACGGTGCCGACGCCGCCTTTAGGCGATAGTGAACACGCATTGAACAGCAATGACGAGTTCACAGAGATATTATCTAAAAATGAATTGTTCATAAACAAGGTCGAGAGTTCAACTTCTTTTGATGCTTTTCCTTTACTGTCTTCGAGATACATGAAGATAGTGGAGGCAAACAACTGGATACGCAATAACAGGGGAGAGGGCCCAAAAAATGAAAGCTGTTTGTCGCCTTCATCATCCATTGCTGAAATTGTATCGAACTCTAATATTGCCATCCTGGTAGAAGAAGGTTTGCGTCGGGAACTGGAGCGCATAAACAGGATCCTAGATTTGACAGATCTTGAAATAGACACAGAAAAGGTAAGTTCTGTTCGCCTAAAGATGTCGCTGGGCTAAACAGGCACGGCTGCGTCAGCATGGCAGCGGACCTGGACGACGAGCCCTACTCTCATGTTCACGTTCACAATGCCCGTGAAGGTGCATGGGCTTCCCTGTCGTACGAAGCCATCTTCTACGGCGTGCTGAAATTCATGACCCAATGGGCGGCCGCCAGCGGAGTGGCAGTTGATACCACAGCCTCTATATTCAAAACGCTCTGTGAGGAAAGGTTGTCAGTCGATAATCCACTGCCTTTCGCCTCCTTCACGAATTCTCCTCTTCCGCGTGAGTATACCGTGTCCCTAAATCCCGAGATACTTTACTGTGGACAAAGTAGACCCATGACTCAATTCCATGAGTACAATTCCTTGTCCAGTGCCGCGTCCTAAACTGTACAGACAAGGCGAAGCGTCTGCAAACTTTGAATCAGAGGGGCACGACGAACCAAAGTCGTCATCGTCACAATGGACCAGGGTTATAAGGAGGAGAGTCGGTGGGACAAGAATTACGGGGCAATGATGACGGCTCGATGTTCGACCCTGAATTTGAAAAATTGGTTACTAAAAAAAAAAGGCTGCATCTGCTAGGATTGTTGTAATAACAGACGTTTTTTATCCTTTGTTAACTACAACAAAAGTGAGAGAGACCATTTGTCTGGGCGTAGGAAAAATCATAGGCGTTAAAGAAATCTTGCCTGGAAATAGAGTTGTCGATGAAGTGTCATTGTTCATTGAGCAAGTTCTGAAAAAGTACACGTTGAAAGTTGTATATTTCTTCGTATCTATCAATTGTTGAACACAAGTTTTGTTATTTGCATTGGCGGTGTCTTACAAACTATGGTAAATAAAGGACAAACATGAAATATTACATTTTTATTTCTATCTATTAGTACAACCCTTTCACGGGCAAACAACTCAACGCCCCAATGTCTCCACGGCCGTGAAATTTCCACCGCTGGCTCTCGCTCTCATCAGTTTGGCGCCAGGCCACCACACCAAAGGGTTATTTTTGCATTCAAATTCCAACCTTACCCCAAATATCCCTGTAAGGCCCTTTGTCCGCTAAAGGATAATCAATACAAATTCCATCATAGTTTCATTGTTTTATTTTTGGGCATAAAAAAACATAATATACCTGTGGGAAAGGGTCGGAGAAAGTGAGAAAAACCGAGCCTACCTATTTTTCAGTGACATGTGTGCCATCTTTCCTCCTGGCCTGTACATGGGTGCAATATCGGGCGCCAAAATAATATGGCTGTTATGGGTCTTGTCATTACTTTTAACAAAGGGGTAAACTATGTCCGACTGGGCGACGATACGCTGAGATTCAACGAATCCGATAAAAATATCATGTTTGCCCTCTGATTCTACAGAGAGACGACGGCGGCCGAGTTGCATATTTGTTTTTGCTCTTCCATCTGCTGCTGTTGATACTCGTACACACATTGCGGCAGGGAACTAAATGTGATTAGAGAGTTTGGTGAAAACTCGGTGGTGCTCCTTCCCGTTTGGCCGGTGTTTTTACTACTCCAGGGACTCGGGTCCGATTTTCTGGGTCTGTCGGACTACACCTCTCGTTTGTTGCTTTGTCTTAGGTCGTGCAGTATGTTCATACAGGTACGGCTCGCCGTGAGCCTCTTCTCTCGAGTAGGGGATTTGTCCAAAGCTGCCAAGGAGAGAACGCCCAGGCTCTTGAGAGCCGACACATAAGCCTGAGGAGTGTAATCGATCAGGAATTCTGAAGTAAGGTTGGCACATTGAATAGTGGTATTGTCAACGTATGAGGCGCGTGAGGGAATATAGGGTCACGGACGTCGAAGAAAGGGATCGCAAAAAATCTGTTGCAAGTGAACGCCTTGTTATCGACAACGTCAGTGTTCTGCGAGTGACATGCGGCGTCCACTAAAAAGGGTCCATTCTCATACTGGTCCCTGTCCCTCTCCAACGAAATGATGCACTCGGTGGCTAAACTTCGCGCCGTAGATCCAAGAGGATGTGCCTCCGTGATAGAATTGCTTTCCCCTACCCTCGACGATCCTTCCGTATCTCCTTCCTTGTGCAGTGCAAGCTCCAAACATAACTGTGCGTGTCTTTCTATGCACAAACCAGCTTTTGTTCTAAGAAACTCGTCGGGTTCTTGACTGAGCGGGAACATGAATGCATTAAACTTGGTGCCTATGTCATCGACAAGGCGCTCGGAGGGATAGGATCTGCGTAGCGCGCGCGACACTCTTACAATAGATTTCCTATTCAAGTAGAGTAGTCTACCGAGGGCCAAATGAGTCTCAACGTCTCCTTCCACTAGATAATTCGTTGGAAAGAGATACTGTAGAAATCTGGACCAGTTGATGGTAGACGCCACTTCCCTCTGAGCGTACACGAGTCTCTCCTTAACCTTCTGGGTTCGCACCAGAGACTGGGTGTTGCTACTCGCCGCCAGTGAATGTTGGTATCCGCAGCCTCCTCCACCTCCTCGTCTTTAAACCACTGAACATTTTCAGAAATAATATGGGGCTCTATATTCTTAGCGGTGGTCGTGGCGCAGATGGGGCCCGTTCGCATTGTGTGGTTGTTCATAACCTCCTTCGGAATGAGATGAGATACCTCATGGAATGCCTCGCTAACATTTGTCGAGACAATATCATTAGCATAGAGTTTAGACCAAATCTTTTTGTCTGGATCGTTCACTTCATTGTATCTGTAGACCAGTAGAGCTTCATCAAGCTCCGGAAGTTTCTGTTGGGAATCCAAGAGCGAAAGCAGCTCACTTTGCTGATTATGTATTCTCCTCTTGAAGACAGTTATGAGGTTAGACAACCCTTGCATAAAATGACAGGCTGCCTGTGGACACCAATTGCAAGACGGGAGGCCCATTACGCGCCCACATTTACCCATATCGACATTTTCCGAATATACATTGCCTGTCAGTGTAGTGTACATGTAATTGTACGAACTGCAGAACGCGAATAGTCTTCGTTCGGATGTCTTCAGCCGCAGTTCGCAATCTGTAATGCGTTGGGATAGATCCAAGGCGACATCCACGTCCTCCCAAGACGTCATTATGAATACTTTGCTAGTTTTGATTATGTTCTTGGGTGGAATTTGGGGACGCCAGGTGTGCCTGCTAGCCGATTCGAAGACACAGCCTCTCGTTTATGATTCTAAAGGTCTAGTCTACCCGAGATTGGTTTGTGGAAAGGGTGAATTTTTCTCCTCCGAAACGGGGGCAGTCCTTTCCCTCATGTGCTCGGGCAAACTGAATAGAATGCTGGATGGGGACAGCAGCCTTATAGCTGTAGGTAATGAACCTGTAAAAGTGGAAAATCTTTGCAGTTCCAACAACACCCTAGATTTCTCCTGCGAACGCGTCAACAAAGCCGTCGTTCGACAATATGCCCCCGGTTACATTGATGTGGCCTGCCTCGATCGAGGAAGAGGGAACCAACAATACAACTTCTCATTTAATCTGGGTAACGGACACTACAGCACAATCTATACCATTTGTTGGCGACCTACAGATGCTTCGCCTGTCTGGAGTAGACACGCCTTCAACGCAGCTATGTACGGCGTGCGAGCCAACACAGAAAAGTTAATCGATACTGGTACGAGGACCCGTTTCAGGTTCAGCAACAAAATATTAGGCAAGATTGTGACAAATCCCAAGAGCTATTTTACCGTCAAACATAAAAAAGAAATAGGAATTATAGGGGCAGACGGGAAAGATTTTCTGGCCCGGGGTCATCTATCTCCTGTCAATGACTTCATGCTGGCGGCAGAGCGATGGGCAACATTTTTCCTGGAAAATGTGGTACCGCAGTGGCAGAGTGTCAACAACGGAAAGTGGAAAAGGATCGAGGAGTTTAGCAAGACAATGTCTGCCTTCGTCCGGGATACAATTGGAAACGATTCTGACAAAATTATGATCGAGACTGGTCCCATCTACCCTTCTTCCCAACCCACCTATCTAGGAGATGGGATTGTCCCTGTACCTATAGGCGTGTACAAAATAATATATTATAAAGACATTATTACGGTCAACATTTTATTGATTGAATAATAAATGTGTACATGTAGATATACAATGATTATATTTGTAACCTCTTTTCTTAGAAATCCTTCATGTCAAGCCCATTTTCAATTTTTTGGCACTTATTTTGTACGAAATCTTCATCGTGGTGCCTTTTTGCTTGCCGTGAACCAATGTCTGCACTAGGCGTGAAGTCACCAGCTTCATTCATAGGGACACATGACTCGATACATTCTTCGTCTAGGGGGGCATTCTTGACGACATCACCCTCACTAGAATTAGCGCTGGACATGTCTCTGGCGGCAACATTACCTTCGTTCACATGGGAATGGGATGTGCCTCTGGAAGGGTTACTTTCGTCAACAGGAGGAGGAGCTTTGACCGCCAAATCATTGTGGGTATTATTGTAAGTGACCATATTATTGTTTCCCTTGTTTGGGTCGCCGTATTTTTTTTCTTGAAATTGGCCTCCATCTTCTTTCTCCATTTCCTCATCGTCTTGATCTTCAAAAATTCTATCACTGAACGCATTCACCAATTTTGACAGGGTATCTGTGCCGCATCTGCCGTACTCTGACAATGTGGATAGTCGATCGCATACCTCTGCGGCCGCTTCCTTGGATGCCTGCAGATCTTCAGCCTCCTTGGAGCCTACTCATCCCCCCGAATAAAAATAATCACTGAACACAATCGAGGAGTTCGGGGTAACGACCGGTTGGTGAAAACTAAGGCACGACGGGTTTCCTGATATTTGAAAACGGATGCCATTCACGACATGGCTCCCTGCATAGAGCCCTTGACGGTTAATGGCTGTGGCAAAGGTGGCATTTTCGTTAGATAATACAAATTGGCAAAAGTCTCTCATGGATGCAAAAGCCAGTTTGAATGTACAAATATTCTCCTTATCGATGTCCACGCCGCCATCTTTATAAGCAAGCAAATCATCCCTAGCTTTGAAGGTAGTGTCGAATTTATTAGTATGGATGAAAGAGCACATCGTCTCGAATATGTTCAAAATACCCGAACTGTTATTGATGAGAAGCTTCGTCCTTTGTTCATAACTGTTCCCATTGGCCTTGTTAACACCTTACGAGCGGCCTATGCGGTTTATTTATGTGTACCGCACAGCGGGGTGTTTTTAGCCAAAATAGGGCTGTTTACGTGATCATTTTCATGCCTAAATAAGACCCAGAACGTAAAACAAGTACCTATCCCTGAAAGGGCATAAACAGAGCTTTCGAATGACACCATAACGATCCTTGTATGATGGATAGTTTTCTTGCAATAACCGTGCAACGCGAGTGCAAAAAGCAGGTAATTCGGTACTTTCAGTACATTGAGTATGTAGCGAGTGAGAGAGGGGAGGGGCTGAGATTTGTGTCAGTAGGTTCGCCGCGGTGGTCTGGAGCAGTCATACGCTCGCTAGTCTCCTGCCACCACTTGTCTCTCTCTCTCAGCCACATTACGTGCTGAAATTGCCACTCGACCTATGTCGAGCGCCGCCACATAGTCCAGCTTTATTTAACTCGACTTATGTTGCTCGCCGCTAAATAAGGGTTAATGGTGCTCGAGATGAGAGATAGGTTCCTGACCGAAGTCAGAATCTTATCGGCATGTTATTTCAGAGAAATTTCCATATCGTTGGCTTTTGCAATTTGGTCAGAACCTATGAGAACCCGCGTCTCGGTGATGGTTTTAGCAGCCTTTGCCAGGTCGGCCTTTTGCTTCATCGTCACGTTATTGCAAGAGAGCGAATTGACGAATGTTCCCGCATTAGAGTACATAGACAGGGATTCGTTTTCCATATTCAAATTGTAATTCTCGCCTCTCGAGATGGCCAACACATTCTTACAAAAAATGTGATGCAAGAACGACGTTCTATAGCATTTCTTTTTTGTGCTAAAGGCGCCTGTATCTTTAGAGAGAGAGTCGTTGGTGACAGTAACTCCACCGTCAGTCCTTTTTTGGGGGGCTGTCATTCTGTTCACCATTTGGTCGAACCAGCCCGAATCCAAAGGAAGGGATCTGGGGCAATTGTGATTCCAATTTGAGAATCTTTTCTTTTGCGGGTTGCTACTCCACCCGCCAATAGTTGAGCCGTAGGCGGTTTCGTCGTCTTCGTAGGGGTGTTCGTTGAAGGTTCGCAAGAAGTTCTGATCTCTGATAGTGTCTATAGCGTGAGTATCGTTGCATGACACTCCGCACGGACACCTATTGTTACCTAACCGGTATTTGGTATTGGCAAATTGTCCCGCCTCGTTTTTCAAATCTCTGCCAAACTGATAAGTGTTGAGGGTGAGTCCTGGTTTAAGGGTTGTTGAAACGTCGTTGTGGGTCCAAACGTTAAAGATGCGCACGGACACCAAGGTATATAAAAGATGGCAAAGCGTCCGGTATACCGTTGCCGGGTTTGTGGAAATAACCAATCGGAACAATTCGCGATTGTTGTCATATATGTTCTCCTGTTTACCCTCCACCAATGTGCGAGGGGGAGGGGCACCTATCATCGCCTCACTCTGGCCAGCCTCTTCGATGTTATCGCATTTTTCATTTAGAAAACGAATCAGCTCTTGAGTCAACTTCTTGCACTCTGCATGCCGCTACGCTGAATTCATCGGGGGTATCGTACAGGCCAGTGCAGCTATCCACGATGACCAACTCCACGCCGATGAACAACTCGACCAATCAAAACACTGTACGCTATTTTGGTGTAGGGACGGGTAATTAGTTCTGATGAAGGACAAAGCTTTGAACACTTTATTTTGCGGGATGCAGTGAAAGATGTCCAGATCCCCCCACTGTGAACCAGAGTTGTTGTTGTTGTTGATGTTCCCCAGGCTGTCTGGCCGAACAGCCCCAAGGTCTCGAGTAAGGCCAAGGCCATAAACGAGCGCCCCCACAAAATCCTCCCTGCTTACCACTAACAAAGCCCGGGTGACCGAAGCCACTCCAAGGCAGGGAGCTGAGGAGGGTGCGGAAACGCCCGGGAAACCAAAGCCCCACCCAAGGCCCTGTGCCCCTCAGCAATTATGAAGGGAAAGTTGAGGGGTAAGGGAAAAATGTGACACTTTGGCTCCCAATCTGCCAACTTCTAGGTTGGCAGTAGGGAGGTCAATCCACGGAGAAGACGCCGCCACTTGAGATCTAGAAGATATATAAGTAAAAGGAACAGTCAGAGTAAGCTATGGGTATGGCAGAGATCGCTCAGTTCTCACTCGGATAGACCAGCCCATCACCACATGACCAGAGTTATTCTTATCGCTAATGGCCACACGACCGAAGCAGGCAGTTTCTATCCCCAAACTTTCAATGTCTCTGAACCAACGATTTATGAACCATACGATATTGGCCTGTAACATTTGGTAATGACGATTGAACATCTTGAATGTGAGCAAACGAGAGGTTTGGGAGTACTGGTCATGTTGCCTCGAGAAGCGATTCTCGTGACGACTGTACATCTGGGATATTTGAATGTCGGTTCCCTCTCTATATATCAACTCCAACTGATCACAAGTGAGAGGCACATTTGGAGACTTAGGAAGAGGTACGCCTTCATGTTTTACGGAAATACCTTTAGTAATTTTTGATTTATTGAATGCTCGCAATACGCAAGCTAATGACATTTCTTCGGCTAACACCTTCTTCTTTAGGTTTGCCCCTCTCCCGGAATTTGTCAATCCTTGGTTGCCAGGACCCTCATTAGAGACAGATCCTCCTGCTCCTGACATACCCAGCCCTCCTCCTATTCCTCCTGTAGCCAGGGCGGCGGGATTAGAAGCCTTTACAAGGACATTATGGACAAACTTTTCGTTGACAATGTTGGCCAGTTTGTGCTCGACGTTGGTCTTCATCAAACTATTTTTCCTATTATTTAAGACTTTGACGATATTGGTTATGTCCTCTTGCGTCAATTCCCCTCCATTCGTATTGTTGGTTATGTTTCTGCTGTTGGGATTTGAGAACGGACCCGGACCTTCTCCATCCACGGGATGCGTAGACCACATGATGAGGACCCTGAAATGTTTGGCTCTTTCACGGTTTGTCCACTCAACTTGTCTGATCTACCCAGCTACTGAGGCAAGCTTATATCACGAACTTGCAAATTCAAACTTTTCTTGGGGTCATACCGCTTGCACGTCGGTTAGGGCCAATATTGTTTGGCCGCTTCTGGGTCATATACGGCCCTCTATTGGTTGTTGCGATACCTTTTTTATTCTCTGAGGCCGCCTGCTCTCTATCGACACGCATACATTGGCTTGGTTTTTTTGGCCTCGGAGCTTTCATGATTTTCAATTATCTCAAAGGTGGGCGATTATCCCTTCGGGATAAAATTCCTTCGTCTATAGGTTCAGTTTGCCGGGCACCTGGCCTGTCGATTGTGGGTAAATACCAAATGAAGGCTGTCATTGACACCCCCACCAGCATTACTTAGAGAGCTAGTAGTAGATGAAGAGTCTCCATATCCCCCCAAAAACAATAATTGTGAACTTTAAAACAAATTAGAACCTGGTTACACAAGGTTTACACAAGGTTTGAATGGAAAAATAGGAATATAGAGTCACATTTTTATTACACCTCCCCGAAACACCAAAATTACAGGTTTACATCTTTTGTGTCAAATTGTTAGGTCTGCGTTGCTCAGGATTCCTGACACTTTACTTCCGTGTCAATTTTGTTACGTCTGCATTGCTCAGGAGTCCTGACACTTTACAGGAAAAACAATAAAATTTTACAATATATAGCAAAATGTGTTTTGCTCCCACCCTCATACAGTTGGGGGATGTGCGAACAAAACAGTGCTTCATCTTCTTGGCGGGGCTCTCTCCGGTGACGTGAAGTTCTCTTTTGTTCGACCATGGTGCCGACGAGGATATGGCGGTAGTGGGGCTATTGCTGTTAGTCATCGGAAGTGGCTCGTCCTCTGTGGTCCTTTCCTTTCTGTCTCTGTCCTTAGAGTTGTCACTTGATATGGGTGAGCCGCCATCTCCACCGGCGCCTAGACCACCACCCTTACAAACGCCTAGACCACCACTGCCACCGTCATTGGAACCTCGACCGCCATCCGCACCGGCGACAAGACCGCCACCATCACTTCCACCAACACTGCCGCAAACACTACGGGATGGTACAATCCTACAAAGTTCCTTACACAATAATTTATCTAAATCGTCCGAAATGCCTATTTTCCTTGCATTGGGCCTCCAAACAAATGGAATAAATGTAATTCGCATTCTGGGGTTCACATCATTGTGGTCTTGTCGGATGCATCTGCAATTGGACGCGTTGTTGATCGATACGGTGTTTCCCCCTTTCAGTGTATCCAAAATCTCCTGCCACTTGAATATTTTCTCAACCCTAAGAGAAGTTTGTTCATCGTACACATATTATAAAAAGGAGGCTCTTTCACCTCTGACTTTGCTTGGGGTAAGACGCCTCTCTATATCCTCGAAGTAGGTGCAACTGGTTATGTGTCCTGGAGCTGTGGTGTCTTCAAAGGTTGTGAAGAGCTGCGCTTGCCCTGTTCCTCAAGACAGCTTTGACCGATTGCGTAACTGTAGCGTAGAGGTCCAACTCTATGAAGTGCAACCCACTTTCATAGTGAACTGAGATATTGTTTCCAGTTGCGGAGACGTGCCTGCTCGTATTTTTACACCTGCTCTTAAAAATGTGAGAGTAATCTATGGGAAGTCTCGTTTCATCAATATTAGTCCCAGAGAGGGTACTGAAATTATTGTTGAGCTCCGATACGGGGAAGATGACGGTGTGATTAAACGCGTTCACTAAATTGGTCAGATAATTAATCAGAATGCTGCATTTGTGGTCGATCGTTTTCAAGTCGGGTCCTTCTCCCTTCCCTCGTTTAAAGGGAACTTCTACAGTGGTAAATTTTGAACAATAAGACAAGACAAGACTGTCTAAAACGAGGGGAGGGAGACATAATTGTCGGTCTCCTCGACTCTTCTTGTAAGGAGGCTCAAGATTGTCATATATCAGTTCCGTGTCCATGCCCATATCTTCACTAAAGGTCTCCATCGTCGAATGTTGGTACCGTTGAGGCCCTACTCCCGTCAGTATGAGTTGCGGATTTAGAGTGGTCATTTTGGGGTCGACATGTATTACTGCTTCCAAGACGCCTATAGCATCCTCCCCTCCAATGAAAGGGAGGAACCTGAATCCGAAATCATTCAACAGGTAGTCGGCCGCCAAAACCAAATTAATTGTAGCGGTAGTCATATCCCGCATAAGACACACATGCCGCATCCTCCTCGAAGTAATGGGAAAACAACTCGCAGATTGACGGTAAGGGCCAATATTGTGCCCCTTTATTTAGACGCCTAAAGCAATTGGATTCTTTAACAATATCTTGTTACCTCTCTGACCGATTCATGTTAGCGGTCTTCATCTCATTTCGCAGCGCACCCAGGTGGAGGAAACAATTCCACATAGAAAGAGGATTCCATGGACGAATTTTTACCAGACCGGTCAGAGGCATGAAACCTGGACCAAGAACTGAGGGTCCTATCTCGTTTAAACGAGACAAATAAACTCTCCTCATGAATTGCTTATACCTGTCCAGATCCCCTGCGACATTCTCTCTGAATTTCTCTATTCTGGCCTTGGGTGTATCCCAATTCTTTCTTCGCTTTTGAGTCGTCATACTATGACTTTTCAACTGGCTCGAATACATGAGCATTACGGTTTCAGTCACAGATGAGATGAAGGCATCCCTATCAATTGAGGGAGAGTAGCCATTTGAATTTTCAGATTGCGTGAGTCGAACAGTGCTGTCAGCGTGTAGTAGAGGAACATATTGCGCGTCAACGATCGTCTCGTCTTGCATGCCGCACATGTTCAGGTAGATTATGGTTAAGAGCACTTCTGTTTAAGTTACAGCTCATTGGTATTGGTGGCAATTTTTTAAGGATCTTTGAAGATTTTTTGACGAAAAGATCTCAGTCTGTGGTCATTGATGGGTGTCATTCCCCTTCTGTTACTGTTGTTTCTGGTGTTCCACAAGGCAGTGTCCTTGGGCCTTTGCTTTTTATTATTTTTACTGCTGACCTGTGTTCCGAGCTTGAAAATAAACTAATCTCCTATGCTGATGATACAACTTTATATGCGTCAATTGCATCACCAATAGATCGACACGTAATTGCTACTGCTCTGAATAGGGATTTAGCCCTATTACATCATGGTGTGAACTTTGGGGCATGAAACTTAATGCTAGTAAAACACACTCCATTATCATCAGCAGATCTCGTACCTTGGATCCTCCCCATCCTTATCTACAAGTTTCTGGCGAGCAAATTGAGAATGTGGATACTCTGCGTTTGTTAGGAGTTACTCTTGATCCCAAACTTACTTTTGAAAAGCATATTCGTTCTTTCTCCTCTTCCATTTCCCAAAAAATTGGTCTGCTTCGCAAGGTTTATAAAACATTTGCTTGTGACGCAACAGTTATCAAGTCTTTTTATGCTTTTATTTTGCCACATTTCGAGTACTGCTCACCTGTCTGGTTGTCAGCAGCTGACTGCCATCTCAAGTTGCTTGACAGGTCGCTAAATTCCATCAGTTTTATTCTACCTAATTTGTCTCTTGATCTGTGTCATCGACGTAAAGTTGGTGCCCTTAGTCTTTTATTTAAAGTTTTTAACAACCCTCAGCATCCCTTACATGGGGTTCTGCCTGGGCCCTATGTCCAGGCTCGTGCAACTAGATTCACAAGCAATCTTAATTATCTTGCCATGAGCCGTGTTAATTTTTCTACTACACAGTTTTCACAGTGTTTTGTGCCGGCCATGGTTGACTTGTGGAATAAGTTGCCAAATGAGCTAGTCAATTCAGCTAATATCTCCTTTTTTAAGTCTAGAGTTAATGCTTTTTTGCAGCATTAATTCTAATTTTTAAACTTATTTTATTCTATTTTATTGTATTATATTTAAGCTTGATATCCTCCACTGCATAATATGTTATCTGTGTTTAATATGTGTATATGTACAGTACAGTATACAGTGTATGTTTTTATTTGTTCCTAAGTTGCCATAGTCTCTCTCCAGTGCCTCCGGGTGTTTTGTGTGGATTGATCTTGATGGTGTTTCTGCACCCTGGTTGGAGATTTCGGCATCTCATATAATAATAATAATAAGAGATCCATAGCTTTTCTGGTGAAGATTACACCTCCATTCTCGTAGTCCACGCCATGAATCTTGTCACCTTTCTTCAGCATTAGCTGTTGAGACAAGCACGTTAAAATAGTCGCGTCGGTAGAGGAGGGTTTGGAAAGGGCTCTAGCCATGGCATCCTCGATCCATTTACCTTCACTTTTTATTTTGCCTTTCAGAACTTCTCTTTCGCCGTTATGAACACTCTCGCCTTTAGCGTCGCCATTACAACTTTCTTTTATAAATTTGGAAGAGTTCATGGGATGTATGATGTTACGGTGCTCACTCCCAGATGACTGTTCTCCTTGAACGATAGGGTTATATGTTGCTTGTCCTATTCTTCCGTCAGTGGGCTTAGATTCTCTATTATAGTTCCCTAGAAAGGACAATATTCTGTCGGTGTCGGTCAACATATTGGTGGTGTCCTCGACGCATCTCTCAGAGGGCAGTCGACCCTCGAGGCACTCGACCGCCGACTCTGAGAGCATGTGATACACAGATGTTTCCTCTTCATAATGCTCCCGTACACCTCCTCCCGTGTGGTTGGAGAAAAAAACATGCTTGGAAAGCTTTACCAGGCACGACAGTTTATCGTTCAGAAAACCCACCTTCTCCAATCCAGAGGGATTACATTCGGAAGTTACTGCTCCGAACGTCTTCTGGTTAAAGCATCCCATTGTTAAGAAAGTCATAACATTAGCGGCACAATTAATGGTGAGGGATGTATGTGCATTGACATTTGCCCCGGCGGCAATAGACGCCGTCGAAACGTTTGTCGAAGCGGACGACGAAGCTGCAGCCGGTACTGGAGATGACGCAGCAGCGGACACTGAAGACGAAGCTGAAAACGGAGCAACCTTCGGTGTAGGAACTACGGCAGTGTGAAAATCCTGAAGAAAATAAGTCCCCATGCTTGCATACCAACTCTTGATGTACCAGAAGGGCATGACCACTGACTTTCCGCATCCACTGCAAGGTTCCGGAGCAATGTTTTCGGATGACACGTTCCCCATTTCCGTGGATGACGCACGTTTACCTATTATCATAATATATTTCAAAAATTCTACCCAACCGCTGGGACAAACACATGCGAAATATTGAAACATGACCGCCTCCTCTATAATTCTTGAATCGAAATTTGATTGAGTGTTATTGGAAATGAGAGGGTCGTTGTAATCTGACCCTCTAGTGAGCATAACCAACAGAGTGTCTTCGGCGGTGTGGAACAGAGGAGTTTCAGTTAAATCGTACAGGACAACAGTGTTCACGCCTAGTTGTTCAGAAGTGTTTTGTCCCTGAAGACCCAACTCTGGTTTGTTAATATCAGTATTCTTCTTGTTTGGGAAAAAGCAACTACGGTAGAACAAAACAGCATCACAGACCATGTTTGCCCTATGCTCTTGACGAGGTACCGCTTCTGCAGACGTTCCTTTAGTTAGTTGGATAAGTTGCTTGTGATTTGCTGTCATGACATTCCATTTTGCCAATACGTCCGAATCGTCAGAATACAAATTGATTAAGAGACTGGTATCGGCCGCCTGGTCGGCAGTTAAAGCGCTCGGCACTTCACTCCATTTTCTTATACGATTATAATCTCCATTCTTCAAGATGGCAGAATAACGGTTCCCGAAGTGGTTAGGTGGAAATGTGTCCCTTGGTATTGGTTGGTGTTGTCTTTCCACCACATACTTTCTATCGTAGACGTCGATAGTGCTCATGGGTGTGACTAACCCCATGAACATGGAAGCTATGTGCACCATATCATCTTCCGCTTCAGAAGCATTACTCACGGATGCTAGGAGTCTATCTACTTTGAGCCCCCTTACAAACGGATGTCAGAATACGTCCATCAGAACGCCCATGGTGAGCACGCTTGGCATCTGGAAAAACAGCTTCTCGTACAGGGCGGCTGAGTTTGTTTCGGTGGTCAATGCCATTCTCTGCTTGCGGGCTTTTGTTACGGCACGTTTGAGTTTGGTCACCTTCTTAATGGAAGGCGCAATACCATCATAGAAGAATATAACGTTTCTCCGTTTGATGCCGGTGAGGTATCTCTCTTTTAACACCCCCTTCAATTTGTTAATCAAATTGTGCGCATATAGGAGTAAAAATCCTTCCAGTCTTTCGGAATAGACTCCGCACAAATATTTCATGTCCATGGGTCGCGCGCGACTAGCATTGTATATGTGGTCGAAAGCAATAAACTTGGCTTCTTGTATTCCCTGTTTGGTAAACCAATCGCGAAGACCTTCATGGTCGTCGGAGAAGTTGTCCACCTTGTATAGATATCGCCTTCTGATTTTAGCCGCATCGTAGGTTTCAATGTTATTAGAGGAGGGTAGTTTCACTGGCACAAGATCGACCTTAACCGCTGAGATTAATTTACCTTTTAGTTGGGAAGAGAACGACCTGACCCTCTGGTAGAGATTTATCAATGTGCTCTTTTCTTGACTATTTACAGTCGATTGTAAACGGAAGAGGAGAGAGCCGTTGGTAATTTTAGGGTTCTTCAACGCGTTTTCCACGTCCTCAGGAGTGACCACATTGAGGTTATCATACATGGTCTCTAGGATCATCTTGTCATGGAAGACTATCATTTGTCCGACTTTAACACCTTACGAGCGGCCTATGCGGTTTATTTATGTGTACCGCCCAGCGGGGTGTTTTTAGCCAAAATAGGGCTGTTTACGTGATCATTTTCATGCCTAAATAAGACCCAGAACGTAAAACAAGTATCTATCCCTGAAAGGGCATAAACAGAGCTTTCGAATGACACCATAACGATCCTTGTATGATGGATAGTTTTCTTGCAATAACCATGCAACGCGAGTGCAAAAAGCAGGTAATTCGGTACTTTCGGTACATAATTGAGTATGTAGCGAGTGAGAGAGGGAGGAGGGAGCTGAGATTTGTGTCAGTAGGTTCGCCGCGGTGGTCTGGAGCAGTCATACGCTCGCTAGTCTCCTGCCACCACTTGTCTCTCTCTCTCAGCCACATTACGTGCTGAAATTGCCACTCGAGTTATGTCGAGCGCCGCCACATAGTCCAGCTTTATTTAACTCGACTTAAGTGGTGAGCCGCTTTTTAAGGGTTAATGTGGACGTCAGCCATGTTCCGACCGGCGCTTGCCACTTTGGAGGCGAGCGTAATCAGGCAGGGCACGTGATAGGTGGGCGTATCGACCAGATCCAAAGTGCCAGTAGAGTGTGAAAATTCTTTTCGCTTGTGGGAAGAGGAATCTACGTCGGACGTGTCAAGTTCCCTAAAGACTCTACCGCTGACCCCGTACACCCCACTGTACACTCGACCTGCTCCTGGATTACCCATCTTTGTTGTGATTGTCGAAGGAGACGACAGCTATTTAAAGGATTAAAATGGTTAAACCACACCATGTGTCCGTGGCAAATAGAATAATTAGAAGACGGGTAAGAGAAAAGAAACAAGACAACTCTCGTAAGAGGGAGCTGGAAAGAATGTCAATGAAGCCTGCTGAATCCCAAGCCCCTCTTAGTAGCAGAACGAAGGCCAGGAAAAAATTACATAGGCGTTCTGTGAAGAGGTCGGCATGTGGATCCATTGAACCTTCTGGTGCGTCGTCCTCCGGTGGACCTCCCGGGGCGTCGTCCTCCGGTGGACCTCCCGGTGCTTCGTCCTCCGGTGAACCTTCCGGTGTGTCGTCCTCCGGTGGACCTCCCGGTGCGTCGTCCTGCGGTGGACCTCCCGGTGACCCTCCCGGTGCGTCATCCTCCGGTGAACCTTCCGGTGTGTCGTCCTCCGGTGCATCTGCCTGCGGTGAACCTTCTGGGGTGTCGTCCTCTGGTGAACCTTCGGATGCGCCTGATACTGATGGTCCTTCCGATGCTCGTTTACTTATTCCTTCCAATGAACCTCGTAGGTCCGGGAGAGAAGCTCAAAAACTTTGCAATTTGATTCAAGGTAAGGGGAAGAAAGCGTCGCCAGGAATACTCAAAGGAAAAAATCGGAAACGAAATCGTGCCGCCAGTTCCACCTCCGCCTCGGCCGATGATCACGCTACAGGGTTGGATAACAGGGCCGCTCTTGCCGTTTTTGGAATGGGAAACCATTCATGTTCTCTGAGTCCGAAAAATAATCCCGGTAGCGCTTGTTATAGAGACTCAAAGATGAAGGAAAACGTGTTTGAAGGGCTTCAGGGTAAATTGGCTTATTTACAAAAAGCTACCGCAGAGAAGCAATACCCTTTAGCGTCCACTCTTTTTGGGTATTCTGAAACGTGTCCCTTCCCAAAGAAATCGGGTTTCTCGCTCAGGACGTCGACGGCGGGACAGGATTTGGTGAAAGCATGCATGAATCAGGAGTTTTGGATTTTAGCCCACAGACATAACATACACAGGGGTCTAAAAAATTGGCATCGAACATTCTCCGATCTGTCTGAAGCCCTAGCTAAATTGAAGAAAGAGAAGGTTGAGATTATATTATTGGAGAGGTTGAATGAGTCCATAAATCTGTCTCTATTGGAGCGTATAAACTTTGAATCTTTGGGAAATATTTGTCACAAGCTGTTTACGACAAAAGTGTTGCCCAACAAGAGGTTTGATCCCACTTTCAACACGATAGATACTGACGACACGTCTTTGATAAAGGATTATACGATACCCGAACTTTCAAACTTACTGTTTGAACCCATCGCTAATCGTTTATCTGAAATTGTTAATTCGTTCGTTTCCACGGAAATGATCGGAGGCAATGGAAATCATTCTCACCTGGCCGAGTGTGCTAACAATATATTTGCCAAAATTCACAAAAGGGGATCAACCGATACTTTGATAAAGAAGGCCTTTGAAAGAGTGAAGCAAACCGAAAAGCTTCGTACCGGAACCAAACCGATTAATAATAATAATAATAATAATAATAATAATATACCAATTAGCTTCCCGGCACGTCTGTCTATTACCCTCATTATGGTTATCTTCCTCTTCCTCCTCCTCCCTGGAACAATGATGATAATGATGGTATCCCAGAGGGGGTTACATCGCCGTTCCCTTTGAATGTCCCACTGCGGAGGTTCATGGCCTCCCATGCGGCACCAGCGGTGGCGGCCGAAACCACGGTGGGGCAACAGAGGTCCCACCAAAGCGGCAGACAAGACAGGGGCAAGTGCCAACACCTTCAATGTCTCAACGATTGCAAGACGAGGCACAAACACTGTCAAGACAATGGCCAACTAGTTCTAAGGATCCTCCTCCTCCTTCTCTTGTAAACTACTTCAATGCAGTGAACTATGAGGAAGTCACCAGTCGTCGGCGGCCAACAACTACCACTACTATACAAAAATTATCGCAAGAGTCACTTCCCACATTGACACGGCCAATACAGCGACCTATCCTATTTGACGATCATGAACCCAATCTCGGTACGCCGGGTTATAATGATCAACCAAGACAGAGCCCAACCGTCTCTGTTGATAGGCCTCGCCTACGTCGCTTGGATTTTGGAGCCCCCGTAGTCCCTTCAGCCTCCCCGTATGATCCCTATGGGGATCATACGGGTTCACGGCCGAGTATGCCGGGTCATAATGGTGACAATACCCGGCTGCCATTAATGGCCCCAGTTCTCGCTGACGGTCCACCTATCCCAAGTAGATTCGATGTTGTTGATCCCATGGTCCCTTCAGCACCCCCATATGAACCCTCAGGGCCAGACACGGTTCCACAGCCAAGTACGCAGGGTCATCATGGTGTCGATACCCCACGACTCCGCTGGGCAATGGAAAGGTCAATACATAGGCCAACTCTCTCTGACAGTCTACCTATCCTACATCAATTCATCGCTGAACCCACGGTCCCTTCACCCTCACGACCAGGTACCCCGGGCGCTGGTATTGATTTGTCAAGGCTGGGGCAGATGCAGACACCTTCTTCATCTCGACAAATAGAGGACATGGGTTCACGGTCAGGTACGCCGGGTAATGGTCATGATTATCCTTGATTAACTCTTCCCTGATTCAAATACACTACAGAGAGGGGTCAAGGTGGAGAATAAACAAGTTTTGTGAGTAGTATGGCTTGGACTAAAGGGCCGTATATAACACTATTGGCCCTTGCCGACATTGGGATCCCTTCACTGTGTTGACGAACGAGGTTTCCGCTTCTGTAATCGGTGAATGGTTTGCCTGAAAAGGGTTAGTTTTTTGTTTCCTCGTCATAGGATGAATAGGCTGATTGGGGGTAACGGAAGTATCTCTCAATTAATCGAGTGTGCTGATAATGTATTAGCCAGAGTCGAAAAAAGTGTGACGGGGGAAAAGTTGATCAGGAAGGGGTTGAAAAAAATGAACAGGACTCCTCGCACCGGTAAAAAGCCACCGGCCGGCACCGTCAACCACAAAGACACCTATCAACACAATCAACCGTTTATGGTATTTCCTCCACAAGTCTACCTTCCTGATGTTGAAGTTGGTCCTGCTATTGAGTCAGTACCCTCCGGACCAATGTTTCCGTTATACGTCCCTCGGCCAGAGGTAACAGCGCCGGAGCTAAATTCGACACGGCCGAAACGACCATTAGACACAGCCGCCGAGACAGCAGTAGATACCGTCTCTGCCATCGCAGTCGCAAATGTACCGTCACCGGTGAACATTGAAACACCGACACAGTCTCCGGCGATGAAGACGACCACCCTATTTCCTCACACCTTTGAACTGCATCAACCTACGTCTCCGGTGTTGTCAAGACGTTTCGAACAGCTTCTCGGTTCTTCTCGTTCTCCTTCATCCTCTTTACAAACTCCCCCTCTCTTACCAACGTCGCTGTTTGAGCCTTCGAGTAATTACACGAGAATATATGCAGGTGACACGTAAGAGGAAGATTCGGACGTTTACCCCAAATCTATTGTGTCGGAAAAGAGTGACGGGGCACAATTAATATCATTCGAAACTTTCAATGGAGAAGAGCTATACTGAAAGTGTATTGTTTTCCCAGCCATTTGCCAGCTGGTATGGGGAGGTGAAGGACCAGAGAAGTTAGCCGGTGCCAGGATGAAGCTTTTCGATACCGTCGGTTCTTACGACCCCGTCACCAAACAAGCTGAAATCTATGGACCGTTCAGTAAAAAACGCATAATCATTGAAAACCAAGAAGAATTAAAGAGCGTTGGAGTCGCAACCTCATTCCGAGATTGTGTCCTCACGGATTACGCCGTAATAGCCCCCGCGAGGGGTCAGAATTGCTGGACCTACGATTCCAATTTAACTTCCATATCGGCAGACGAATCCAGGGTTGAGACTAATATTCAATCCCTTTTGACCAGACCTACCGAACACATAGAGAGGACTTTGAAAAAATCCGTGACTGCTTTGAAAGAACAGTATGCGCTCACGTTGGTTGGGAACGCGCACGACTATTCCATTGATTTCGAAACCCCTCACCGTATTCCCCAGTACAAGAATGATCTCCTGGCCAACACATGCCCCTTACCTCTCTCAACCATTGGGATAAAAATCCGAATATCAGATGGGATTGGGGACCATTGTTGTTGTGGTGACCTTTTCGTTCAAAATAATACGGGAATCGCTGGGTTCAACCCTTACAATAGTTATTCGGTTGGTTTCGAAGCGCACAGAGATGGTGATATTCTGATGATGATGGCCGCTTTTCTAAAGTACAATGGTGTTTGGGGAGGATCTTCTGCCAATATTGACTTGTATTCATTCGACTACGTGGGGGCATTCTTCGATAGGTCATTTGGCCGAGACTACAGTCAGACAACTTTTGCCAGAGAGAGAACCCAGGCTCTTAGTGCTTACTTCGCATCCCACCCCACTCTACCTCACCGGTTAGGTCATTCGGCCAACAGCAGAATGGGCGCCGACAAGGAGAAGAGAGACGGCCACAGCGACCCTCCTTCGAAACAATCATCCCTCAAGAGGAAACATGACAAGCTCGTATATGGCAAAGATGAATACGATGACCATGCCGACGACAAAGATGGAGGGATATCTTTACATAGTACAAATAAGATGACAACAAAATTCGACCCGTCTTTATTTGAAGCTATCCTATCTTTTTGTTCAGGAGGAAGCAGAGGAGAGTGTGGGCACGACCAGAGACTGCAAGTTCGGCTGTTTGACGAGGCAGAAAAAGGAAAAGTAAAGGGTGGAGGAGGAGGAGTAGGAAAAGAAGGGATAAGTGGGGGAGAGAAACAAGATCCCGCCGATCTGCTATTCTGCGTCTCTTGTTTTGCGACTCTGTTCTTTATTCCAGGGAACAATGCTACATTTGTTACCCCCAACGGCGGCATCGCAGGGTTACAGGAATGGATCAATGGTCACGCTCTCGCTTTCAAAAGGTTGCGAGAGAACAATGACGATTTCAGAGATATTGTCTCGAACACTAGCAAAATTCTTGAAGATCTAATTAGGATCACTAACGAAAGCACTTTCGAAAAAGTTTCCATAGGAAATGGGAGAAGCTGGAACTGGCCCCGTTCTTCCGACATGACATCTCGGCCCATATTACACGAATTTGTTTTAAGTCAACTCTTCTCTGCTCTGGATAACATGAGAGAGTGTCTTCTGCCCCAAATGGATGTCTCGCTGCTATTCAATCTCATGAATCCTTTTGGTAGAATGTTGCTTCTGTTCATGCACAATACGTGCATTGTCACAGACACCAGGACCGACGCCACCCCTAGCCCCGGAGCGAGAAGCGAAGGTAGATGGTTCGATGTAGACTTCGCGGGCCCCAATCTCTGGTCTTTCCAAATAGCTGAATGTAACGCTGTCCAACATGACGTGAAGGACTTGGCCAGTTTGGAGACGCTCCGGCGATTGCCCAATCCGTGCGTCTCATCGAAAGTGGACTCTCGGTATGTTTTCGACTCGTATTGCCGAGGGGAAACCCTCTCTTCGGCCGGTCAGATCATTTCGGACGTGACCCATTCCACACTGAAGATCAACATGATGTTGCAGAACCGAAATTTCGACTGCAAAACCGATGTCAACACCGGCTCCTATGTGCCCACCTCGAAGGCCGCAAGTAATTCGGCAGTGGCCTCCCTTGAAGTTGTGGGCTACAAACCGACACGGGCTCAGGATACGCGCAATCTGGGAAGAGTGAATGCCAGAATTCTTCAACTGTTAGAAACGCGAGAAGGGGTTCGTGTTTGGACGTAGAGGTAGAGCACGTCATGCCCTTTTGCTCGAAAATTTGAATGACCAAGGTGCCTCATTAGCGGCCATGAAAAGAATGATGAACTTGCATCGGGTTTTCTTTTACGATTTAGAGACTACATCCAAAAATCCCTTGGATCCCGACGCGCTCATCACATCCATTTGCGGTTGTCTCAATAAGGGGGGAGGCGATGAAAATAAGGGTGACCATTTAGAGAGAAGCATATTTGCCCTAGCACCCCCCAACATTATTGCCGACCCTCTAATTTTAGAGCGGGAAATTAAACAGCTCTACGATGAGGTTGGCAATAACAATGGGAATGGTACAAATAGTAGAAAGAGTGATGTTGACAATGAACCGAAACACATAACGGACAAGTTCCCCGAAAAAGTTCAAGTGTTCAGCAACAAGTTTGATCTCTTGGTGGGTTTTGGAGAATATATGGCCAGTATCAGACCTCACGTAACTTCAGGTTGGAACAGTAGTAAATTCGACGATCCTTGGTTATTCACGCGCATCTTGCATCATTTGAAGAGGCCCCAAATCTCGAGAGCGTGCGTGGAGAGGGACGCGTTTGTCCTCAACGCCACCACTCCCTCCTATTAGGATGCGCGGACCAGGCTTCTCCTGAGGGGTACCAGTTAGAGCCGGCGCATGCAGTTGGCCGCCAATGGCATGTTTGACCTCACCGCCTTCATGGACGCGAAAACCGGGTATCTGAGACAGAGAGACGCTGTCGACTTGACATTGGGGGCGGAGGCGTGCGCCAATGTCAAGTTCTTTATAGCCGCTAAGAATAAAGGTTCAAGTTTCGTGAAGGGTTCCTACGAATGGTTCCAGCACGTCCTGGGATCTGCAAGCCAGGCGCTCCGGCTGGACATGATGGACATGTGTGCCAAAGCCTATCGGGAGAGACTGTCCGAATTTAACCTGAATGCCGTTTTGAACAAAGTGAGCAGCGAAGGTGAGAATTTTAAACACCAGAAAGATCCCATTGATGTGAGCAAACACCTTCTAGGTTATTTGAAGTTAAAGGATCTTAGGGATTTAGCTTTGGTGCACAAGTATTGCAGCAAGGACGCCTATTTGGTGAATGTGGTCTGTGAGGCCATATCCAAAATGGGCGAGATATTCCGTCTGTGTTTCGACTCGAATCTGTGCGAAGCGGTAGTAATCTCTAATCTATCGGCAAATCTGTGCATTACGGACGGAGCTATATGCAGATCCATGGGTCGTAAAAAGACGAGGATGCGAGGCTGCGGAATCAAGAGACACTCCATCAAGACCGAGACCAAAGGGGGCATGGTGAGCCAAGCGATCATCAACTCTGCCTCTTATCAGACCAATGATTTATCTAGTCTGTATCCTTCAATCATGGTTATCAATAATCTATGTCTCACCACTTTCGTTACCCACGCTCAGGTGATTATGTTACGCAATCGTATAATATCGGACGCCTCCTCCCAATCGAGAGCAGAGGTTCGCAACCAGACAAAGTTACAGATCGTCGACTGGGCAAATTCCGTAGTTTTGAACCACTATCGTCCCATTGATATCATAGTGCCTTCTTGGAAGATTAAGAGGAAATTGAAGAGCAGTGTTCACAGAGTCAGAACTGCGCTTGATCACATTTTCTCGGACAAGGATAGAGAAGGGAGAGGAGGAGGAGAGGATGAAAATATGAATGACACTGGCGAGTGGTGCTCAAATGATCCTCCCAACACCATAATAAGAGCGGCGGGTCTCGACTACTTTCCCGAGGTAGGGTGTTGTGCTATGCTCCAATCCGCCGCCAAGGTTAACGATGACATGCACGTGTCTCCTTCAGGTTTAGAGTATCTATTGCCAGTGCTTCCTCTTATGGCCCACCAGAACCCTCGCGCCGTTCCCTACGAGGTGACCAGCGGCACGTGCGGGTCCTTCAATGAACTCATCGATCTTCTCCGGGTGGACATTGATGAGGAGACTGACGCAGAGACTGTACGCCGTCACTACAGTTTCGATGGTACCCCGTGCGAAAACCCCGAGGCCCTAACTTCGCCCGTGTCTCAAAGGTTCAAGGCTATACATTTGAGAAGAGGAGGCGGAGCATGAGGAGAACTACAGTCTCACAGAGGCGACAACATAGGCACGTTGCTTAACCTGTGCGACAGGATTTACAGGAGAGTAAATGTGTTCAACTCGGTCGAGGATGAAGCAGTCGTCCGGTGGTCTAATCGATTAATAAATGTGGGCACCTACGCGAGGACATGGAACGCATCCGTTTCGGTTACTCGCGGTAGCATTCCAGAGTTGCAGAAACAGTACAAGGCCGACAGGAGCATCATGCAAGCGAACGTGAAGAAATACGCCAAGAGCGATCCTCGAAAAGCTGATTTGAATAAAGTGGGCGAAGGCACTACAAAACTGACAATGAATTCGATATATGGCTTGTTTGCCCTGAGATGTGCCAGTGTTTTTTCGGTCAAGGAAACGGAAGAGGTGGACAGAGATGGCGGCAGAGGCTGTGGTGAAGACAGTCGACAACAACGACAAAATGCTAGTAGAGCTAGAAGAGTTTCTCTTAACGATCTCTCATTATTCTCCTTGGGAATTGGTGGTGGTGGCGTCGGTGGTGGGATGAGGCATTCACCTACTGCTAATCAAATCACCGAGGTGGCTCGTTGCGTGTTTGGTAATATCAGTTGTGCACTCCAGCAGGCCTTGCCGGACGTGAAGCAAGTGTACCGTGATACGGACTCCGTCTTCTCGGTTCATAACATTCCCGGGGATGGGGGCTATCTCTCGTATAATGAGGATGGTCGAGAAGTGTACTTGGTGGATCTGCACCTGAAACTCAAATTGTCAAAACTCACCACGCTACTCATCAACGTCCTCACTAAAGGGATAAACTTTGAACCGGCGAGGGATGGCGGAGAGAACTTTATGAAGATATCGCACGAGAGATTGGCTTTTACCAGTCTCCTCCTCGCCAAGAAGACCTACCACATGCTTCATTTTAAAGAGTATGGCCCTGCTTTCGAAGGCCTAAAGCAAGCATGCGATATTGCCGCCGCCTCCGTCAAAGACGAGAGGACCCTTAACGACTTTAACGACGACACGCGCATCCAAGAGTCTCTTAGTCCTGTGTCTTCGTTTGTGAAGTTGTTGAGTCCCCGCGAATGTCCTGCCCTCAGAGATACGCTGGATAAGAATTACGTGGTGCCGCACAACGCCTCTCTCATACTACACGCGGCGTTCCAAAAGAAAGGTTTTTGGAACGAGAAATTGAAGAATTTTTTAGAGCAAGAGGGAGTGAACGACAAATTGTCTCTGGGTAGATGGTTGCAATGTTCACCTTTTTGGGTCGAGTTTGACGGCTATACCGTGCAGAACCTGTACGCGAGCAAGATGGTGGATGTCCAAAACGAAGAATGGATAGACTATCAAACTTCCAATGTTATTTGTCCCAAAGAAAGGTGGCGCGATGTGCGAGCGATCGAGGATGCTAACAAACTCTTCCTCATCTACAAGAAGGGAGCCTTTGTGAAGAAAGGTATTCCTAATCTGACTAACCTGAAGACCCTGCAGTCCATTTGGCCAGATCTTCGCCGGATGGAGACACAGAGTCTCACCGATACATGAAGGGTTTGCAATCTCATATTTCGAATTGCACATCCTATACCGCAAATCCTTTGTTGACACTTACTTCTGTCAGAGTTAATAAACTTAAGGTTGGCACAGAACAGAATCTGCCAAATCCCAAGGCCCTGTCTATTCAAAATTGGTTGAACCCCAGTAATGCCATTTCAAAGGGCGAAAAGTTTGTCACCGCCATGTGCGTTTCTGCATGGTGCCTCATAGCGGAATCCATACCCTCGTGTTATTTCTCTACTGGGCCCGTACGCTGGAGTGCGACTGACATGAAAGGCACCTTATCCTGTTTCACCGCCAAGAATCTATCCGTCGTCCCAAACGTAGTTAAAATGGCCTTTGATGCGGTGGCCGCCGATAAGAAATCCATAAGTTCAATGATTAAATCTTCCGTCGATGCTCTCGTCACTGCCGCGGCAGGAAGTGGGTTTGCGCTCAGGGACGGAGCCATCTCCTTCAACACTGGCGTGTTGGCCAGTGACACGATAGCGAGGGGATTGTTTAAGCTGTCAAAATCTACTGCGCGTACGTCCAAGAGCAAACTCTATGGCAAGGTAGCCGAAGATCTGAGCGGTTCTACTGCTAATCCGACCAACACAGAGGAGGAGGAGGAGGAGCAGCAGGTAGAGGAGGAGGAGGAAGGGGAGGAGGAGAAAGAGGAGGAGGAATTTGGAGAAGAAGTGAGAGGCTCCAGAGGATTTAGAGGTATAAAGGCCGGGGGAGTTAAAGATTCCGAGGGTGTCTCACTGGATAAACTTGGGATCAATGCGTCAGTACAGAGAGTGACGAGCGATGAGATAGCTCGGAGAGTCCTCAATGCCATCACCACATGTCCTCCAGAAAAGCAGAGCAGTATGTTGGCCTTGGCCGTGGACGGTCAGCAGCAGCAGTACGACAGCCTAGAAAAAGTGTTGGTCAACATTCTCAAAGTTGATAAAAGGGTGTGCTCTCAATTACACTCGCTCGTGAATCAGATGCATAGAATTAACGTCCTCTCCAAAAAGGTTTACGAGAAGAAGACTAGTCTACTGGACGATATGGTCTCGTCGGTAACTGTCAATTTTGGGGAGGTTCTTCGGAAATGCGCAGAGCGATTCAGACGCCACTGGATCAAGTGCCCACAGATCATCCCCGCTGGCATCGGCATTTCAGAGGACGGGTACGCACATATCAAGGAAACGCAAGCAGATGGAACTACCGTCAACTCGGAAGAAGAATGTATTAGAATCTCCATTGTAGCCATTCTACTGTGTCTATCCAGCACTCTAAAATGCACCCAAACCTGCGAGTTATCTGCATGTCAATCTCTCGATTTCGTCTTGTTGAATGTCCTCTGCCTGAAAGTTGAGAATGAGAGAAGAGGGCATTTAGTGGGAAAAGAGTATGGCCAAAGTACCAATGCAACGAAAACGCTAGCTGAGAGTTTACTTGCGAATGTTTTCAACGACCGGTCCTTTTCCCCAGAGCGCAGAGAACAATTGGCCATGAAGTGTACCGCATTGGTACATTCGGTTAAGGAACAGAACATTGTAAGAGACATCTTCCCCCTACATTACAATGAGGATCTCGATGCCGTCGTATTTCTTTTTGAACCCACTCGCTTCAACAGTCTAACGAGCTCGACGATGTCGAAGGCACAGTTAGACCAAGCGGTCGAGAGTCTTCATCTATCTACGGAGACGGCCCACATCTGGAATAACCATGATTCTAGATTTTTTACTCCTTTCAAGCCTGCTGAGGGAAATATACCTCTTCTTCCCTTCATTTCGGGCATCTATCCTTCGACAACATTGGAGATGGTAGCCTGCTGTCTATTTTTCCACATTTTCAAATAATAAAGAAAACTACAAAAATATATTCTAAATGGGTAATAATAACAATGCAAATATATTTCTATATTGTTTTATTTTGTCACGTAAAACAAGCCCGGGCTTCAGCGGCGGGCCGCGCCTTTGGCGGTGTATCTATCTTTTATGTGTAAAAAATGGAGATCTATGTGTAAAATAAAAACAGGCGAAAATAAAAGGTTGACTTCAAAATTTTGTTTTTATTCCTTAATTAATCTAACAGTTTTGATTTTGTTGTAGGGGATGCTCCCTGTATCATCACTCGACAGTTTGAATCTAGACGCGCATGCTTCTTTGGAAGCAGCTTAATCACACCAAGAGTGCAGGATGCCTATTCCTATTCAAAACAGTCGAAATCGTCGTTCTCCATTAACCTAACAAGTGCGCATGGGGGTAATTAGACACCTCTCCCTGTGCGCATGTATTTGAGGTGTTTCCGTCACTAGAATATTCATTGTACTATTAATAGCATTAATACTTATCCATATGCGCATATTATGGGTTGATTATAAAGGTATTAACCTGAAACAACAATAAAACGAGTGAAAACAGCGTTTGGATGGTCAAAATCGGAGATATAGCCCGCGAGTTGTATAATGTATGGGTGAGGCAAGCTACTTTCCCGCCAATTTCCCCCAAGGCCACTGAGACACAGTCGATCGATACTCTCTCTCTCTCTCTTGATTTCACTTGCTATCAGTGATGACCACACCCTGCAACCGGATTTCTAATGTTAGCACGAAAATATACCTCAGAATAAGGGAATAACAGGGAAAATAGGTGATAACTGAAGGAGAGGAGGAAAGTGGGGAAGGAGGGGAGGTAGAGGACTGAGATTTTGCATGGCCCAGGGGCCAAAAAAAAAAAAAAAAAAAAAGATCGATGTCAAAAGTTGATTTTTTTTTCTCTGACTCTTAAGAGTCTCCCCGCAGTCCGCCGGGGGAACTCTTAAGAGTCTCCCCGCAGTTCCCGGGTTAAGAGAAGTAAGGCTGAACACAAATGTTTTCACACACAAACATTTAGACCCTCCCGAAGAAAAAAGGTTCACCGCCAACTCAAGTCGTATAGCAGAATTCATTGTTAATGAGTCGTCTGACTGGGGTTGTCGGAGCTCTCGGATCGAAGTATTTCCGATCGCTCCCAATGCCACCAACTCACGTTGGACAACAGAAGATCGCCTGCCTAAAGATTTGTGTGTTAAAATCACGACAGGGACCCGTACAGCGGCGACGTCCCCAGAGGTCATTACAGTGGTGACAACTGGGGTCAGTGCCCCTACGACATAGCCCATTGCAGCATCGACAATAGCAATGGGTATGGTACAAATATTAGCAAGAGTGCTGTTGACACGAACCGAAGCACATATCAGACGGAAGTAGTCCAACGCCGGGACATAGTGTAACACGATGGGCCATCTCCGTAGAGTTATTACGATTTTCCTACACCGTCGGCACAGAAGGGGTACTAGGGGACATTTTGCCTAAGAAGCTGTCTGAGGTAGAAAGATGTAATATACGATAGAGTTTTATCTATAGCCTTTGGTTGTATACCTGAGGTAATTTTTAACATTCCTGGAATTTTCTCTGTCTCGCTGGTTTAGGAGAGATAGAGATGAAGGTTCGCCGAGAAGCTGCATTCTGGAACCTATGTTAAAATGTGAATTGTGTAACCTCGAATCTATATTTTTCGGAGTAGCTGTGAATGTGGGACTCGGGCGAGGCGGGTGTGTACCTATCCTCACCTCGGTGCTGAGGATTCAAAGGATGCAGAGGGGACCTTAAAGGCTGCGAGCGTCTGTTCGCCTGTAATCTTTCCTCTTCGGTGTCGGGGATGGGCCTCACTAAAGGCGGGGGCCTAAAGCCATGCGAGCGTCTCATTGCCTGTAATAATTCCTCTTCGGTGTCGGGGATGGGCCTCGCAGGAGACAAAGCGGGGTCTTCTGTACCGGGTTACGGGTGAGGAGGTGAAGGTGGCGGTATCGGTGTCGTTCTTGTTCCTTCTCCAGGGGAAATTAGGTGGGTGGTATTGGCGTGACCCGAAGGCAGCGGACTCACAGGAGACAAAGCGGGGTTTTCTTTCCTGTGATACGGGTGAGGAGGTGGCAGAGGGGGTATCGGTGTTGTTCCTGTTCCTTCTCCGGGGGGAATTAGGTGGGTGGTATTGGCGTGACCCGAAGGAGGCGGTAACACAGGGTTCGAGGGCGCTGTCCGTTCTCCATACTTTGAATCGGAAGCCGTGGGAAGCCTTTCCCAAACTATTGATTGAAACGAGGTCGACATTGAGGCCACAGCTCCCATATTACCATTCTGGTTAGGATTACCTGGGTCTGGGAGGTTAGGGTCATCATAATAATCACTATTCATCATATTACGGAAATCGTATGCCATCTTGGCCTTCTTGAGTGCCGTGTTCATTTTATCTTCGTCTTGTCTGCTCCTCTTGAAGGCACAGGCCTTTTTTGCTGTCATTATCGATGAAGAAGACTTGTTTGCCTTGGCGGTTCCTCTAGTGATGAACTCGGGAGGTATTGCATTTCTGAAGGATGGCCAATTGGCACTGTTCGCCATCGGTTTGGCAATGTAGCCGTCTATTAAATTTGACACGTTACCCAACAATGGACTTTGACTATGGTCGGCCGTGGAACAGTACACGCACTTAAGATGAGGCGGGTTCTTGGAGACGGTCGCGCCTGGGTTTTTGTGGCCAATGGGAAAAAAAGCACCATCCACCACAGACACCGCCTTCCTTGTCGAAGTTAGTATGTTGGAGATGTCGTGGAGGACATCAAAAGCGTTCGTGATATGAAGTTCACTTTCACTAGATAAAGAAGAAGTAACTCTGGAAGATTGAAACATAATTTTCTTCAATACCAGTTCCATAATGGATATTAGGACGGAGTGAATGACTGTGTGGGTGGCCGAGGCAGTCTTCAATATTCGGAACTCACGTCAAAACCATATTTCAATTTTTTCTCTATTAGTCTATGTTCCTCAGAACCGTCCGACAACTCTCGTGAGATGAACCGGACCTTCAATATTTTCGAGGCTAGAACGAGACCGGCGCTTTTTTCCAATCCTAGTAAGTAGTGACTGCCAGGGTCACCATCACCCCCACCATCTACTCCCTCATTATCATCGCTGCCATCTTCGGCACTAACGCTAACCCTACCATCCACCCGGGTTGACATATTACCTCTTAGTTTGGAGATATCTTTTTTTGATTGTTCTAAAATTAGGCTAAAGGCGAGCAAGGAGAATATCCTCTCATTTGAATTTTCGTCCGCGATAACATTCTCTGCGGTTATGAGTTGCTCTTGTTGCCAAGGTTCGACGTCGGTAAATTCCGAGATGGGTTTTTCCAGGAGCCTCAGAACACACTGTGTAGGGTTTTGGGACCTAGTGAAATAATTGTTGATTGCTCTCGCATTGGTTAATATGTCGGAGGCGGCCTTGTCCAGCTTATCTTTCTTAGCAAGATCTCTCCTCCCGGCATTTAACAAGAGTTGTTTGTAGGCCATTTTCTCTCTAGGGGGTTTTGCCGTGATGATAAGCGGTTCCGAGGCGGCCTCCTGCTACGAATTCAACCTTATTCGTCGTTTGTTGAATTCGGCAGTCTTCGGTAATGACGACTCCGGGGAAGAATGTATATTGGAGCGATTCGAAGTGGAAATGGGGAAAGGCGTAAGAAAAGGTGTTAGTGAAATTCCTAAGACCTCCTCGTATCTGAGAGAAAGATGTGCCGACAACCGAAGGTGCAGAGAAGTGCTTGTGGGAGAGGCGGGTGGGAATCCAGCGGCCGTAGAAAGGTGTTCCTTTTGTCACGCCCCCAGAACTCTGAAACGAGAAGACACTACAGATGAATTATTTTCCGTTTCCGACGTCATCGATCTCGACAATCTTATAACAGAGGCGTCATTGATAGGTTTCGTCTCTTCCTTGGGCACTGTGACAAATTTCAATTTGGTGAACGACTGCACCAGATTACACAAGCAAGGGTCCTCTCTAACAAATTTATGTTACGAGAGTTATGCTGACGTGGAATTTGTTCAACTAAAAAGAGATGCAATTCCTATGATGGAGCAGATGTGTAGGCCCATCTGTCTAAATGAAACTGAAAGGGTTGGTAGTAATGATGGTAGTAGTAGTAGTAGTAGTAGCAGCATACCTCCCTCATCGAGATCGGAGAGCTCTTCTGATGCCAATACTCGTTTCTCCTCCACCGCTCCTAACCTGATGGATCTGTACATCTCGACGAAGATAGGAGAGGGAGAAACTACAGGGGAACTTGGAATTACAGGGTTTCTCAGTGGCAGTTCAGACATAGTAAGAAATAGAATAAAAAGATTAAAAGCACAGCAGTCAGGAAACGATACGTGTACTAGGAGGACCCTCCAGAACAATCAAGCGACCCATGCCCGAGATTGCGTGTCGTGCCTGGTTGCCGTGCCCTCTGAATGCCCCGTATATGCAAGCAATATTTTTGAGTGTTCCAACACCAGGCTTAGCATCAGAGGTTCGCTACACGCTACCTCTTACAAGTACGATGACCACTCTCCATATGTCAACATAAACTTGAAAGATTATGTCCTGAATTTGGATAACCCCCAATGTACCTGTGTAGACCGTTTGCAACACAATATTAACGAATATGTTCGTGTGTCCGCTTGAGCTCTATTATCACTGTCTTACCATTATCGTGTATCGCTATTGTCATTATCGTCATTAACGGTATAAACTGTTACCGTCCGGAAAACATTGAGGCTTTGACAAATTCATTCCAAAACAACAATACAAAAATTGTAAAAATATATATATAATAATAATATGGGTAATAAGGCTGCTATGTCGCACCGGTCCAAGAAGTTTGGCAGTCTAATTGACAGTCTAAGATTCGAAAAGGCGCGACTGGAAACATTCATTGACTGGCCAGTACCTTGGTTAGATCCCATGGATCTTGCCCAGGATGGGTTCTATTATCTGAGAACAGTGGACCACTGCGCCTGCATATTCTGACGAGGCATCGTGGGTGCATGGGTACAGGGGGACACACCTCGGGGTGAACACCAGCGCCACTTCCCTCGTTGCCCGTTTGTCAAGGGGGAGCCGGTGGGTAACATTCCACTCGAGCACGGTAATATCATTGCCCGAATACGCCCAAGGTCCTCGGTCTCACCACGGTGACGGACGACTGCGGAACCGGTCGTGACACATGCGGCCATTACTCAGAGACAAATGTCCCGTCCGACAGGACCCCCACAAGCATTGAGGGCTTAGCGGGAGTGATTAAACACAGTGGTCCCTATAGACGCGAGTACCTCACATACAAGAGTCGTCTAGATAGCTACATCCGATGGCCGGAACGTGTCGTACAGAAGCCTAATGAATTGGCCGAGGCCGGCTTTTTCTACTGTGGTTTGAGCTATCATGTGCGATGCTTCCACTGCGGAAACGGTCTCCGTAACTGGGAGGCTAATGCCATTCCTTGGCAGGAACTTGCTCGCTGGTACCCCAACTGTGAGTGGGTGCTTGTTAAAAAAGACCAGTCATTTATTTAACAAGCTGGGGATCTCACCCCCATCCGCATCCAATCCCAGCCATCCACCTCCACACCCGCTTTTAAAGGATTAACTACTGAGGAAATGGAACTTATGATGGGGTTGGATAACAGCCAGGCTATTTTAAAAATGGGCTTCCCAGAAATGAAGATTCGTAGTGCCCTCAAACGCAAGCTGGAACAGACTGGGATGCCCTTCTTCAGCCTCGAGTCATTCATAGAATATGTTCTGCAATTTATGGAGGATATGGCTCGTCAGGCTCTTAGCCAAGGGACCAGGAAGAACATTGAAGATGGAGCCAACGGGGGACAAGCTATCCAAACCTCGCCGCCCGAAAGAAAACCCCCAGTTGAGAACATTGAAGACGAAACCACTGAGGGTCAAACCATCCAATGCTCGCAGGCGGGAGTGGGGCCTTTGGTGGACATTGAAGAGGAGGTCACTGAGACCATGCAGACTATCCAAGCCTCGCAGCCCGGAATAGAGCCCATGGTGGAGAACATAGAAGACGAAGCCACTGGGGGGCAATCTGTCCTAACCTCACAGCCTGGACTAGAGCCCATGGTGGAGAACATAGAAGACGAAGCCACTGGGGGACAATTTGTCCGAACTTCGCAGCCCGAAATAGAGCCCATGATGGAGAACATAGATGACGAAGCCACTGGGGGACAATCTGTCCGAACTTCGCAGCCCGGAATGGAGCCCATGGAGGAGAACATAGAAGATGAAGCCACTGGGTGGCAAACTATTCCAACCTCGCAGTCCGGAGTAGAACCCATACCAATACGAATTGAGCAAGAACTTGAGATCGCGCGCTCACGAAGCATATGTAAAGTTTGCATGGATGCCGAGATGAGTGTTATTTTCATTCCTTGTAGACACTTGGCAACCTGTAATGCATGTGCTCTGGCCATTGCTCAGTGCCCCATTTGTCGTGCAGACATCAGGTGTATCATCAACGCCATCCTCGCCTAGTAGAAGAGAAAAGATGGTGTTTGACCGACTTTACAACCGACAGTTGCTGTTCAAAGCTTCTCAAGGGAAAGAAATCATAAAAACGGCCGTCAAACAATCTGCCGCTCTCGAGACGAGACCTTTTCTTACGCGATCCAGGAAAAAGCAGAAAATCTCTCAAGAGGTTCACTCGCGTTTGATTGAATCTGATGACATAGAGAACATAGACAATGTTCAGGATGATCTGCCTAAATTAGAGAATCGGATTGTTAACAATGACACTTTGAAGAAATATGTCCAAGTCATCGAGAATCTGTCTGTCGGTTTCTTACCACCGGACACTCAACAAGACTTACAAATTCACTCCATCTCCAGCAGTACGGCAGCCTGTACCCTAAAGAAGATGAGTATCCAGTTCGCCGTTTTGAGAGGCCGGCTAATGGTGTTCCCATCTTTCAATATTATTAGGAAAAGCATGTGCAGTAACGAGGGGATGGAGCAGGCATTTTTATTTCAACCCGCTACTAAGAAGTGGTCAATTGGCTGTAGCGTGTAGTTCAACGTTATTTTGGGAAGGATACTTTCTGACCCTTCCTATAGGTACAAATCCTATTCCATTAGAGAAATTGCTGAGGAAACAAAGACGGGCAGCGAACCTGACTCCCGACTGAACATTGTGGATATTCTAGACTTCGTCGCAAAGTAGATGGATGGCTTTAGAATCAAAGTCGACCAAATCCAAGAAAAACAAGTCCTGTCTCGGAGAAGAGCTGCCGTGTTTGTGTTTTTGATTGGCTTGGTTATCCTAGCTCTCATATTCGTGATCCGTATGGATTTGGACCTAAAAAGAAATAAGATCAGCAGTGCGGCTCACGTCGTCGAACACACCACGCCCCTCCTTATGGGGCCAATTATGGCCGCTTTCGATAACGATGACACGGAAGCCACTAGAAGATTGAATTCAAATGCGGCCAGTGGAGAGGACCAGCCGCCGACCCCCTCCTCTGCCTACAACAACAACAACAACACCAATAAAATCCTGCAGCGCCGATGGATAATGCAAGAGGCACAACGTGACCCACGTGCTCTTCTATCAGGGCTCGTGGGTTCTAGTTATGGACGTTCAGACTATGTAGCGGGCAAATAGCTTTAGTTAGGGAATAAACAAAGATGAAATTAAAATGTATTTTTATTTGAAACATATTTTTATACATTGTCAACAGTTTTAATACATGAAGATGAACACTGTCTACAGACATGTAGGCTAACAGTGCAATTACTAATGTTCAATACGGGAACGGAAGCTCTTTCTAAGGCAATATGGTGTTCCTTCCGCTTTTTCTCCTCTTCTTCAATAATCGCCTTTAACTTCTTTCCTCGGGCAGCGCCGTTGGTGTTGGTCTCCGTGGATTGATCTTTCATTTTACGCTTGCGGCCGGTAATTGTATTACTGATGATGGGGTTGCTGTTACTGCGGCCATTGTTTGTATTACTGTTAGAATTGCTGCTGCTACCCTGGCTGCTACTTTTGCTCTTATCTTCTCCAGTGGAAGTAGAGGATGTTAAATCAGTCTCTTCCGGATCGTAACCGTTGAATTGCATTCCCCCCTCCCCTTGTTGGTCACCCTTATCAACGAACTGTTCCAAATGAGAGAGAATGTCGTGGTTGGCCGGGGTCACCATCTTGGTCGTTTGGTTGGTTTGGTTGGTTGGATGCTTAGCTTCTTCTGGGGTCTACACCTAACAACCTACCTTTTACAGTGAGCCGTGCAGGCATTATCTAATATACTTACCCAATCCTTACACTAATCGACTCTCTGCTTTTGATAAAGCAGTGGGCGACCCGTACAGCAATTTTGCTGTAGAAGCGACAACCATCCCCCTGGAAACATTAATCGAGAGGGGAATTAAGGCTATTCTGACAGCAAGGGAGAGCAATGTCCTCCAATCCCATCCCGCCCAGGCGTTGTCCATTTTCAAGTAAAAGTCCACGTCAGACAGCGTTCTGGCCACTGCGACCAGTCCGTACTTTTCGATGTGAACCACCTTTCCCATGCCTTTGATGATCACCCGGTTACTATTAACTTGATCTCTCAGTTGAGCAACCTTTTGGGCTTCCCTACTGTACCATTCTATTTTTGACTCGGTGACCTTCTCATCCGAGAGCAACGTGTTCCATTTATTCAGGATTTGTAGCAGCTCGGCATTGTTACATCTCTCCTTCTCATCGAGTGCGCCTACGGTCGTGTGGGAATCTCTGGTGCCCGCTTCGACCAGGGAGATTGCATCAAGCCATTGAAAATCAGTGAGAATCTTTTTGGCGTTGACGGGGACGTACAATTTGGAACCTGGGGTGAAATTAATGTTCCTGATGGAGGGTGACGCCTCTGGAGCTGGCATGGAATTAAGCATGTACGAAGGAATGCGATACTGATGCCTCATTCTTTTTTCAAAATCGCTTCCTTTGCAGTAGTTTACCATATCATCATTTCTCACTAAATCTATGAGTCGACTGGTCAATTCTGCCGAAGCGGTATTCAACCTCCGGGACCCTACTCCTCCTCCTCTACCATTATTGTTACCTCGGTAGGTATTCTGTTTTGTTCCCGGTTGCTGTGGAACGAAGGACTTCGAATTGAATTCGTTTAAGATCCTCTCGATGTTGGCAGTGTTTCTATTAGTCCTTTGTTTCTGTCGCGAGGAAAGCCTGTCGTAATGATGATCGTTGCTGCTGTTGCTGTTGTTGTTGTGGTGGTGTTTGGTGGTGATGCATTGCCGGTCGGTGTTGAACAAATCCTCGTTTAGGAAGGTAGAGATATTACCCTCGGCATCCAGAATCGCCAAGTGATTCTCCTCCTGACTTACCCTGTCCAGAATTTTGATAATTTCCTCAATGGGGCTTAGACTTATCCTCAGACTGTCCCTCATTATGGTACTCACATTCCCGCACACGTCTTTGATTAATTGCATCTCTCCACTGCTCACCACCATCATGATTCTCGACACCAGTGTTGCCAGTACGTACAATAAATCTCGGGCCAAGAAATCGTACGCGGCCCGTACTTCTCTTTCTCCGATATCCGGCGGTACCTTAGCTTGAGGGATGGCCGTAGTGATGAGAGTCTTCGATGACGAATCTGCGACGGTGGTCAAAGGGAGAATAGAACGAAGGGAACCCCCGTCTCTTGCTCTTAACCCTCCCCGCCGCTTCCTCAAGGAGGTGGCGGGGATGCTGTTGGATCCGCCAACCGTACCGTCGTTGTTGGCCTGGGAGGAATAGGAATTGACATGATCCCTCATCAGGGATGTTGTGAGGGGATGGACCTCCACTAAACCCCCCGTATGGTTACCACCTACTTGAGTGGGGCGTCGTCCCACTTTCCGTTCCAGCACGAAAGGGGACAATTGTCCCCACAACCACCTGAAGCCGGACGAGGACACTGCGTCCTGTTCGCCAGCCCACACGTTGATGGTTCCCGTCTCTAGGGTGTTGAGACCAAAATACCTCCGCCATTTTCGGGTCGCTCAGGTTATTTAACCCATAATTAGCGGCGACCAACATAAGTCGAGTTAAATAAAGCTGGACTATGTGGCGGCGCTCGACATAACTCGAGTGGCAATTTCAGCACGTAATGTGGCTGAGAGAGAGAGACAAGTGGTGGCAGGAGACTAGCGAGCGTATGACTGCTCCAGACCACCGCGGCGAACCTACTGACACAAATCTCAGCTCCCTCCTCCCTCTCTCACTCGCTACATACTCAATTATGTACTGAAAGTACCGAATTACCTGCTTTTTGCACTCGCGTTGCACGGTTATTGCAAGAAAACTATCCATCATACAAGGATCGTTATGGTGTCATTCGAAAGCTCTGTTTATGCCCTTTCAGGGATAGGTACTTGTTTTACGTTCTGGGTCTTATTTAGGCATGAAAATGATCACGTAAACAGCCCTATTTTGGCTAAAAACACCCCACTGTGCGGTACACATAAATAAACCGCATAGGCCGCTCGTAAGGTGTTAACGACGCGGTCTTAGTGTTGGCTGCTGCATCTAGAGCTTCGCTACTGATCATGGGATCCCAGAACACTGCTTCGGTGCCATTCTCCTTGATCTTCACAAACGTCCAAGGGTACCCGTCCAGAATAGCGTTCTTGTATATCGAGCTCAGACCTGGCATGCGCATAGCGATGTGCTCCAGTGTACCCGAGGGCGTCATTCTCTTCAACAGTCCTTCTAAACCCAAACCACCAGCCATTCTAAAGGGTATATAGTCTGTTCCATCTCCTCCTCCTCCTCCTACTTCCTCTTTCGGTTCAGACAATGACGATACGCTGTTGACGCTCATGACAGCGTTAAGTTTGTGTAGGAGTCTGATATTATAAAAACCCTCCGTTTCGGCATCTGGTACGTTTTAGCCTTCCCCGCTTGCTGACAACATTACAGGTGGTGTGTAGACAATGACATTGTATTTGTCGTAACCATTCCTGTCTGTGGCCAAGTCGAAAGGCAGAATCCTGAGACGCGCTTCTGATAATTTCTCTAGATAATTAAGATGGTCACCTTCTCCTCCAACATTGGTCTGGGTCCGAGTCATGTTGGGGTCTAGGATGTTAAGTGTGATGTCGCGGCCCTGATCGGAGAATTGGGCAGTGGGTAAGGGCACCTGCACTAGTCGCTGGGTAGGGACCTCGTCCAGAGTTGAGAACCGACGCTCGAATGATGCCAATTCCTTGTCCGCTATCAGGAGGTCACTCAAACGATCCCCGACGGCCATATTCGAGGGTCGACCACTTCCTACTGTCCCGTTGTTGTAGTCAACGAGAGAACCTTCGGTCTGGAGGGGTGCGAAGAGCCACCTGGGAGTCTCGCTGATGACGTGTTGCCTAAAGGCGAGGCCCGGTTCGATGAAAAAATTCAATTCCGCATTGCTAAAAATGGAACACCGAACACTGTTCTGAGCGGCCGATTCGACCAAAAGCCACGTGAGGTTCAAAGAGGCGAGAGAGTTGAGCGTCGGTGGTGCTAGCACTACGGACCTTCTCTTGTTGCTGTTCGAGGTCATGCGATTGAGTACGTCTCTCGCACACCAGCCCATAAATGCCCGGGCTGATTGGCATGCCCACGCTCCAGTGGCGACAATGGTGTCAAACAGAGGCGAGAGGACGGAATCCAGAACTACGAAATGCATGTAATTCTAAGCACTGGCATTGTGGACAATTCTCCTGTACTGTGAGACACTCTGCTGGCGTCTCTCGCAACACAGTGCGTAAATCTGGAGGAGTAATTTCATGGGACTGTGCCATGAATACGACCGAGAGTTATTCTCGTCCCTGCCGCTCGCCCTGCGCCTCTGGTTGTTTACGTAAGGCAAAGGGAAGAGCATCTCCTCGCATGTTGACCCCACGTAGGTTTTAGCGATCGCCTTTCTGATCGCACCCACGATACCGACTAAAAAATCTTCGTCAATGTCAGATCTGTCTCTTAGACGAAACAGTACTTTGCAATAGGGCTCGTTGATATCTTCCTGCCGATAGTTGTTAAAGAAGAGGATGGATACAAGATGATCGGCATTGTAGTTGTTAGTTTCATTGGCCGTGTTTACTAAAATGCGCAAAGTGTCCGTATCGACATCTGGTATGAAACCGCTTACCGTTCGTCTCCCCTGCGAATCAAAAGCCCCACTATCGGTGGCTCTGCTACTATTACCACCTCCTTCCTCTGTGCCTCTCCCTTGTCCTTTCTCCTTGGACAGATTGATGAAATGTCCGGAAGAATGAATATCCCGGATAATGTTGGTATCTCCCTCTTGCATCGCGAACGTGCTGTTGGCTATGATGATTTGATTCCTGGGTTTGGAAAAGAGTGGTGTCGCTTCCTCGCCCCCCATCACCCGAGAGATGTCCAAAACTACTTCTAAAGGCACACTCGTATCTTTGACGCATTCCGAAACTTGTTCATACTCGGGACCGAAGAAACACTGTACAGAGAGAAAATCTTCTTCGTCCGGTTGTTGTTGTTGTGACATCTGAGAGGATTGTGTTTTTTCCTTGTCGAGGACGGACTCGAGTTTCACTTGACCGCGCTTGAACCTATCCGCGTATTCGGATGCCATGTCTTGGGCCAATTTGCCTAGGGAAGCTCTTTCCGAGTTTAAGATAGCCTCTCTCCTTATCTTTTGAGTGACCTTATCTCCCTTGTCATAATCGCCGGTCCACCGGTTTAAATTCCTTTCGGGTCCCCGCCGTCGCGATTTGTTGGCTGACGAGATAATCATTTCCGAGAGGCTGAGGTCATTCGTTTTCACGCCGTTCGAGAGTAGTCCCGATCCGGTGAAAAAGTAATTGTCGACCTCGATCCCAAGTGCGACCAGTTCGTCCCTGGGACTGAAGGTAGTCACGCCCGGTATCAGTTGAGCGGAGACGGGCTGTTTTTGAGATGTCAATTTTTGTAACTCGCACGTGTTGAGCAGACTGGAGTGTTTGGTTAGTATCACTCTCGCCTCCTCTTCGTTTAGCAGATAGTTTCTGTTGAGATGGGGGTCGAGTGGATGCTTTTCTTCCCCGCTTTGGTCATTCTCCTCGCTCTCGTTATTAATGACCGGGATGGACAATGAGAGACTAGAGTTGAGACACATTCTAGCGTTCGCTAACCTAAATATTATGGGATTGTTTAACACAGAGAATTGCGAACGGACGACGACTACGTCCATTATGCCGAAGCGAGGATACAACACCCCGTTGACATCCCTGATAACAAACGGGTTCACTCGTTTGAGTTCCCATTCTTCAGCGTGCATATGCACTGGTCCCACCAATTCGGATATTCCTTGATGTCCCGCCAACTTGAAAATTATTTCTCCACCGCGTCTCGAGACCGACCATTCACCTCCAGATATGGTAATGACTATGGGTAGACGTTTGGCTATCTGTTCTAGTTCTTCTATGGCCCCGTTGATGGCCACGCTCACTGCTTCCCTATTGCCTGTCCTGTCTTCTTCTTCGTTAACGGGGACGCCACCGCTGCTCCCATTTCTTTGTAAGGTCTGTAATTGAGTTTGGAATGCACTTATTCGTCTTTGTATTAGAGTTGCTATGTCCTTGGTTGACACCTCCTCCATAACGTATTCGGAGTTACATTCGATAACCACATCTCTCATTTTTACTCTGAACATTCTTTTGGCATCTCGTACCAAAGGTTCTTGTATGCAACCTTCAGACATGAATGAAGCTCGCGAGCTCGCACGTTGAACTGTTTGCAAATTGAAAAAAGGCGAGGCTCCCGATTCGGTGGAACCCGTGGCAGTAACGGTGGCGGCAGAAGCGACATGGGTCGACGTAGCCAGGGCACTTTCGAAAACTTGCACGGCATTATAATAAGCATTATGTTTTCCCTTGCCGTTGTTTCTCCTGCCGCCATTACCCCTAGATGTCGCCATAGTTGGCCTTTCAACGACCATCTTTGATATCGTCGACATCTTAGAGTTTCTTATTTGGCGATAACGAGTTGAATGCTATCCGGGTTGCCACACTATGGGCCACGGATTGCCAATACATACGATACAGAACTAGACCTCCGGTCACAATAATGGAAACGAGAAGAATAATGAACACCACAGTGTCGCTCGCTTTTGTGGCGCTGTCTCTTTCCCGGGCCTTGGCCAGTTCCTGATAACCTTTCCCTAGTTCGTTTTCGAGGTGGGTCACAATGCGTTCACCAATATCCATTGTGGCTTATCGTGACATCTTGCCATCCCTCTTCTCTTATTATTGTCTATTTGTTTTACGAGGCTTCAGTAAAATAAAAGTGTCACCCGTCCTCCTCCCACCAGTGGAGACCCGTCGTATGCGCCTGCTGCACACGCACACACATCTACCAATGGAGGCCGCCCGTAAATCCAAATTGTCTAGACGTAAGACGGTAGTGTCTGGACTTCTAGACCTATCGGCTGTTCATCAAGAACCAAAAAAGAACGAGGCGGAGAAGGAGAATCGTGATGATTGTGAGGTCCTATTGTCCTTTCATATAGAGAATGAGGGAAAGGAGGTAAAGGCGGATAAGTGTGACGAAAACCATCAATGTGGGAAAGAAGAAAAGCTGGAAGCATGTGCAATTATTGGCAATATTCTCAAACCCGAGAAGGTAGAGCAGAAAGATGAAATGGAGGGACTAGATGAGGAGCAAAAGGAGATCAGTGTTTCCTGTGAAGAAAAGAGCACGAAATGTAGATCCCCACCTGGAATTCGTCACGTAAGGAATCTTCCCGAAGGATATAAGAGTGAATTGTTGGACCAAATGCACTATCCTGAACTTCCTTTCAGTCCTAAGCAGGAATTGGAGTTGGCTTTCGATCCGCCACTAGTTTAGCTCATGAAACCCTTTAGCGGGCAAATTGGCCTTACAGGAATATTTGAGGGAAGGTAAACTTGAATGCATTAACCGTGTCACAACCCTTGGTTGAGTAAAAATTTGTCTCTCTATATTATTTGTCATGGGATGTTGTGGCTAGTTACATTACGCACCATGCCCATGATTCTACGCAACAGAGGGAATGGTAACACAGGTGAAACCTCCATGGATGCAGGCACAATGCCTGAGGAACCATGGGTGCCCGTGGACTATGGTAATGAGGGTGATGACATTGAGGAAGCCATGGATACCACCATCGCGGTAGAGGAGGGGGAGAAAGAAGTGGAAGAGGAAGAGGACGACAATGATTACAACCACAATGAAGACGATACTGCCTCTGTTGAGGATTCTATCGACAGACCCACTAACTGTTATGATATAGGGGTGGCTATCGTGGCCGGAATTACCAGTTTGTCAACGTCCATTTGCAGTCTTGTACGTCAAACCATGTCACGCTTATCTTCAAAACAGATTGTTGCCTTGGTAATGGCTTTGATGACCGCACTTTGCCTTAAAAAGAAGGATGGCCACGGCAGCTGTAACGTTCAGAAAACTGCTGACGAATTCCCTCTAAATGAAGGCGAAGAAATAAACGAGAATGGTGGTGTAACCGAGAGTATCACCGAAGCTGTCATAGAGACAGTGACTGCACTCTGAAATGTTGACATTGTCTAGGCAATACACTGTATTTAACCAGAAAAATCTGAAATATTGACATTTTTTAGACAATACAATTTATTTAAACCAGAACATTTTTGTCTTAAGGGTACTGGTTTGGAGTCACTGGGAGTCTAACAGGAATCACTAGGATATCGCTAGAGTCTTTAGGAGTCATCGATTTTCACCGCGAATAGGCCCAGGAATCCGAATGTGCAGCTACTCCTAGTGATTCTAGCTCGCATTCTTGACTGTGTGAAGTAACCTTTAACCTCTGAAGTGCGCATGGGGGTAATTGGAAACGTCCCCCTGTGCTGACGTATTTGAGGTGTTTCCGTCACTAAAATATTCATTGTGCCATTAACACCTTACGAGCGGCCTATGCGGTTTATTTATGTGTACCGCCCAGCGGGGTGTTTTTAGCCAAAATAGGGCTGTTTACGTGATCATTTTCATGCCTAAATAAGACCCAGAACGTAAAACAAGTACCTATCCCTGAAAGGGCATAAACAGAGCTTTCGAATGACACCATAACGATCCTTGTATGATGGATAGTTTTCTTGCAATAACCGTGCAACGCGAGTGCAAAAAGCAGGTAATTCGGTACTTTCAGTACATAATTGAGTATGTAGCGAGTGAGAGAGGGAGGAGGGAGCTGAGATTTGTGTCAGTAGGTTCGCCGCGGTGGTCTGGAGCAGTCATACGCTCGCTAGTCTCCTGCCACCACTTGTCTCTCTCTCTCAGCCACATTACGTGCTGAAATTGCCACTCGAGTTATGTCGAGCGCCGCCACATAGTCCAGCTTTATTTAACTCGACTTAAGTGGTGGGCCGCTTTTTAAGGGTTAATAGCATTAATACTTATCCATATGCGCCTATTATGGGTTGATTATAAAGGTATTAACCTGAAACAACAATAAAACGAGTGAAAAAAGCGTTTGGATGGTCAAAATCGGATATATAGCCCGCGAGTTGTATAATGTATGGGTGAGGCTAACTGCTTTCCCGCCAATTTCCCCCAAGGCCACTGAGACACAGTCGATCGATACTCTCTCTCTCTCTCTTGCACTCGCTTGCCATCAGTGATGACAACACCCTGCTTGCAACTCGCTAATGTTAGCACGAAAATATACCTCAGAATAAGGGAATAACAGGGAAAATAGGTGATAACTGAAGGAGAGGAGGAAAGTGGGGAAGGAGGGGAGGTAGAGGACTGAGATTTTGCATGGCCCAGGGGCAAATTTTTTTTTTTTTTTTTTTTTTTTTTTTTTTTTTTTTTTTTTTCGATGTCAAAAGTTGATTTTTGTTTTCACTCACTCATAAGAGTCTCCCCGCAGTCCGCCGGGGGAACTCTTAAGAGTCTCCGCGCAGTTCCCGGGTTAAGAAATATATTATTCATATAAACCTGTAATACTTCTCACGTGAAAGTATAATATACAGTATACGGGTAGTTAACTTTTCTTGGTCAAACATTATAAATAGGCCTAGTATTAATCTGTGTAAGTACAATTTCCCACAAGACATTGTATTCGCCCGGTGATTGTGTGTAGAGAAGGAAATTACGGTAGGTGAGGTAATGGAGAGTGGGCTTGTGGATTACTATTTCGAGGGGCGTTGTAGTCGCCGGGGTAGACTTTGAGCCAACGGAATCATGGCTTGGTTGTTTATGGGCCGTTGTAGTCGCCGGTTAATAATCTAGAAGCTCTGCAACTCTCCTGACCTAACCTAAGCAAACTAACACAACCTATAAGTGTTACCTATGTTAGGTAATCGTATGAAATATTACAGAACTCGGTAACGAATGAAAACAACAAGGTAGGAACGATTAACTATCCACTATTTAGACAATAGTTTAAATATATGTGTTTCTTAAAGTACAGTCAGTATTGATATTATGACCTTACGGTACATAATAATGCAGACTTATCGTATTATATTAATGTCTGTAATAACGTATGAATATAGTCATAATACTTAATGATGATATTAGAGTACAAAGTACAAAGGAGTACAAAGGAAATCAAGCAACAACATATCTAGTGACCCTTCTAGGTTGCTTGTCCTCCAAAACACTGAGGATCAAGTGTCCAAACAGTGGTTTAGAGTGGGTAAGGGAACATTGGAAAGGGAATTACTGCCCTGGAACTAATGTCCGTGGCAGGATTAGGAAGTTAGTAGGGGACAGAGGGGTTAGTAACTGAGGGGGGGATAAAATAAAGTTATTCATTTACAAACGCAGTCAGTCGCGGGTTTGAAGCGAGATATTTGTCTAGGCGGAGTTTAAATGAATCAACGGTGATGCAGTCTATAACGTTTCGGGGAAGCCCATTCCACAAGTTGACAACTCGATTGAAGAAGAAATTCTTAGATTCGTGTGAGTTAAAAGATTTACCAATTATTTTGCAACCGTTTCCCCGCGTGTAATTAGATTGGTCGATAGTGAAGTACTTACTACAGTTCATATTGTCGATGCCTTTGATGATTTTGAACACTTGAATTAAGTCACCTCTTAATCTGCGCTGGGTTAAAGGAAATAGATTTAATTCTCTAAGATGCTCTTCGTATGGTTTGTTCTTTAGGCTAGGTATAATTTGGTAACTCTACGTTGAACTCGTTCTAGCTTGTTTATATCTTTTTGGTAATAAGGGCACCAGTATTGAACGCAGTATTCCAGAAGAGGGCGGACTAAGGAATTGTAAAAGGGTTAGGATAACTTCTTTGGATTTATGCTCAAATGACCTGCCTATAAAGCCAATTATTTTGTTTGCCTTCTTAACAACTTCTGAACATTGTTGACTTGGTTTTAGGTTACTCGATATTGTTACTCCCAGATCGGTTTCTCTGTTTACATTCTTAAGCTGAGTGCCATTCATCGAATAGTTTGCTTTCTCATTTAGGTATCTGATATGTAGTACTTTACATTTATCCGTATTGAAACTCATTTGCCAAATTTGGGCCCAACATGACAATTTATCTAGATTGTGTTGCATATCGTCAACTTGTTCTTTTGAGAGTACGCTATTTGCAATTTTTGTATCGTCAGCAAATTTTGAGATTGTATAGGTGAGGCCCTCATCTATGTCGTTGATGTAAATTAGAAAGAGAATTGGTCCTAGTACCGATCCCTGGGGTACCCCGCTACTTACATTGGTCCATTTAGATGCCTTACCGTTTATGACTACTCTATGCTTTCTGTCGCTGAGCCAATTTTCTATCCATTTCAACACACCGTCTTGTATTCGATGCGCTTTTAGTTTTAGCAGTAAACGTTTGTGGGGAACTTTGTCAAAGGCCTTTTGAAAATCAAGGTATATAATATATACAGCTTTACTCTCATCGTAGAGGTTGAGGATATCGTGGAAGAAGTCTAAGAGGTTTGTTAAACAGGAACGTTTTTTACGAAAGCCGTGTTGAGTATCTTTAAGTATGTTATTTTCCTCTAAGTGATTTACGAGTCTGTCTCGTATGACCGTTTCTAGCATTTTACATACAACTGAGGTTAAGCTAATTGGACGATAGTTACTGGGTAGGGATTTGCTGCCTTTTTTGAATATCGGTGTTACGTTGGCTAGCTTCCACAGATCAGGCATAGTTCCAGACTGCAAGGATTTATTGAAAAGTAATGTCAGTGGTTTGGAGAGCTCATCCTTAGCTTCCTTCAGAACTCTAGGCGAGATTGTATCAGGTCCAGGCGTTTTATTTACCTTGAGTTTATCTAAACAATTCAATACTTCTCTCTCTGTAACGGTGATATTGCTTAGAACATCTGAATTATCAATCTGAATCGGCGATGGTGTAGGGATATCACTGAGGTCTTCTGTTGTAAAAACTGATGCAAAGAAGGTATTGAGGGCATTACTCATTTGTACTTCGTCTTTGGTGTATTCTCCATTTTCATCGACTAACGGTCCAACAGTTGAAGTAACTACTTTTTTCTTTCTGATATAACTATAGAATTCTTTCGGGTTTGTTTTACTTTGATTCGCAATATGTAACTCTAAGGTCTTTTTACTTTGCTTAATTAACTTTTTGGCTTTGCGTCGTAGCTCTACAAATTTCACCCGTTCTTCGTCATTTTGTGAGGATTTTAATCTATCATTAGCAAATTTTTTAGCAAGCAGGCAGTTTGAAATATCTTTATTCCACCATTTGGGCTTATTATTATGGCCTGGACACCGTATTTTCGATGGTATGCAGTCTTGCACTGCTTTTAGGTAAGTGGTTTCGAATAACTTCCAAGATGTATTTATGTCATTATTGTTATTTAAAAAGCTCCAGTCAGTTTCTTTAATCACAGCTCTAAGTTTATGGAAGTTTGCTTTCTTGAAATTAGGGACTTTTTCGATGCTACTATTTGGTTCGTTACTAGTAAACTTTAAAGTGAAAGTTATCGTACGATGGTCGCTGTTACTGAATTCATCACCAACATTCAAATTCTCTATTAATTCTTCTTTTGTTGCAAGTACAATGTCAAGAACGTTATTACCACGGGTCGGCGTTCGAACAAATTGATAAAGCGAACTCTCTTGCAAGTTCGTATACAAGTCATGTCCGGAGTGTGAAGTAAGAGTATCGCCCCACTTGGTCACAGGTAAATTAAAGTCGCCAAAAATTACGGTATCTTGCGAGTTACTTACATCTGCAATTTGTTCATAAATTTCTCGGTCAGTTTGCACTGATTGAGCTGGAGGTCTGTATATTAATGCAAGTATTATTTTTGTACCTTTATTATTCTTTATTAGCACAAAAGATGCGTCGACGTTCACAATTTGAGGTTTTGACAAGAGGGTAGGGTTAAGACTTTCTTTGATATAAAGTAAAACGCCACCTCCATTTCGATTTATTCGGCTTTTCTCAAACATTACATAACCGGGAAGTGAATACTCTGCTAAAAAGTCTCTATCTTCTGTATTGAGCCAAGATTCTGTTATGCCAATCACATCATAATTTTCTGTAAATATTAGCTCCTCTAAATCTGAAAATTTATTGCGTATGCTACGAGCGTTTGCATAGAAAACCTTTAAATTTTTTATTTTAGAACTCACGGAACGCTCTTTAATAATATTTTTGGTTCTTCTCGGATCTACATTTATGTTCATGGCTGTCCTCGGTCCTCGCTGTCTTCGGTCCTTATCGCTGGTGGTCCTCGGTTGCCTCTGTTTTTTTCTTGGCGTTGGATGATTTATGTCACTGCTGCTTCTTCTCGGATGGCGTTTTTTTATCGATGGCTGCGGACTGTAGTTATAGCCTACAAGAGACATACTTGAGGAAAAATTAATTTCAATTATAGGATCAAACACACAATGAGGGCCATGCCTGGCATACTCGCATCTCATTCCTAACAAATCCCAGTGATGCTCGGTGACTCCCAGTGACTCCTATCTAATTACCAGTGATTCCTATATTACTCCTATCGACTCACTCGTATATTACAGTAATCCGAAATTTTCAAATTTCAATAACTCGCACTTCATTCCTGGTTTGATCCAGGTGATTCCTGGTGATTCCTGGTGATTCCAAGTGACTCCCCGTGATTCGCAGGTACACTCCCACTGCTTCCTACGGTGTTGTGAGTGCACGGGGAATTGCAGACAATCGCGGTGCATTCCCATGGAATCATCAGGAATCATTACTCCTAGTGATTCTAGCTCGCATGCCTGACTGTGTGAAGTACCCCTTACAATAAACTTTATGTAGCCAATGTTCACCCCTATGAATCAATTGGACAAGAAAATGCAGAGGGATGTATGTAATGTGAATAAATATCAATTAATTCTTGGTTATATTTGTATTGGTACCAATCTACAACCCTCCCTAAACTACTAGTCTAGTACTGTACATTGTATTCAACTGTGAAACATCGTTTCCGGCAGACGGCTCACCCCTGAAGCTGCCCATGAAGTCGGGCAAGGGTGTGACAGAGCCAACACCATCAGAAGAGTATAATGCCGAAGCCACCGCCTTTAGAAGAACGGGGTTGGATAGGAGAAATTGGGAGACCGCTCGTTTTTTCAAGTCGGAGGTCGTTATGATATCACTCAGGTAGTTGGCCGCTCTGACTCCGGTGCCGATGAGAGTGTTCTGCTGCTCCTCAGTACGGGTGAAGGAATCTCCAAATATGCGATTGATTGCTGCCGTGCGCCAATCGCAAGAGCCATCACATTGTCCGCCGTGGCGGGCAATGTGATTAGCGATACTGTCACTGTCAGCCAATAAATGTTCGCCGGTACCAAAGACTATATTGTGTTCGGGCATGACCCGTCCCTCTGAAGAGGACAGGGTTACCTTATCTCGGATGGCACTGTTGATGGCAGCAATGCCCGACTGTCTCGTCCCTATAAGGGAACTGAATCCCGTTCTATATGGCGCCGATATGGCACCTATGATACCGAAACATTCGTTCCTGAAAGGGGACACCAGGGCTACGGTTGGGTCGCCAGCGTAACCCCTTGTCACCAAATCGCTTGTGACCACGAGTTTGGCTGTTTCGTCCCCGATCACCTTCATGCTCTCTTTAATGGTGTCATAATTCTCTTGAAGACGAATAACCACCATACTTATCGAATGTTTTCTTTCGTTAAACTTGTGTTCATTGTCTTGGATCATCTTCTTCAGGGTGGAGGCTGTTCGTGAAAAGCGTCCTTGTAACTTTAGTAATTGTCCCCAAGCCTCCCTCAGTGGTTCGACGTCGGCCGACAAACGATGGGACACTGCCTTCATGGCTGCATCGCCTACTAAATGGCCATTTTCGAATCCGTTGTCGACAACCCCCGCCCACTTCTTCCTTTTCTGTAAAGCTAAAAGGTAGCCTTCGGTGGTTAGGGGGACTCCATTCACGGTGGCTGCATTCAGAGGGTTGGAGGCTATGAAGAAGGGCAACAGCCTAGCCTGCAGTTTGCCATTGTCGCCTCCCCAGTTTACGGAGGTGGTGGGGTGAGGAGGTCGATAGACGGTGGGAAAAGTTCCTCCTTGTATTATTATATCACCGGTAATTTTGTCTAAAGATGACTTTTGGGTCTCAGTGCTGTTCACCATCGCCGAACTTCTGATGGACATTTCTTGAATGACTTCTTTAACGGTCACACCTTTGGCGACTGCCACCGCCGTCAGGATTTCAGGCGCGTAACCAAACTTGACTCCTATGTCCTCCTTCTGAAGGTGGGCCCTAGAGAACATGTCTAGTAGGTTAGTGCGAGCGTCCGAACACATGACCGACAGCATCATCTTATTTAAATAGATGGGACTCCCGTATCTTCTGACGAATTTGAACTTTTCCCCTGACCGTTCTTCAGGTTGACAGATTCCAGTATTAGTCACGAGTCCGGAAAACTGGGTGGGCATGGAGACTTGCAGATACGCGCACTTGGCCACCCGCCCTTGCTCTCCGCCGTTGTTGCTCTTCCTGGTCACCAAAAGAGGAGATAGGCCGAGGTTCCCGGACAGGCCGGAGGCTTCATGTTTGAAAGGGTTCACGACCATCACCGGTGCCTTGATCAAAGGAGAATGGAATTGTTCGTTCGTTGCTTTATCAACCACTGGGTCGACGGTGGTTACCATCGTCTCATGTAGGATGAGAGAGGATATGTTGATGCCGAGCGCGCTGCCACCTCCCGCCCCAATCGAAGCGCGGGCGGACCTCGACATGTGTACCGTGTTGGGGTGGTTGAGGATATCGATGGTATTTTTACGCGAACCGATAAATCGGTCGGGATCACTCTGTTCTTGTTGGAGTAGGGCGGAGAAATTTTTGGGTAAGGCCATCATCAGAACAGGATGCACCCTCTTGTACATGAAGGTGTCCTCTATGTGTTTGGGGGTGGGTGTTATGGGTTTGAGGTGACTGAGATCCCCGGAACTGGAGTTGGTCAATCCATACTTGAATAGGTTTTCGAGTCGAGACCGGCCACTGATGAGGGATAGGTATATGGCCATTTTCTCGCCCAGAATCCCAGAGGTGAGGGCCGGTACAATATTAGTCTTGAGAATTCTCATGAAGGCAAGCAACTGGGTGCTCTCGCGTTTGAGGGTCTCCATGTACTGATCGTGACCCGTGACGGTCTTTGTCGTATTGGTCATGGGAGGTCTGTGACTGTTCCTCGACTCTTCTCGCAGATTAGCTTCCATTGTATTCAGAATAGAACTGAATTCCACGTCGCTCACTCTTTGACTAATGGCAGCAAAAATCCTAGTCAGATTATGGCGCAGTCCCTTAATGTAGCTATTGTTATTATGGCCGTTTTGGTGGATGCCTTTTTTCTGGTCATTGCCTTCCTTTTGCGTTGACGACATCTTTGAAGAGGAGAGTAAAAAGTCATAATCGATAATTCCCGAAGCATCGGACGAGAAAGGCATACTGTCGGACATGATCGGAGAGGACATATGTTCAACACCGCTTCTTTGTAGCAGCGACCGGTACAGGCACTCGCGTACATTACTCATAGCGAGCGGCGAAGCGGAGGAGGAGTCAGCGGCGGAAGACACGGTGGCCCTGGCCCCCTCGCCACCTATAGTGGGTGCAGCAGCAGCCGAATCCGCAGATAAAGTCTCCATCATCTTGAGAGTATTATCGATCGAACTCCTCGCCACCGAATGTTCGTCTTTGACCAATTCTTTGCCCAGATTATTTACAATCTCTTCTCCCAGTTTACTTATCAACTGTTCTACCACATTAGCAAAAATGACGCAGGGGGCACTCATTGTGTTCTTCTGGATGTATGTGTCCCTCGGAAGGGCATTCTGGAGTAGCATGGAGGCGTTGCCCTCGCTTTGCTCCGCCGACCGTTGGAAGGACGAGGGCAGGGAAGCCGAGGTGGTCACCTTCACGTCTGTAACACCAGATTGACACCCGCACTCTTGGTGCCGCAATCGGAGAGGGCTCTTGCGGAGGGCTCGAAGGTACCAGTGTAGTTGACTCCCATTCTCATGTCGGTCCACTCCGAACACCTTCTCAGGGTCGATGCGCCAGAGATGCGCGCATCGGCCTTGGTGATGGCCATAAAGTAGTGCTTGTCGCTCAACAGATTGTTGCACTGATACGGCCTGTTCTGTATTTCCTTTTTCGTAACCTCCGACCTCGTGTACGCAAAAGAGGGGACCAGGTATTCATCCGACGAAGGTTCGAAGTTGTGGTGGAGGGAGAAAGGACAATTGTAGTTTTGGCGATGGCTCATCTGGTAAGAGTCCCCGTACAGGCCCATAGAGCGCTCATACCTCTCAACGTTTTTGAAGAAACTTGTCGTATCGGTCATGTGTAATTTGAGTTTGGACAGGGTCGAACCCACCCCGTACGATCTGGTGTCAATGCCGGCCAACATACAATGGGTAGAGGCGGTCAGAGCAGTCGGGAAGGAGGGGTCGATAGCATCGAACCGCTTGGCATTCTTCAACAAGTACGGGAGGAGTAGAATGCGATCGACTGCTCTCTCGCAGGGCGTGTCCCGGGTATTGTTCAAGAGTACTTTGCTCAGAAGAGGGACCGATTCACTCAAAATGGATTGGGCGCTTTTTGCCTTGGGGTCGTTCAGTAACTCTCTCAGTCCTTTCCAGAGAGGGACAGGCGATTTGAAGGCGTCCAAAACGAGATGTCGAACCAAAAGCGGTAAACCGGAAAATTCCTCCACCGAGTTCATGACGTTCCGCTGCGAAGACTCTAGGGAGGCTGTGCTCAATCGACCGCTTATAAAATCACGGCGAGACAAGATGGAAGACAGAGGAACAGACTCGAGGTTAAGGGCGGAAGAAGAGTCGTTGTCGAACCGGCCCCCATCATTAGTACCATGTCCCGTCTCTAGCATCGCTTTCTTCAAATCAGAGAGTGCCGACCGCAACTGACCACTCTCGAGACATGCATCGATGTCGCCTAGCCTCGTTTCGTTGGCTTCTTCGCTTAAACGAAGGGCGGTGTACAGGGTGTCATTGTAGATCCTGCTGGTCTCGTCTGGATACATACTACCGCCCCTGGCCCCATGCGGAGCGAGCAGGTCGAAACGTCTGCTAGCCGCATTCGACTTTTCCAAAATGACTCCGAAGACACGTTCCGCAGCCGATTCCACTATCGAGTCAGACGTTGTCGAGTTGGTGAGTGCCGCCGTCAATGCGCTGGAGATGTTGTTGGGGCCACGGCAAATGTTGGCCGACGGCGTGGACGATAGGAGGGCATCGAAGGCGGAAAGTCCCTGGGCCGCACCGTCGTAAACGGCTGCGTCGGCGGCTACGCGAGAGACGGCCTTCCTCAATTTCAAAAGACTCCCCTGATCGTAGGGCGAGCTCAGTTCCGCCACCCCCACGCAGCTCCAGTGGCCCATAATTGTTGCGGAAAGAGCGCCCAATGTGTCGACCACGGTGTCTGTCATGACATCCACCGCTACATTGCTCGCCAATATTTTACTCCTACTTTCTTTCCCGAAATTGGCAGCCTCTCCTCCTATCCCTCCTCCTACTCGGAGGAAGTTTGAAACCGTGTTCTGTCCACCCACGGAAGGTACGGCTATGCGGTTCTGTATCGAGTGCACCGCGTGGTCAATGTGGTCTACGTACGTGCTGCTCAGAGGCCGGTGACTAAAGCCATCTAAGAAAGTGCGATCGCACATGGTCCCAGACATGACCGAGAGGCACACGTCGGCTACTTCGCCGAAGCGAGAAGATCTGGAGAGCAGGAGACCCTGGGCGGAGGTAAGCTTAGACGAATCGCTGGGTTTTTTTTGGGTGGTCGCTGCTGCACAGACCAGGGAACAATTTATTCTCATAGGCCAATTTGGTCGCGAGGGAAGGAGAAATTGTGGACACGAGACCGGCACCCCACTGAGTGTTGAGGGTTTGGATGGTGTTGAATGTGTTTAACATGGTCGTCACATCGTTCGAATGGAGTGTGGCCTTTTGAGCTGAAACAGCAGTCACAGAACCCAGGAGAAGACTCTTGCGCATATAGGGGAAAATTGAATCGCAGTCGCTGCGCCCGCCGACCACGGCTCCCACGACTTCACCAATGCGCCAAGCCATGTTGGCGCCCGCCACGTGCACGTCGGTGTTGTTGTGGCGGGTGTTATTAACATCTAAGATTCTACTCATTCTAAATCTCTGTTCCTTTCCCTTATTCAGATTGCACCCCGGTGCCACCATGTACCTCGTGTTCATGTCTATCGACTCCATCTCGAGTTTGTTGGTGCAGGAGGTTTCTCGACCCTCTTCGTTGATACGGCTGCCTCCCAAGCCGCCTTCTCCGGTACCACCCGACGGGCCGCCGTCGGCGGGGATGGCCGGTTCCTCCTCCACCACACGTCGGCCCACGAAGAGAGGAATGCCGCTTGCCTCGTCTACTTGCACCAGATTTTGGTCGCACGCCGTATTCAGGAGAGAGGAAGCTTCGGATTGCGGATAATACAGTCGGGTATTGAATTGAAGAAACGTCTTTCGTCTTTGGAAACGAAATACAAAGCTTCTGCCGAAGGAGATGTTTTGGCCAAACATTCCAGGATGGAGTATCTGTCCTTGCAAGCGTCAGCGGTGTGGGGGTCGTGGCTCCATAGCGCCATAGGTCTCACCTTATCAAAATGCAGGCCTTGACAGTTGAAAAGTTCGGACGTGGGTAGCAGGACCGTGTTGGGCATCACCGTCGGACGGAAGGATCCCAAAGACGTATTCACCGGAGTCATGCACAGAACTTTCTGTTTTAGATTGAAATGGAGATCCTTAATGGTGCCGTTGTTGCCCTCCATCATGGATATGAGATTGTGACGTGATTCAGCTTCGGAATTCTCTATGTGAGTCTCTGCCCGCAGCAGGGCTTTCATTGTGTCCCTCGATGGAGCTCCGTCGAAACAGAAGTCGTGACGGGACACGTGACAGGGAGTGTGCAAGTTGAAAACCATCATGCAACACCTCTCGCATATGCCGGGCACTATGGCCGAAGGAGTGTTTTCCATGGAACGTGATGACGAGGAGCTGGATAATACCGAGTCGCTTATACTAGCAGAGGCAGCGACACCACCTCCATCCTTAATCAAAGAAACGCACAAGTCAAAGATGGACATGAATTGCAGGTCGGCGGAATGTTTTACCTCTCCGTTAGAGCGTATGGGCCCCCTGGAGTCCCTCTCGTACATGGCCGCGAGCCGGTTGACGGCTTCGTGCAACAGTGACAAGCTGCACACAAACGTGATATCTGCCAAAGCGCTGTCGGCCACTTTTCTCGCCTTCTCCCTCTGATCCAACTTGCTTTCATTTCTAGTGCTGTCGACTGCTTCGCTCCCGGAGAGAATGTTATTGTTGCTGGTGACCTTTTCCATAATCCGGTCCAACTTAGAGCCGATGTCCACGAGCAGGTTTGCGGCCTATTCGTCTTTCAGTAGAGAATCGTGTATGGTACTAACAGCAATGTTAACATCATTCTGTATTCCCTTCTCTCTCTCTTCATATTGACAGCGTAAGATGTCATTACTCTTGTGTCTGCGAGAGTCCAACTCGGTCCTTTCGGCCTCCGACGCGGTTAATCTATTCTGCAATTTCGCGAGACGGTCAGAGAGAATCATGTTGAATAATTCGGTGGCTTTCAGACGTTGCCTCTGTCTGCTTTCTGCCATTTGCAGCGTCAGGTTTTTTACACCTATCACCTCGGGGAAAAGGTTCAGAGCGTCACTAAAGTCCACCATGGTCTCTTTCTCTCCTTTCCGTATCGCGTCTGCCGTCTCGTTCACAAAATTTCGAGAGGCTCTATTTGATTCATTGTTCTGTGTCTTTGAGAACGTGCCGTCGACGCTAACACTTGGTTCGAAGGCGGGACCAGAATTGGCCAGAGCGAATTTTCTCAACGTTTCCAATACAACAGCGTCCTTGCCCTGTTTGTAAGCCATCACGATTATGTCTTTGGGGTTATCGCCGAACGAACCCGAATCGATCCTTCCGGTTATTTGTTGAATGGTCTCGTCCGTGTTCCGGTTAGCGTTGGCAAGTTCCGTAATTTTATTTTGAATTTCATTGCTCTGAGCTCACAGAGATTCGTTCTCTTGCACATACAGGTTGATGGCCTTCTCGAGTGTGGAATCTATGTTTTGTTTTTCGCGGTCTATCGAGTCTTGGGCCCCCTCCATAGCACGCTTCTTCTCGACGTGAGCGTCGTTCAGGACTTTCATCTTCAGTTCGTCAATGGCCGTATAATATTTGCCAAAATTCGATATGGTTCTTCTGAGAAGTTCAGAAAAATCCTTGAACATTAAGAGCATAGGAACCCGAATGGACATTTCCCGTTCAATGGCGTCTCGAACGCCCATCTCCTCGCCCCCGCCATACTCTTCCTGCAATCGGACGTAGGCTTCGAAGAAGGGAGCGGAAACCTTGCTGTTGGACGAATCTATTATGGCGGTGGCGGATGACGAAGACGAAGGGTTGCCAACGGCGGTCGTCGTCTTATAGGGGAATGTGGAAAGAGCACCCTGCGTGTATTTTTCCGCAGTCTTCAGGAGGTCGACGAAACTTTCGAGGGCCGTTTGCTTTAGGGCCTGCATTTGCGAAAGTTTGCTGACGGTCCCATCTTTAATCTGCGTATAATTCCCGCTCTTAATGAAAGAATCAGATATAATTTGTCTATATATATCTAGAGCTTTCAGGATCTGAACTTCAATGTTCATCAGACTTTTAAACTCGTCCGTCTGTTTCAGGACCGGAACTGAAGTCAGTCTGTTGGCATACTCTCGCAATTGGGCGATCGCGGAGATGCTGGGAGAGATTTCGCTTGCTATTTCCATCTTCTCGTCGAGACCCGATTGCAGGCCAGAAACATGCTTGTTCCCTTTCTCACGCAGAGGCTTGGTTACGGGTAGTCCATTGAGCACACCGTTTGAGAGATTCAGACCAAGTACCTTTAAGTTGCCTAGGTTGTTCGCATTCAACATTGAGACTAGCGCTGCCTGATTGTAACCGCCAAACTTGTGCCGGGTGTGCGCGTTAATGATTGGTGGCCAGGTTACTAGATTCGTTCGCGGCCAATTGGCGAAGGGTGCACGCGTGCTCTTCGGACTCTAAAGTTTTGACATCTTTCAATTGTTTGAGGGCTGCACCCCTACCATGGGGTTGTCTGTTTTCGCTCACCACCGGAAAGTACGCGATGCTCGTACATAGCGGAAGCTGCACCGAATTGGAACTACCTTTTCTCATCTCAAGCAGATTGTCACCGGCCTTTCCCGAAGAGGGGAGGTTATGGCCTCCTAAAGCCATTCCCGTAAGGGAAACGGAATTAGATGCAGGGTCTCCACCTGCCGCGGGGGCACCGCTATTATCACACTTTGGATTAAAAATGCTCGGTTGAGGCGTGTCTGAAACAGCGCTCCGGATTTTTCTAACCATGTTATCCAAGGAGATTTTGTCTTTTGCAGATATGGATATGATATCACTGAGGCCAAAACTACCTGCACTGTAAGAGGAATGTGCAGCCAAAAGTAAAGCTCGAGCATTTCTTTCCGACTCTCTGTAAAATTTGTGTAGTGTGCCATTGCAGTCCAAGGTCCTTCTCTCTGGGGGGTCAGAGGAGGAGGTAGATTCAACAGCATCCGAAACTTTGACCAACATTTGCGTGTCGGGATGTTTCACGTACTTGCCACATCTGGTAATCTCGGGCACACAGGACCTATGCCGCGAGGCGTTGTGGTCCATTAGTGTGAACGGGTTCCGGACGGTGCTTGAAATCATACCTGTCAGGCGTAAGTGCAACGTGTTAACTCCATTCAGAGATTCTGATATGTGTTTCTTAGCCAATTTGATATTGTGTACTTCCATTTTGATGATGTGATCAAACAGAGAATCATTTTTTAACCATTCTGCGGAGCTCTTACGTTCGTCCTTGTTGTCCGGATTGATGAGCGACCCGCTGTCCAGAACGGTCATGGTCTGAGCGATGGCCGCCACGACGGATCTGGCTTCCGAAAGCCCCTCTTCTTTTATGCTCCTAAACTGTTCCAACTTTTGACACTCGCAATACAATCTGTTCTCAAGATTCCTCAGATGAGCCGAGTAATTGAACAACACGGCTGCAGTTTCTAGCATCCTGTGAAATGCCTTCACGTTCACGACGGTGTTCCTGTCGGAGGCGATGGACAATATCCCAAATGTGTTTGAAATGTCAGAAATGACAGTAGTTATGGACGATTTGAACTCTCGTGCTTTGATGACTATGGCGTCCGACAGGGCCGGAACATTATTGAAAGTCGTCAGATACTTGTTGTGTCCGATTCCCGTTCGGAGACTCTTACTTCTCCTGCTCCTAATATTCTTGATGAATTCCTTGACTATCTCTTCTTCCTTCAGGTCGCCGCCGACATTCTTTTTCAAGGCACGAATTGCTTCCATTGCATTGACTGCCTTCTTGGCCATGCTGGCTATCGTATCGATCGCACCGTACAGGTTTCCGGAGGAGGATAATGCGACAGCTATACCCCCCTTGTCATCCCCTTGCTCGTAGCGTGTAAGCCGGACGAAACTCTCATCGTTGTCTACGTGCGTGCTCAGGTCATCTGATTGGGCGAACCCTACCTGGTTGGCGAATCCATTGGGAACAAAACGGGCGATTGGTCCAACGGCGTTAGAAGCAAGCAGTTTGTGGTCTGACCAACTCTTTACTTCGCCGGTAAAAGATCTCGTCCGTGCAAGCAGATGACGACCAGCCGCCCGGTTCTAACGACACGGCCCCTTTGAGGCGTCCCGGTGACTCGTCGGTATTGCGGCCAGCCAACGTGTCCGTTATGGACATGCGATACAGGGACAAACCTCCTCTCTCTCCCCGCGGTCCGCTTATTGCGCTCGACGTGAGGAAAGCTAGCAACCCTGACGTGACCCCAACATCCTCTGCCGAGAGTTGCCCTGAGTTGACTACTCTGAGAGTGGTCAGCGTTCTCGCCTCGACGATTTTTCGTTCGGTCTCTTCTCGCGGAAGCTCGTGGTTCATAAAGACCGTGGGTATAAACATCCCCATGATTGATTCCGTGTGGGACATTCGGGTGTTGTAGATCGCATCTAGAAGAGTGCTTTTTACTTTAACCCTTTCAGGGCCTCGCGAACATATTAGACTCTCGAAAGATTTCTGCAAGTTTTGTAAAACGGAGGTGGTGAGTAATGTACTCTTCAGCGCTTCGTAGGTGGTCACTCCAAATGATCGTGCCAAAGCAATGGCCGCGATCGTCAACCATTCGTAGTGCGTCTTTTGGGTGATTGATTTAATGTCCTCTATAGTCATGGCCGCGCTATCATGGCTTCCATCGCTCTTGTCCATGAAACGGGCCACGTTGAACAGAGGTACTCCCAAGTATCCCGCCGAGGTGCTGGACAGCGCACCGCCTGGCATGCATGCGCGCCGCGCTCTGTCCACTGCCCTCTCTGTTTCATCGCCTTCTCCTCCGACAGAGTCGTCTTTGGAGAAGAGAGCCGGCGAGACGCTCAATAGATCTCCGACTAATCTGTCATGGGTCTCGGTAATTGCCCTCAGACGGCTGTCCATGAGAACACCGTCGTTAATGACACGGCCATTAATGGTTCCACTCGCACCATTTTTGGAGAGGGTGCGGTGAATGACACAGAGGTTTTTCGAAAGGGTTCGCAGAGACATAGCCGAAGAGTGAATCAGAGACTGACGCGTCAGATTAGGATCACGACTTTTACCTTCCAGATATTCTCCCGGGAGTTTAGTGTCGTCCCCCTTTCCGATGTTCAAGTTCTTCCTAATGGAAGCTCTATCCTTTTTACTACTTTTGGAATAGTCGGTAACAAATTTTTGCAAACTACTCTGATCCATGAACGAAGCAACAGACACAACTTTACCATCGACAATAGTCACATTCTTTGAAACAAATTGGCGAAGAGCCCTTTTCACGAAGGCCATCTGTTCTCTGTGCGTGCGATTCGGCCCCTTGAACGATTCCAGGTAATACTTGGAATTCGTTGCATCAATGTCGCGTTCTTCCTCATCCTCTGAATCCGAGGAGGACGTAAAAGTGTCTTCCGTCAACTTGGACCTCCCCCCATCTCCACACTTTCTGGCTCGTTTGGGTCGTCGCCCCCGGGTTAGTAGCGACAGCGTCGAACCGTTTTGGAGCACATTTAAATCTATGGAAGAGGAGCTGGAGAGAATGCCCGGACCATACACTACCTTATTGGCACGTCCCCTCAGGCGCTTGTCCGCCAGTGTATGCCGATCTAATTGTTCGTCCTCTGCGTCGGAGTCGGCGGATTCGTCGTTATCGGACAGTTCCCCACCGTGATCAAGAAACAGACGCTGAATCCCAACCCCCCTGTTATTACGGAAAAGGCCAAAATAATCTGTTTCCTCCTTCTTCGAAGTTCCCGAACACCCGTACAGTTTCATGAAGGGAGTACCCATGCCATCTAGCTGTTCCAAGGGATCGTACATTAAGCCTAAGTCTTCCCAATCACCTTCTTCTTCGTCGCTACAGGATGAGGAGGAGGAGGAGTCCGAAGAGATGCTCATGTCGGATCCCGATGCATTATTAGCCGAATCGTCTAGGTCGCTGTCTTCGTCGTCCGATTCAGATCCCGTAACGTTGTCGTTTTCATAACTGCACAGAGCGCTGTCTCTAAAACGCGAATTGTGCTCGAATCTAGTCTTAGCCAAAGGATCGTCTCCGTAGCCACTTTTCGTGCCTTTACTCCAGATGTTACTCTCTACATCCATATCTTCCACACGGTCGCTGAGAAGGCCGCCAGCCATGCATATCATGAGGTTGTTGCCTCCACTTTTGGTGTTGTAGGTCCGGGCATTCTTCATTCTTACCAGTTTGCGCGTGGCCGTAATTTCTCCATAGTTGGTCAAGAATGATTTGTGGATGACCGAAGGTGCGACGAGTACGTCCCGCAGAGTACTACTCCTCTTAATGGGAATTTTGGGATTATTAGTGAGCTTGAACGACTGGGCGGCCGATACCAAATCAAAGAAGCCCCCACCGCCCTCGCCGAAGAAATTTTTCAAATGGTTACCGCCGTCGTCGTCACCTTCCCCGAGCGAGGTCTCCCTACCAAGCTTAATGTACGCTGTGTATACTGCAGAGAGGTAGGCAAAATCGGCGAGGTCTGTTTTGATCTGGACAGAATCTCGCCCTGATGGGTTCATCACCCTCTTCTCCAACTTTCCGAACCTTTTGACCCTCAACTGGGAGAAGGAATCGCGAATGGCGTTGCAAAATTCGACTAGTTTGACGAGAATAGATCGAGTCTCTGGGGATATGTCACCGGAGCGTAAATTGGGACTCACCTGAGAAAACAAGATATTGTTCAGGAGGAAAGTGACAAATAGGCCTCTCTGTAGCATATTACCTCCTAAGAATAATTGGATGTCTGAGGGTTTCATCATCTGACAGAGGGAGTTGGCCGCCACGTCCATGTGGGAGCCGACGCCAGCCAGAGCCAGGAGGTTCCTATACGTGTCATACTCCAACCCGGAAGGGCGAAGGACCTTCACCACCTCCTTGGTCGCCAACAACTGGCTCTCGCTATCCTCCCTTCGTCGCCGTCAACCTCTCTGCCGCCGGGATTTTCATTCGAACCGTAGGCCATAGGCGACATCTCTCTCAAGAATGCCCCGATAATGGCATTCGACGTGTCATAGGCTTTGTTCGGAAACGATGATGACGAAGCAGCATTGCCTCCGCACGGAAAGTTCGTAGCCGTACCGTAAGCTGCATTGGTTGAAGCTCGAGATAGATGCAGATAGCGATTTTGAGCCTCTCGAAGTCTATGGAGAGCGGAGTCGGAGACGGCCTCATTTACCGCATCTTTGACAAACGATTCTATGGCTCTCATTCGGTCATCAAACTTGTCTTGACGAACAAACTCTACGATACGGTTAGCCTCTCTCAAATTGCCTGAATAGGTGGTCATGGCCGCATAGGTGTTCACTCGCGAACTGTAGAGGCGTGGAGTTTTCTTAGACATGGGTTCTTCGAGTAGAGAATTGGCACCGAGATCGCCGCCACCACCATGGCTGCGGTAGCCATTATTAGCAGATGAGGCTGAGTGGCAGCACACGCATTGATTAAAAACGGCCATCCAAAAATGATCTCCCGGGCTCACATTTTTTAACCTCTCTGTTCTGACTTGCAGCAGACTGTCGTATATGGCATTCGATGTGGCACCTGGAGGGTTGATCCCCAAACCTATGACGCCATTTTTGGTAAAGTGTTGTGGGGGTGCCTTCCGTATGAGCCAATTACGGTGCTCGGCGACCATCTTGGTGAAACGGGCATACTGCCCTTTGGAAGCGACGGAGGCAATGATGCCGCTAACCCTACCGTAATCTATATCTTCAATGACGGGAGAAGACTCCGTTATGTTTTTGATGTCTTAGCTGCCATCTGTGAGTTTTGATCCGAGCTGAGCACGCTCACCATGACCGCCATCTCGTTGAGTGATTTGGTGGCATTCAAAAGATTATTTTTAAATTCGGGGATGGCTTTAAGTTGCAATCTCAAAATATCTCCTTCAGACAAGAATTCATCACCGGGTACGATCTGATTAATAAGATTGTGATAGGGAGGACTTGTTGGGAAGGGCCTATGACGTCTCCCCCCCTCTATTGCACCCTCGGGTTCTATTAAAGAGAGGGCATTCCACGTGTCGTTTATGTTGAAAGCCGTACCTCCGTCGGGATCTTTAACTTCCGCCATTTTCAAAATACTTTCTCTGATGGATTTCTCCGTTCCGGGATCGAGGCCGTATCTTCTGAAAGAAGAAGGGGCTAGCGGTAAGATGGCTTTGGAACCTCTGCTGAGTATGGAATCTAAATCCGACCGAGTGCTCGTGCCGGCCAGTTCGTTCACTGTTTTAGCGCTGAAGGCGACTATCTCTCGCGTGATGAGATCGCAGGCGTCTTCGGGACAAGTAATCAGCGTATCCAACGCCTTGTTAAATGTGGAGTTGGTGATACCGGGCAACGCGTAGCGACCCACGGTCTGATTCCCAATCAGGTCATCTTCCCAATGTTGAGGGTTAGCGATCAAGGGTAGTCTGTTCATTCCTTGATAAAAACAGCTCAACCTCAGACAATCTTCCGTAGTCAAAGTTGGGTGAAACTTAGGTCGCACGGCAACGTCGAAATGACAGAGAGCCTTTTCCGACCACACCTTGACGGGATTCATGAGATGACTGAGTAACCGGGAGGCAGTGAGGTCTATACCGGAAGAAGAACGATTCGTAGAAGTCTTATCAAGAGTGGCATTATACTCGTCGGCAGCGCTTTTTAACTTCAGGATGTTCTCTTCTTCGTCCGCGCACAATGATGAGGTCAGAGGAGGAAGAGTTTCATTATCATCAATGGTGGTTCGTCTGAGACGGTCCGTGACCCTGTTTATGTATTCGTCGGTAAGTTTGGTATACAATTCGCGAGAAGGAGTGAACGTGTCTTTCATGCTGAAAGCGCTGGGAGGAATGACCGAAAAAGTTCCCTGGTTCCTACTAACGACCAGTGATGCCTCGGATATGAGACACAGCGCCAGTTCGCTCAGGGTAGATATGCCTGCTCTCATTACATCTGATGGTATTTTGACACTATTAATCACTGTCAGAAAGCAAAATAAACACTTTTGAACAAAATTACCAATATCTCCCAAAGACAGTGACAGTACACCCTCCTGTGAGAGCGATGCAACCAGCCTCACGTGCAGATCTTCCATGTTGTCTAAAAGTAAATCTAGGTTATTTGTTTCAGGACTGAAGGCGTTCACCAAACTGATGACCGTATTGGGAGTAACGTGCGAGGGAATTATAATCTTACTTTAATTTTTAATTAATTTCATTGGGGGTGTGGAGGTGAGATTAATAAAAATAATATTTTGAGAGACTCTAGGTTAACAGAATCGACAATCATGGTCACCTTTGCCAATTCTGCCTTAAAGTCCTGGTTCGCGTTAAGGGATGGGTCATAGCTACACATTGTCTCCATGTTGGTTTGACGCAACCGGTTATCATTCTTCAATGTCTTAACAATCTGTTTTTGATTATTCAGATCGAGCACTATCTCCTTAACAGTTGCTATGGGACTGTTTTTATTAATCCCAGTGATAGCGATTAGGGTTTCCGTCATCGCACCGAGATTAGGCTTGGTCAGGTTATCCAATTCATCGTTGGTCAGGCCGGTCCCTCTCCTGAGCGATTGAAAAGCGGGTCTGAAATTCTTGTGCATCTTCAGAATATCAACCATCATCCCAACAAAGTCGATGGCCTGTTGATTCTGAATCGATGTATCCCCTCTGGGCCCTATGGTCGTTACAATGTTGCCAACTTCTTCCGTGGTTCCCAATTCAATCACTTTGGAATTGGATGGGTCCTGGCTTCCCAACTCGCGTGCGCTCGTGAACGCGGTGAGAGCGCCTACCACCTGATACAAGACTTTTCTCAGGTCCTCATCCCCGGTAATGCCGAAAGAACACTTGCCGCTCGCTTTGTCATCTTTTCTCGAAGATGATGGATAACACCTCTCCACAATACTCGCCGCCGAAAAGGAAGAGAGGCCGTCTCCATACTTGTTGATGGTCTTATAAATGGACAGATAGTCGCTGTATATGGAACTCCCCAGAGTCGGTTGGAATAGGTTGATAATGTCCACTATGTTGGTGTCTGTTATGGACACAATCGCAGTGGTGAACCAAATGTACCTGAGGAGTGTGAAAAAGTTGGCCTCCTCGCTGAAACGTCCCTTGCTGCCTCTCACCGCCGTGGCTATTAACTGCGCAATGTTCTGATGGGTGTTCGTGCCCTCCGACGTGCAGATGCTATCCAAGGTTATTTTGTCACAAATGATTTGAGTCAATATGCTGGAAGGGATCACCAGCTCAGACGACCGACATGAGGACACGGCTCCTCTCACCCTGTTGACCGGGATCAGTATCACGTCTCGGGAGTGCCTGTACTTGTTCAGGCTATCCAGTGCTCGCATACGAGAAGGCTCCACCTGGAGAGACTCGTTCCACCCTGAGACGACGGAGCCCGGGGCCGACATGTTTACAACAGACTGCAAAGTCATTTCGATGAGTGAACTCAGAAAATTGTGAGACGCTCGAGCATTCTTTCTTTTCTTTTTCTCACTGACTTGACCTAGGGGGAAATTAAATTGATTGATGAGTTTGAAGAATGCGCCTGCATTCAGGACATTCCGTACTTCGGCTGGCAGTGACCTCACGTAACGCACGAAATGAGTACACGCCCCCGCGTCCTCGCTACCACCGGAGGTGAGGATGTTCGCGTCTCCGCCGCCTCCACTCCGCCTTCTCACCAGTTCGGTGACAGCGGCCAGATCTGCATGACCCGGCTTGTACGCTGCTTCCACGAGTTTCTGGATCATCTCCAAGTCACCGGAGCCCTGGGCCGAACTTTCCTCTCTACTCAGGTCCCGATTATCGCAATTCTTCATAGCTCCGCGCAGGCCAACGAGGCGACCGCGGAGAGACGATTCTTGCACGGCTTTCAGCTTGACGGCGGCCGAAGATGACCAATAACTGTCCAGGGTATCGTGGTGTTCGGTCCTTCCCCAATTCGATACGGTGTGACCTAGCATTGTAAGCAGAGCATAGGATTTATTGGCGTTTCTCCTCAGTGCCGTAGTGCGTCGTGTTTCGCGCATCCTGGCTTCCCTGTTAAGGCAACGACGATGCCGCTGCCCGTCTCGGTCCGAATCCGCAGTCAGGGCACGGTTGACGCCGGCGGCGATGGCCACTCCTGTTCTTCCTACGGAAGAGAGCACTCCCAGATTGACGAACCAGTCGGCCACTAGAGATGTGGCAATCTCCTGCGCGGAGACGGCGGACGAGCCTGCTCGCTGCTGCTCTTGGTCTGTTCGCTGCGTGTCCCTATGCAAGTTACTCGGACCTCTTATCACCTGCACGCATCCACCCACTACCGCTTGGCCCCCGGAATCGACCTGGGAGGTGGCAGACAGGTACTGTTCATTCTTCATGCCGTCGAGAAGGCCCGTGTCGTTCACATACATTCTATCCCGGATACCTATCTCTGTCGTAGTCTTCTTCGTGACCTCGTCGACGGATCTCTTCACCAGCAATAAGATGGGGGTATTGTAAGACACACGTCTCTCTTCTACGATGTCGTAAGGGTCTGATATAGTGAAGGGAACGGTCATATTTCCCATCGCGAACAAATACCTGTCGGCTAAAACAGAAGTATTGAGAGTGACTTTTCTCGTCTTCTCGTTGCCTTCTGTACTTGTCAGTGCGAGAGACAGAGATTGAAACCCTTGGGGTGAGAACGGGTCCTTGATTCCAAACACGCAAGATAGAAGACTCGCGCTGCTATCAAGGAACGCGTGTGCAAACAACTGGGTCAAATGCATGGCCCATTCTCTACCCGCCGTCGTCGGATTTCGAATGTCCGCCGCCGTCGTTGCTGATTCTAATATAGTTTCCGCCAGGGTCGATTCCAGCTGCGGGTCGGCCGACCTCTTACGTCCTTGGGTCGTTGCCCGGTCCAAGAGAGATGCCACAGAGGCGGTTTGGTGATTGCTGGCATACTTTACACCCTCGTCAATGGGCGCACCGTTGCGAGGCACCAACATGCCCAGGCACGACGCCCCCGTTGTCATATACCTGTCTATCTTCCTGCGGGTCTGCCTAACGGCGCAAAGAAGGGGTATATTCGTACTGGTTCCTTCATCTCTGCTCCCGACGCTGTCAGTGGTGACGGTAACGAGCTCCGCAAACTCTCGGAAACAGCGACGCAGGGCGGTGTCGAAAACTGAGGCGGCCGTGTCCAGGGTAGGCGAACCCATCATGCCTACCTTTATGTCCTGCAAGTAGTTATTGCTAGATTTCAGTTTAGCAGAGACTTTTTCAAAATTGCCTCCGGAGGTGGCCGATAAATACACGCCCTTGGTGGCCAGAGTCTGTGATAAACCGTATCTGATGCGAGACCATTTCACCAACAATTGGAGAGCGGCGGCATTACCGGCCGTCCAAGCTGCGAGAGCGACATTAACAGGACTCTCGTTTTCGACGGCATGTTTGAACGAAGTGGCCGCACTGGTCTTGACGATCTCCAAATGTTCCAATAGGCCGTTCACCTTACTCTCGTCCGTGAAGCAAGCTCTTAGTTTCGATAGTTTAGGGAGTCTACCTCCAAATTCGTTTTTGCTCGCTTTGGACATAAGTACCGGAGTCATGCCCCTGTGAGCGAACAGACTGTACAACATGTACTGCGTAGATGCTATGGCGTCCGTTATTTCCGCTGCCGCCGACAAGGACACGGTGAAACGGCGAGGGGTATGTGTGCAATTCTGGTAGGCTTCTGTGTTGGTGAATTGTTCTGCTGTATCCCCTCCATTCGGCATTTCCCTGGGTGTCGAATAGGCCACAGGTTCGGAAGGTAGCATAATAGACTGGGGGTCCCGAGTCGTGGTCGTAGAGACGGGTCGGAAAGATAGATCAATGGATTGCATTCTTTTATTCTTCCTTTGGGTTCCTATGTTTCTGTTGGCTTTCTGAACCCAAGAGGCGACTCGGATACACCTTTCCATCAAAAAATCTTTGTCTTTACTGTCATCTGTGGAGACCCCCGTGTCAAGTGGAGGTGAAGGCGAAGGCGATGACGATGATGGCAACGGGGATGCAAGAGCTTCCACGGTGACAGTGTCGGCATTGGGGCGAACTGCCTTTGCTGGTGGTGGTGGAGGTGGAGGTGGTGGTGTTAATGGCTGCACCTCTACCGGTGAGCCCTCCTGCGTACCCGACCGCCCCCCATCGAAATCCATTTTCGATATATGGTTTTATCGCCGCTCAGAATTCAGGGATCGTAGCATCTATTGATCCAATTTATTTATTTTCTCCCCCGCGGGAACCTAAAGGGACGTGTAACGATCGTAGGTTTGTGTAAAGATTTGATATTATAGTATATATTGAATCCTACGAAAGAGACACATACATTTAACAACACGCTAAAGATTCTTATAATATTTACCGCGTGAATGTTCAAAGCGGATATACTCAACATGGGCGGCGGTCTGGTGCACGACGCCGACGTGCGAAATTATATCTTGAAGGCCTGCCCAGATTTTTGAAAAATCCCCTTCCACCATTTCACTGGGGATCCTCCCCCAGAAAAATGTTATAACAAACAACGAATACCAATCGTGATATCAGAATAGACGCTCGACCAAGAAGGTCGATCAACAGATTCTCTCTTGAAACCAGGGGAACCTTACTGCTCCCAAGTGTTGGAGGCTCACCATCATCCCCTCGTATCGGTGTGGGATAATTTAACAGTGAAGAGTGATCCAAATCCTCCACGAAGGGGAGTGGGTGAAAGTTGCAGATCCGCCGTCACCCCTCGTAATCTACTGTACTGTGGAGACTTTGTGTTTGAGTATGATCTCGTGAGGAGGGATCAGGATACCGGAAAGTCTCTAATGTTTTGCGACCCTTCGGTTTTAAAGGAACAAGCAGCCGCCGACTTGATAATCACGCCGAGTGGGGTCGGTGAAGTGGACGAAGCCCTCTCCGAGTACATGCAGAGTCTGAATGAACTGTGTGCGGATCAAGGTGTGGTGGTTAGCACGGGCACGCTCTTAGCCGAAATACTGAGCATCATGCACATTTTCAAGAGTGAGACGAGCAAAGTCGAAGAGGGGTTAGTAGACCCCGTGCTAAAAAAACTGTTCTTCCCCAAGAGAGAACAACAGGAGGGACTGGAAGAGGAAAAGGAAAGAACCAAAGATCGATCAGCCTCATCATGGGAAGGACGGAATAAGAATATCTTCAAATTATTTGACGTGTCTTTTACTGCCAATGTTACCCTGATGGGTTTGAAAGTAATATTCCACCCGACCGCATTGTGCGAGCAAGCCTTCGAGAATTGGCATGCCAAGTATAACGAACATGCTTCCCAGATTAACATGAGGTTGAGTATTCAGATGGAGATGATGAGGAGGCACGTTCCTGCCATAGTTGAGAGTGTGGAAAGACTACGACGGCGACATAACGCCTGCTGTTTTTTCAAGATAGACCTAGGGGGTTCTCAAAATTGGACCTTGCCCGGGTGCACCAAGACGTGCTCTAAAAATTAACTGCAGCCCATGCCGTACCACCATGCCAAACTTGTTGGAAACGAAGGTCAATGTCTGAGGTTGAATAACAGAGAGATTGTTACCTCTCTCAGCGTAATAGAGGCTTCAAGCAGCGTTGTTTCCCCGTGGCTTTTCCAGCATCTGCAATCGTACGAGGAGGGTGTGCTACACGCCAAGATGATGCGGCAAGACCCCACTTACTTGGATGTGAATGAATGGAGAAGGCATCTATTGTTCAGCTAAGTGGCCAGAGATCTGCACTTTAAAGAAAAAGATATGGTCATGGACAAGGACTTTTATATTAGCGGGTTGTGCTACTTGTATCTGTGTAGTAACCCAGGCATAGTGATTAACAACAACACCAGCACTTTTGACGACAATTCAAACAGTTATGTTTTTCTGGGAGGCAGTAAAAGGACTGACAAAGAGAGTGGTGCGAATCGGGGTAACGGTGGAGACGACCCGTCTCCCGACCAACGGGCCACCACCCCCACCACTCCGGCGGCTCCTAAAGCACCGGTTCTAGAATCCGAGGTCACCGATCTTTACAATTCTTTGGTGTCTAACGGGGGCGTGAAATTATTATTATACAATTCCACTTCTAACAACAGTCTGGGTGTTTTTTTAGGGGACGTCAATACATTTGCGGCGAAAGTCATGGCCATCTTGAACGCCAAGACTAAAGTTGCTCGCAATCCCTTGGTAAGAACTCAGCATGTTCAAGACATTGTCACCTTCAATGCTTTCTTCAACAATATAGTCAAGGAATGCAGGGGGAAGGAATACAACAAACTGGCGGCATTGGCTCTACTTCAAATGTCTGTCTGTAAGGTGGTTAAGCAGCGAGGCGTTCCAGTAACCGAAAACAACTTTAGTGAACTTTACACCGAATTGGAGCACATGAAGTTGGATACCTTACACTTCAAAAACATGTGGACACAGATCTGCGACGAATCGCGTAAACCTCCCGTAATTGCTGCCCCTCGTGTCGATATCGCCAGATCCGATTCCCCAACTCATTCCGCCGGGGTTCCTGCTACAAGCGCTACGGCCACCATCATCGCCACCCCTAATTCGTCGGACGCTGTTGGACCCCATAAGTCACAGCCAACACACCCCAATATGACGACGGCGGACACAGAGGGTGAAAATGCTCTAGGGAGCAGCAACATGGGAATTAAGGATCTAATTAAAACTATCCTTGATGCAAATACGTCAACATTTTCTGAGGACGCTAATGAAATGGATTGCATGTTTGTTTGGTTGGTTGTAGCCCTGGCCGAGAAATTCTGCTGTCTTTACAATATTGTGAACAACCCGGACGCGGCCTACAAAGACATTATCTCCTCAGTGGACGGTAATGGCAACGGGAAGTTTTTCAAAGGAGGTTTGGATGCTTTCAAGGAAACGTGTTATGAAATTCTTCCAGAATTAGAAGTGTTCATCCCTGACTATTTGAAAACTAGCGACGGTGACACGAATCTGAAAGGAGGTCATAATAATGATAGTGGTAGCAATAACGAGAACATGATAAATCATAAGAGTATACACTTGGTTTGCAGGGAGTACATCAGGGGGGTGGAAGACTACACAGAAGAAGAAAAAAATACCATTAACCACATGTTGTGCTTATTGAAGAAAAGGGAACTGAAACAAGTTATAGGCTCTAGACATTTTATTGACTTGTCACCAAAAGAAAGCGAGGACCTATCCGCTCCCGACTACCCTCAAATGTCAATAATCAATTCATTATTAATACCCTACAGTATTGGCGGTAAGACACACTATTTCCTGAAAAAGCTGTTTGAAGACTCTGCTCAGACTCTGAACAATTTCGATACAGGTCTCATTGACGAGGAGTACAAGAAACTCTACAATGTGAACGGCGAGGGCCTTAGAAGAAATGTGAACAACCTCGACACCGATCAGAATATCCTAGTGGAGGGCGAAGAATTCAACATCGCAGACGAAGACAGTCCAATTGCCAGGGCAACTTGCGCGAGGAATGGTGGCATGAACACCGCAACGGAGGACAATCTCATGAACTCCTATCTAGATGGACACGTTTTAATGACCAATTTTTTTGGCAAAGTGCAGAATCTTAATACCCACGAGAGCAAGAGCTTGTTCTGTCAAAGACAACGTTACGTCTCACTGGTTCTGGTAAGGTTCCTTGACGCTAGGAACCTTACACAGAATGATGTAGCCCTTTTACATACAGTTCGATATAGATCGACCCTCGCGAGTAAATGGTGCGTACCGTATTCATTTAACGCCTCTAACGTGAGCCATAACAAAATGTACCAACATCACAATGAGAATAAGGGTCATAACAACAAAAATAATGAGGAGAGTTCAGAAGAAAAAGAAGAAGAAGTGGGTCGGTGCACTTGTTACGAGAATGCTTGTGGTCCCGAGATTACCAAGAAGAGAACTGTAATAGCATTCAATACAAATGGTGGCCAGACGATGACGGTCAGCAATGTTGGAAAAAAGTGCGTCCCGTTACTGACCATTCCGAATTCGAGTCTATTGAAAGATTTGACCAAAGCCCTCAAGTACAATACTATGGTTTGCGAAAGAAGGTTTCTCGCTGATGTCACGACCAGTTGGGGTTTTGTGAAAGCGGGAGACTTGGGCGTGGGCGACGAAGCCCTGCCCGACTCTTTCACTAAGCACAAGAGGTGGTCTGAGTTCAACAGGGGCAACACGGCCATGAATAAGGGAGGTGACGCTTGGAAATTCTCCGGTGCCTACAACAATTTAATCTCCGAAGCTCTGCGTTTTGTTCTTGCTATGCGACCCAGGGTCGAAGCCCGAGTCAGAGTAACGGCGCAGAGGAATCGTGTCTATGAGAAAAGCAATCTCCTTTCGGCGACATTAAATAGGACGGATTCGGTCCCATGCGATGGTTGGAGCAAAGATTCCGAGACCGGATTCATTACAGCTATACTGGCGTTAACTATGAATGCAAATTTGGAGAATTCGGTGTTGGCGGCCACCGTACGAGACCCCACCGATTGCCACCGACGAAACTATTTTGCCCCGACTCCAGACGAGGTCACGGCCGTTAAAAAACAGACAGAGTCCGCCCCCGTCATATGCGAAAGGAACAGGTCTCTACAGTCAAACCCTTTTTTGGATTCATTTGAAAGCATGGTGAGATGTATCGATCGGTGCAGCATATCGAAGAAGGAGGTGATCTACAGCGAGACAAATTTCCAAGACATGATCCATCGTTACGGTCACTATTACCTCGAACCGGGCACATTACACACCAAACTTTTCAACCGCCTAGCTTCATGTTTCAAGGACTCGTTACCGGTGGACTTAGTGTCGTTGTTACCAAACTGGTCGGAGAACGTGTTGGACATGTGTGCGGGCGCCCCTGACATCGACGCCTCAGGTGCGGTATTCAACGCGTCTCGTTTCCTGTCTTGTTGCACACACACCTTCTTCGGCCACAGCTTCAAAACGAGCCTGTCTGAAGGGAAATGGGAACATATCCTGTCGGGGCAAGACGGTACCCTGAAGTGGGTCAGAGACCTGGCCTCCACCTACATCGAAGGGTTAAAAGGAAACGACATTCGAGCGATGGAAAATTTCATAGACGCTAGCAACTTTCTGACCTCCAATCATTTCGCCGATAACAAAATTCTGAACAGAACCAAGGATGATAAATTAAAGAGGGGGGTGTGGTCTTCCTCTTCTGCCCATAGTGGAGGAGAAGGGAAAAATGACGAAAATAAACTCAGCTCTCTGACGAAATGGCTGGCGGCGACGGAGGCTGGTTGCAAAATCACCTGTCTTTTCAGACTATTTTTTGAAGGCGCTACAGTCAAAGATTTGTGCAGCGACACCACTCCGGGGTGGGGCTCTCACAAAATACTGCCTATCCTAAGGGACTGAACGTCACCGGACAATCATGGACAAGGTCTCATGTTAACGTGCAGACTCCCGGCGTCGCGTTAGATTGTTTGTGGAGCGGCGTTTTTCTTGAACCCGAAAACGACCAACTTTTTTTCTATAGGTTCGTGGCGTATTTGTTGGGTCTGTCTGCCAAAGACGATACCTTTTTTTCCAGAATCACCGAACCCTTGTTGGAATCGCTCGACTTTAACGGAATAGATACCAAGAGATGTGACAGTTTCATAGAACATCACTTCCCTTCCGTAATACTGGGTAGGAGAGCTCGGCTCATGTCAAGACCCATGACTTTCTTAAAAAGACTCGTAGGGTTAGTCAATGACGGCGAAGACCGTACTACGGGGGTTGAGGACCAGACGACCAATGCACCCCCGCCTCTCACTAATATTAACCCGTACAGCCCCAGCGACGCGTCTGACGCGTCGGCGATGTATGTAACGCACAGCCCCAGCGACGCGCCTGACGCGTCACCCTAATTGCGCCGACCGTAACCTCAGGTGTAGCCACTCAAGAGGGCTCAGATTTGTATGGGAACTGTGTACGCATCCCACGCAACCGTGCCGATGGTTGAAAACTCTCAAAGTCCACGTGCGTGCGCGTGAGCGCGCAATAACCTGGTTTTTTGGGGTAATTGCCTTCAATTTTTTACTCTTGTAAAATACGTTTTCGGGGGCTCTGTAGGACCATTTTTTAAGGTTTTTGAGCGGTTTTTCGTGGTTTTTCCTTCATTCCTAACCCATTCGCTATTGTTTCTGGAATAAAACCATTGTTTGAAAACCCGCCGGGTTCTGGTGAACAAACATTACAAAACTAGCCGGGGCTCCACGGGTTAATAAAGAGAACAAAAGAAAATCGAGAGTCTTGAAGGTGATGCGACGGATAGCTAAAATAATGTTAACAAAGCGCGTCGATTCAGACGAGCTCACAGGAAGGGACATTGCGCTGTGCAGCGTCGTGGAAGAAGAAACAGACGTTCACGTGAGTTCCGTGGAAGAGTACTACGACGAATTCTACAACGGTGCCAACGACGCCACTCATGACACCAGTGTCAGTCTATACTGCAATACGTGCAGCACTAGTCGCCTGGCCTCCATGACGAAGAAAACCCGTCTGTTGGACCCTCGCGTTGCTTTCACTAACGTAGACTCCTCCAACAAATTGGAAATCGACGAAGAGGCTCTATTCGATCAGTCGAAAGAGGACGATAATGCTGTCGGAGACGATTCTTTAGCGACCGGCTGAAGCAGTGGTGGCAAATCGTCTCTCCAGGAAAACTCCTTCGCGACGAACCGATATAGTGGTTCCTTTAGCAATAGGAAGAGGGGTGCGAGGAAGTCATCTACCACCGGAACAGGCACTACTTCCAAAACCGAGGGAAATTACGGTAAGGGAGACCTAGACGATCATGCTAACGGGTTCGGCGATCCCGAGAACTCATCCCAAAGCTTTTTGGCCAACTCGAGTGTTTTTATAGAATCCACAGGAAAGGCTCTGTTTGCCAAAGTAAAAACTTTAATGAGACAGGAAGGCATCAACGCCAAGACTGAAAACATTGTCAAGAGGTTGAGCGAATTTCTAATCATTTCTTCACCTTTCAAGCTATCTACGTACGGTCTTAAGAAGGAGGTACCTAAAGTAGCCGAAGATGCAATAGCCCTGTGCAACGAATGCGTTCAAAATGAGAGCGGTGCAATATTGAACGAATGTGTCGGTCTCACTGACCATCACTGTTACGACATGACGGTAGTGAACCCTTCGGATGTGAATCAAAGTAAAAAAGCCAAATCTCTGTTCGTCAGGTCAACCATTGCTGCGCCTTGCAACTTAGGTCAAAGGAACAAACCGAACTTTAATAATTTGGCCTCCTTGATGGAGAACTACCCAACCAGTTTCACCAGGGTCATCCAAAATTCATGTACGTCTGGTTTCGGTACCAATACTTCTTCTACCTTCGGCGGCTCGCACACCACTAATAGCAATTGGTTGAACGTCAAACGCAATAATGAGAATAAAGAAGGAAAAGAAACATCCGAAGAGACGACAGGCGGTAAAGGTGGAAAGAGGACGGGGCCGGGCACTTACTCGACCAAACAACCCAACAAGCATTATGTTAGTGACACACGATATGGTAAGGAGCGGATTAGCGGCTCTCAAATATATTTCACATGTAAAGACGAGAGCAATACAGAACACCTCATTAATTCTGAAGACATAGCACATATATTATCCCGAATGATGAATAATGCCGGTTCCCCTTGCAGTTACAACAGTAATGCCACAAATAGGAACATTAAAAACAAAAAGACTTTGACCTCAATACAATTCACACCCAAGCTACTTCACACAGGTTTCAAGTGTAAAGCTAGGGAGGATTCTTCTGCCACGTAGGACCCAACAGTCAAGGGCGGGTCGGGCAAATGCCACCGCCGCCTCCAAGATGACAGTGAAAAAATGGAAGACACCAACAACACTATTCATCCACCTACAAAGCCGTTGAGTTTGAACGTGGACCTGAGTGGGTCAGTAGACAGTCCTCCCAACTCGACCTTACATAGTGGTGACCAGGGTTTTAGCGGAGACGGGATAGTCCCACCTAGGCACGAACTACACAAGAACAAACAACCTTCCAAACCTGTTAAGCTATTAAAAGATGATAATCTGTTCGTCTACATGAACGGGGAAAATAAAGACGTATACACTCCTCTCAGAAACCTGTGGAATTGTCACAGTGGCATACACCCGCAGGATCAAATGAATATGTTGAAGAAACTTGCATTCAGAAATTGCAACAAGCTGTGGGTCCACATCTACAGTCGTTTCATTGAAGTTCTATGTTCTTGGGGCATTATCAACAAGTACAGTATCAATAAACCATACCTGAGTCTCGTATTATTCTTACAGTTTCTTACAGTAGATCCTCTGGAAAAAGGCAAACTATGCCTGTGTATCCAGCTCAGTACCAGTACTTGCACTGCTGCGGTCGTTCACGGTGTTGGCGGCGGCGGTAGCAGACGCAACATTTTTACTATTCTGTATTTTTGTTTTATAATCAAACTTCAAATCTTGTCTTCCCCATGCTTTATCAAGATTACTTTCAAACTCCCTTATTGATTCGGAATCGACTACATACTGGGGCAGTGCGTTCCACTCATTTACCACTCTATCACAAAATGAGTTCTTCGCCTTCTCAAGCCTATTTCTTTCTTTGTAAATTTTCTTAGAGTGTCCTCTCGTTCTTGTTCCCTCCCGCATCAAGAAGATACCTTCACACACATCCTCATCGTACTTTCCTGACACTATCTTACAAGTCTCTATCATATCCCCTCTCTTTCTCCTATATGCCAGTGTCGGAAGTCCCAGTGTCCTCAACCTCTGCTCATAGCCCGCGTTCTTCAACGTTGGTACCAGCTTGCTAGCTCTTCTCTGCACTTTCTCCACTGCTTCTATATCTTTTACCATATATGGAGCCCACACCTGGTTTGCATATTCCAGGTGTGGCCTAACCAGCGCTGTATATAGATTCCTGAAGATTTCTTCGTCAAGTGACACAAATGTCCTCCTTATCAGCCCTACAATTCTATTGGCTTTGTTTATCTTTTCCGCTAATGTTCTGAGAAATTTAACTTATTATCTATCACTACTCCTATATCCTTTTCTGCACTCACTTCCTCCATCGCTTCATACATACTGTATCCTACCTTGTCTATCTTGCTGGTCCCAATCCGCATGTACTTGCATTTTTTTGGATGAAAAGGCATTAACCAATGCTCAGACCATCCTTCATGCCCTCCACATCTTGAAGCAAACCCATATCTTCCTTACTCCTCACTCTTCTATACAGTTTAGTGTCATCCGCATACAGGTATACCTCACTTCCATTAGTTATAACTTCAGGCAAGTCGTTGATAAATATAACGAACAGCAGTGGTCCCAACACAGATCCCTGAGGTACCCCACTTGTAATTTCCCTCCACCCCGAGCCTATTCCATTCACCAATACCCTCTGTCTCCGATCTTTCTATGTGACTATGAACCGATTAGTGACATTAGCAGCACTTCTTCCCACTTGCATTCCAAGTTCATCAGCTATGAAGACCTTTTTTATCTGTGCTCCTCCGTCCATGAGTTTTTAGGATACAGAAAAAGAAAAGAAGGGGAAAAGTTCCGACAACATCAACAACAACATCGACCAGACGTTAATCCTTCATGCTCCTCCTCGCCGTCTTTACAAGAAGACGATACAACATCCCCCGGTTCCAGTGCATGGCTCAATACCCCACCCGATGAACTCGATAATGACCACGAGATGTTGAAAAATATTGCTCACAGAGAAATCATATCCTCTCTGTATGACGAGAGGGGGTCTTTCATGATAGCTAATTTTACTAATTCTCTCACCGTCTTTTATACGCCGGGAACGTCCCTCGATTTAGTAAGGGATTCCATAATGGAGGTGGACAAAAACTATGTGGGTGAAGAAGAAGAGCTATCTACTGCACCCTTCTCTCGTACAACCTCTGATGTAATCAACGCCCTCCACTCTGGCATTTTCGGTGTCAACTATGCTAAGGGAAGAGTGTTACGAGTAGCTTTCTCATCTAGTCAGAACCCCAGAGTGATAATTGACAATAATGGGCAGAAGATCGACGGACATTTTTCATCGCCGGTAATCTTTAATCGCTCGGCCGCTTCCATCCTAACGTCCATTCGACGTCTAAATTTACTCAATAGTAGTAGCAGTAGTTTTCGCCATGAGAAAAGTTTCAGAGGTGACAAAGGCGGCAACGACAATGAAGCAACGACCACTAAAGATTTTACGGATGATAATAAACAACGTCCCATTGAGACAGACACTGTATCGCTGACCAGTACCTTTGCCTATTACTTAGGCGACAGTAAGGGATTTCCATTTAACCTATCTGATTACAGATTCAACGAGAATGGAACTTTAGATGAGGTCTCTTTACCCAGTGGATTCGCCAACGATTTGGCCTCGGACGGTGGAACCAATTTCCGAGGAATGTTCCTAAGTTGGAATTCTGTGAACATCATTGCCGGGGATATTAGAAGGGAGCAATTACACCGTAAACTGAAAGTTGTGACGGGAGGCTGTTTAAAATACCACAATATCAAAGGTTGCGCCGCGAGATCTACACTTATTCTCTCTGGCAAAAAAAAGGCAGCGAACTACAAGCTTATTAATAAAACAATAAATTTGGCGCATTCGGACACCCGCGGACTCACATCTTACGGCACCAGATCCTCTACAGAATCCGTTCCCCCGTACTTAGGTTTCCTTGCAGATCCTTGCATTAATCCTTCTTGGTTAATCAGTAAGTTACCTCATCTCTCAAATTCACTCTACAATAGCAGTATCGCGTATCTGTCTCAAAGGATCTCTCCCCGCGAAAACAGTCTTTCCTTCGAGCAGATGATCAGAAATGGGTTGTTGGCTCACATTAAAATGGGAAGTTCAACGAGCTCATGCATCTCCGTCGAAAACAACATCTTCTTCTTGCTCGATGGCTCATATCTTTTGGGAGGACGATTAGAGAACTACAATTTCGCTACCGACACCTATGTCCGCGTCAAGCTGAGAGCGGAGAAACACTTAATCCACAATTCATTCGTGAACGGCAATGCCAAATCCGCCTTTCTTTCAGTTTGTTTGGATGGACCACAATGTGTCAGAGGTTTAAGTTTGTTGGAACACACGTCTCGTTTGAGAAATGCTGATAACATCTCGTCCGTGTATCATGTAGATTACTGGTCGTCTGAGAGCGGCAGTGACGGTGCTGTTCGAAGTCAGGAAGATCGCGAGGAAGGTAACGGGCACGAGGAGCGAAACCAGGAAGAAGACGATGAGATGGCGGAGGAAGAGGAGGAACAGGAACAGAATAAGTTGAGTGGAGACAACATGTCGCAAAAACCTGTATTGGCGCCACCCTCCTGCCTCATAGATGACTCAAATTACATTTTTCTTAAAATGCTCTTTGAGATGGCACGCCTTCCAGAGAACCAAGTCTTCTCGAAGATGTGCGACAATGTTTCACACATGGCGATCAGGAAGTGTTATATGGAGGCGGTGGACGGGGACACCGGTCTGCCAAAGCTAGAGAAGCTTTATGTCTTGCATTCCATGCTCAATTTTGGAGGGTTTGTTAACGTTATTACGACTGGCGACACTGAGAGATTACACCACCTAGTTTACACCATGGCCATGGTGGGGCTGAACATGGCGCAGAAAGTGGCCATAGGTTTCATTGGTATATACGGCAATAACCTAAAGACTAGTTTTGCAGACACCATGTCACATTGCTGGTGGGACAAAACCACCGACATGAGCATGTCGGCATTCAACGACGGAGGTAACATTGCATCAACTCAAGCGAATTTGGCGTATATGTGCGGGACCAAGATGATCGCCATCGTAGATGAATCCGGTTAACAAGGTTTTTGTCGTTCCGGACCGAACTATTGTAGTGGAAAAGTGACAAAAGGTAACGCGAACAACTCGACCGTTTCCACGTCCTCCGATACCATTACCGTTATGTCTGCGGGCATCAAAAAGACACAAATAAAAAATTGTGCTAACGAAATAACCAAATTATCTTCCATCGGTGATGAAACAGGGCCGTCGTATGATGTAGACAAAAATGCGACAACCACCCACCATTCAACGAGTAGGAGGGAGAGAAAGAAGAGTATGCCCAACATGAGAAAAGGATTGACGAACAGTGTCACCGATAAGGCAGATGGAGAAAGTGCACTACATGAAGGTGATGCGCAACAGCATAGTCAGAGGTACGTAATCAACGCAGCTGCCCCCTTCGCGTGTTGGAGGAATCGCGAGAAGGGGGTCAGGGTGAATTACCTTAATGAAACCAAAGTGGCCTCTAATATCATCGCATGTGGAGACATCCTTTCTCTCACTCACGCGAGAAAGTTGTAGCCTCTTCGCCTTGGTTATTGAATTCCGACCCTTCTCTCCTTACACTTGACAGCAACAACAGCGAATATTCGATAACTTGCGCGGCGATTGCTGCTTTGATGGGACCTATATTCCCCGACAACACTATCGTAAGGACATTACTAACCGAAAATGCACCCCTAGATAAAATTGGCAATTTGATACGAGCCGAAATCGAAATAAACGGTGCTTCCTCTCTTTGGTCCAAAGGCTATAACACAATATTAGACGAATATCAAAGTGGGTTGGATCTTGCCATACCTCGCCTGCCCCAACATGATAACGGTGAATCAGGGGGTCCTTTCGTTTTAAACAGCGGAGGCAGTAGCGCATCGAATCGGGTCGATTCTCCTCGTCAACCTGCTGACCGGACCTATTCGTTCACCCAGCCTCCTGTTCTGCGCGAGCATGTTTCTTACATTCGAGATTCTGTCGCCGAAGATAGGAGAAATAGAGACGATGAGAGGATGGGAGAAACAGTGGTGAATAATAAGTTGAGAGAAGAGCTGATTGTGGACTTGACCCAAGGAGACAGCAGCAGCAGTGTGTCTGAAATCGTGCGTAGGTTGGGCGAGAGGTTGACAAAATTGAGGGGGGTTAGGAAACATTTGGGTAACTTGCAAGAGGCCAACATGACTCTCTACAAAACATACAAGGATGGGAGGAGCCCCATCAGTTGGACCATGGACCTCGAGACGCCATCCTGCCCTTCGATCAAACCCCACATTATTGACCTCTCCTTAAAGGCCAGAATTTCTTTGGTAGAAAAATTATTGAGTGAACGAGCAGCCAAACAGTTTCGGTCAAGGAGCGTGAAGTGGTCTTCCGAAACCCAAGACGCCTTCAGCGAGTCTGCGGTGAAAAGGAAAGAGAGTCGCCGGGGATGCCTCTACGCAATGCACGCCCTGGAGAGCGGCAAGAAGGGGTTCCTGAAACCTCAGCTCCTGAAATACCACTCGGACTGTGCCCCTCCGCTCAGATTCAAACAAATTATGGGAGATAAACTCTATTCCGCCAACATATTAACCGTCCCAAAATTGGGGACCAACACGAGTTGTTTATCAAAATGCGCGGTACCTTGGGACATTCATCTTTGCAGACACGGATGATGGGAAGGACAAAGAGAACAAGATCGATGTATTCAAACAGCGGTCTCCTATAGAGGAGTGCATTTCAAAGATGATTGACAACCCTAAGTGCTTAGGATACCCCATGCTAAGCTTGAGCGGCGAACACGTCTACCACCTGTACAAGGACACGCGAGGGGAAATGCGTACAGCGTTCAAACGCAGGATGTCTGTTAAAAACGCTTCATCGATCACCGTTGGTACCCTGGTTCCAGCTCTAATGCAAATGTGGCAATCGAGCCCTGGAGGACTGGAATCTGCCCCCAGCTCGACAAATTCTTCCCACTCACAGGAGGCTCACAATACAGGGGCCGGATTTTTCACCCATCGCTACGAGTCTATGAGCAGACGACACGGAGCTGCCAGCACTACCGCGGTAAATACGAATGGTATCAATGAAGATGAGGCCATGTCGGAAACACACAGGAACCTCCTAATGGACATTGTTAACTTTTCGACGAATAATGCTTTAATAAACGATGATTCTAAATCATCTAAGGTGAAACTGGAGAAGGGTGGTAATAGCAACGCTTCGTCTCAAATGTTGCCGGGACAAATGAACTCTAACCTCTTAAAAAGGATAACGACACCCCATGCAATAATGTCGATCAGAGGATTACATGCTAGGCCCACGTCGAAAAGTATAACACTAACCCCCATTTTCATTTCCAACAGCCTCACTTTCCAGTTGTATGTGGACACTGCCCTGGAGAAGCGATTGCTGACTTTCAACTTTGATTCGGTGTTCGAGTTCGCCTCCAAGAACAAGCACGTGACCGTATTCAACAATATAGCCACCAGCGGCTTGCAGACGCTCCACTCATCTCTGCTGAAGGCAAGGACTCTGAAATGGAACGAGGATAGCAAGAGAAACTCCATTTCAGTGTTTTCTTGCCTGGGTGATTCGAGGAAAAAGAATAGGATGTTCAATAAGAAGAGTCAAGTGGAAGATGCATCCAAAAGGTATCGACACAACTTGAAACACTGGAATAGTGTCACTAGTTCTATGAAAGCCCTGTCAGTAAGGTTGGAGGCAGATCGGAAGTGTCGAAAAGGACCCAGTACCTCAACGTGGACGACAGGTCTGCGGGCACAGTATCCCGCTTGTTGCCCGCCGTCCTAATGCGTCACCTTCTGACCTTCGAAGGTACGCTGGAGATGAAAGAGAACATTCATCCCGCCGGTCTCATCGAATCGGGCAACACCTTCTTCACTGCTTATACCTCCTTCATATTGAGTAGGAGATCGCCCACCGTCACCGTCAAAGTTTCCGGGTCTCGTCAAAAACCTGCGAATATCAAGATCAGTAATCCCAGAAACGGTGATAGTAAAAGTAGTAGTATTAGTATTAGTAGTAGTAGTAGTAATAATAGTAGTATTAGTAGTAGTAGTAATAATAGAACTATTAGTAGTAGTAGTATAAATAGCGGTAGCGGTATTATCGATAGCTGCACACATATGACCGGTGACAACTCATCCTACTCTGCTTTGGTTAGTAGAAAAACTGACGTGACCCATGGACACGCACATCTCTGCGGTGTCAACCCCAAAGATCTGAACACTTTGAACATTGGCACCGACTACAATGAACAAGATGTGATGAAAGTGATAGACGATGCCATGAAGTGCGTAGTGTTCATTCCAGGCCCTTTTGTGAAAACCTCTACATTGTACGGCGATAATTGCACCCTCTCCTACTTGGTGCCATCATGTTCCGAGAATGGGATTCTGCCTGAAATGACCATCAACTGGTTGATGGGTGTACGTTTCCCCAATACTGATTACAGAACTCACGGGTACAGTCCTAACGAAGTGTGTAATAATGACGGCAACTAATCCTACAGCTTCAAAGGAGGTGTTATCGGCGTTGGCCTAGCCATCACTAGGCAATTACGGGACACGTGGGGCACCCACGATGTTCGAGACTGCATGTACTCGTGTTTCCACTTGAACATGCTGTTCGAACTCGTGTATCAGAATATAATGCCCAACACGAGACTCAAACAGATCAGCATGGTCAATCAGGAACTTGTGATGATGGCGACGACGGTCGTGGTATACTAAAATATTATGGAGGTTTGAATGTCAAGGTGTTCCTTCGGGACGATGAAAGTGTCAATGGTGGGAATGGGAAAACACCTAACATTGATAACCCGGGTAATGTTCCCGTGCCGCTGGAAATTCCTATTGGGGCGATGATGGTCAAGAATAAACAACTTTCCACTCTGAAGAGTTCAACCAACCTATCCTACGTTAATTACAATCCCTCCCATGCTAATAGACACGCAGAATTGATAAAAAACTACTCTGGGATAAACATGTTAACACCATAGCTAGTGCTTCTTCTTATCGGCTACACATGTTACGCACACTGAAACAACTAGGGGTTCCCAGAGATGACATGCTACTTTTATACAAATCTTTTATATTACCCAAACTCTGCTATGCTTCACCCGTTTGGTCATCCTCTCTCAACTTAACCAAATAAATAAATTCGAAAAAATTCAGAAGAGAGCACTCAGAATAATGTTAGGGGCCAACTACACCACTTACCAAGATGCATGTAACCTAATTAACGTACTCGCCATATCTAACCTCTACGAACAACACCTTCAGCAGTTCTCCAGCAAACTACTAAACAACCACAGACACCGGCACCTACTACCGCCCGACGCCCCTCCTCCTCTACGCGCTGTTCGCCACTTCAACCGTATTGTCCCCGTAAGAGCACCACGGACTGACTGCTACAAGAACAGCGCCATTCCTTCAATAATTAATGTCTTAACCCTTAATTAGAGGCTCACCACATAAGTCGTATTTAATAAAGCTGGACTATGTGGCGGCGCTCGACATAGGTCGAGTGGCAATTTCAGCACGTAATGTTGCTGAGAGAGAGAGACAAGTGGTGGCAGGAGACTAGCGAGCGTATGACTGCTCTAGACCACCGCGGCGAACCTACTGACACGAATCTCAGCTCCCTCCTCCCTCTCTCACTCGCTACATACTGAATTATATGGGGAAAGTACCGAATTACATGCTTTTTGCACTCGCGTTGCACGGTTATTGCAAGAAAACTAGCCATCATAAAAGGATCGTTATGGTGTCATTCGAAAGCTCTGTTTATGCCCTTTCAGGGATAGGTACTTGTTTTACGTTCTAGGTCTTATTTAGGCATGAAAATGATCACGTAAACAGCCCTATTTTGGCTAAAAAACACCCCGCTGGGCGGTACATATAAATAAACCGCATAGGCCGCTCGTAAGGTGTTAAACAATCAATAAATTATATACATATTTTTCATTGTAAATTAGCCTGTTAGCTCTTGTGTCAATTTTAATTTTAATTTTAATTTTAACTATGTATCAACTTCCTTGTATATTTTCAGCCTTCGGGCTGCTTTTGTGAATAAACCGTTAATTATTATTATTTATTATAAGTCTGTCGTGTGTGATGTGTGGGGTACACCTTCAACCCAATGTACATTTGCGGGGCTTGTAGAGATTTACACTGTAATAAAAAATGATAAATAATTGTATTTTTATTACATTTTACCCAAAAAAGGATATACTAAAATATAAATGCTAAACAGTTTTTATTTGTACAAACATACATACGAAGCACCACAGTACCAGTTACTCCCATTAATTTTAGGTCACTTGATCCGAAAGTTAAGAAAGTTGAGGATACAGTAGGTGACTACATAGCATACAACCAATATATAACCCCCCAAAAGGATCTATAATAAAATATAAATGCTAAACCGTTTTTATTTGTACAAACCCACAAGGCAGAAGGGCGGAGCACACACGAGAAGTGGAGCTCTAGAGTCTAGAGTCTAGACGGTGCAGGGTGCCCATACTAAGCTGTTTCGATCATCCGTCAGAGGTCATTACAGTGGTGACAACTTGGATCAGTGCCACTACGACAGAGGACATTGCAGCATCGACAATCATAATGGGAATGGTACAAATAGTAGAGAGTGATGTTGACACGAACCGAAGCACATATCGGACGGATGTAGTCAAACGCCGGGACATAGTGTAACACGATGGGCCATCTCCGTAGAGTTATTACGATTTTCCCACACCGTCGGCTCAGCAGGGGTACTCCTTCGTATAATGCGTCGTAAAGCTAGGTCATGCGTCGTTTACCGAGGAACTCTCTCTCTCTCTCTCACACACTGTGTCTGTCTCTTTCTCTCTCTCTCTGAGTCAAAGATGTTTTAGCTAATATAGGAGAGAGACTACCTGGCCAGGCTGCTTCACCCAGAGAGATGTTTGTGGGATTATTTTTGGTGAATCGTCTGACGGGGGGTACGACATATGATACTTAGCATGACCTAGGACAGTATACGACGCATTAAACAAAGCGTGACCTAGCTATACAACGCATTATACGAAGCGTGACAGCGAGAGAGAGAGTGTGTACCTCGTCGGAGCACAGCCACCGCCACCGTATTCTGTGTGCTTGCTGCGCCGTGTTGCCTGTGTTGGTGCACCTGTGCGATGCATTATACGAAGCGTGACAGTGAGAGGGAGAGTGGGTAACTCTCTCTGTCTCTCTCTCTCTCTCTCTCCGAGTCAAAGATTTTTTAGCTAATAAGCACGGGCTTCGCCCTCCGGCGGTGCCGCCTACAGTGGCGGGCGCCTTCGGCACTGCTCAAAATGTAAAGAGAAAGGAAATAAAAGGGTGATAACAGCATTATTGTTTTATTCAGTAAATTAATCTGACAGTTTTGTTTTTTTCCTTGGGGAAGCTCCCAGCATTATTGCAATTTCTTGCAGCAGATTTTCGTTTTCTTTCCTCTGTCTTTCCCGCTGGTTCTCAATTTCCTTCAGAAGGATTTCACGATTCTCCTCATGCTCCCTTCGATTGGCTTCACAACTCTTATCGATTTTGATTCGTAACTGCTCAGTCTCTTCTAGTTGCTCGTCCAGTTTCTCCACCGCCATATCAAAGTCTTCAACCGATATCTTGATTACTGCCGTCATCTCTTCGGGAGCGAATAGAGCCTCAACGTCAGAGTCACACTGTCCCAAATCAATATACTTTCGCTGGAGCTCACGGTCGGCCTCAGTGTCTTCTTCTTGCATGATGATATTGGTGTCTACTAACCTCGTACATTCCTCCGCTAAAGACTCTTGCTCCAAAAACACTTCAGGGTACACAACGTTGTCTAACGCACATGAACCCTTTTCCTTCTCGTGGGTGAAAATACTCAGTGCATCCCAACTTGTAATGCGAGAGCAGGCAACGTTCAGCTGCCCATGAGAGAACACATGGGTGTGATACAGATACAGACCGCAATGTTGGATAGTTTGACCCTGTGCTTTATTTATAGTTATTGCAAAACTTAACTTTACAGGGAATTGGAACCGGGAAAACGCCACCGGGGAGTCATTGGCCACCAACTTTATCCGGGGAATGCATACTTGCTCCCCGGCGTATGTGCCACCCAGAATCCTTCAGGTTATCGACGATAATTCGGGTGCCGTTACAGAGTCTGGGTGGAGCAAGATTCCTTATTATCATGACCACAGCACCCACTTTCAGTTTGAGCTGGTGTTCGGGTAACGAAGAAGGGTTCAGTTCGTTGAGTGTGGAAACCTGATACTCCATATCGTCTTCCGAATCAAGTTTGTCTTCACTCAGATAGATCTTCTCATCCCTGGGCAACATGTCTAAGATCGTAACGTTGACGTCGGAAACATCCACGTTGAGAGGCGATACGATGGTACGACCGGAAAAATAGCGATGATCCCCAATGCGATCGGCGATATCGGGGTAAACACTCTCGATGAACTCTTTTTCGTTGTGGTAGAGAACCCCAAAGTTGGGAGGGATAACGAAGAGTGAAGAGTTACTCTGACCTATCTCTAATAGCTGGCTGGCAAAGGTCGCGTTTTTCGTGTCGGATACGGGCCCCCTTAGTCGGATGTTCTCGGACAGTGCATATTTCCGTAACTGGGGCCAGAAGTAAGTCGTCTTGATGGTAGCTGCAATTTCCTGGTTTTACCCTCCACCCCTCACAACCGGAAGAATCTGCCTGAAATCCCCAGCACACACAAAGGGGACCCCTCCCATGAACCTGTCACTGTCCAGGAGGTCCCGAAGGGTGACGTCAACGGCCAGCAGCATATTTTTGTTGGCCATCACCACCTCGTCCCAGACTATCAGGGAACATAACTCTAACAGTCTAGACAATTGGCTATTCTTCTTGATTGAGCAGGACCTGAACTCATGTGATTCCATGAGCGGGATCTTGAAGGTGTTATGGGCTGTTCGGCCTCCATGTAAGATGGTGGCAGCAATGCCAGATGACGCCACAGCCAGGGCAATACCACCTTTGGCCCTAACGGCATCCAGAAGCAAGTTGCGCAGAAAGGTCTTTCCTGTACCACCGGGAGCATCGATGAAGAACCTGTGTCTTATTACGGGACACGCCGCTGTGTGCGGTTCCTTCTTCGACCCTATAATGCCAATAACGGCGTCAAAGACTTGGCACTGTTCCTTGTTCAGCAAAGGTAGGTGTGAGCGAGTACTTTCCAACAGTTGGGAAGTGTTGTAGCTCCGTTCTCGCCTTAGGAGATTGAAGCTCTTGGTGTTCCCTCTCGAAGGTGCCAACCCATAGGCTGTAATGTCAATACCACCATAGTTGTACACGTGCTCTTGGATGTCATCCAATGCGTCCTTGTATATCTCGTCGTTGTATTCCTTCAAGCCACTGTCCTGTAGGAAGTCGCTAGCAAAGTAGTCGCGAAGCTCTACCCACACATCCGATTGGTCTTCCAGGTCGCAAAAGACCAACATGGTAGCATATGTTATTCTGAGTTCCTTCCTGTTGTTGGTGTGATTGATGATTTCCATTAGGGTGTTCTCCCAATGGTCCTTGGCCTTCATCAGACCCATAGCCTTGACGGTCACCCAAAACGTTTCGTATGTCTCCCCGTCAAAACACTTCAGAGCGGCAAATGACGTTGGTCCCTTAACGTCCCTTAAGTAGCAGTCTCAGGTATAAGAGTTCAGGGTTTTTAGTGCTGGTGGTCTGCATGCGACCTAAGGCGATGGAACTGTTACTTCTCGGTGACCACACTCCGTTCTTGCTACAAAAGGTGTAGTGGATGGGCACGTCAGTATAAAGGAGACCTCGTGCAAACTCGTTGGTCTGACAGAGCTTAAAGAAGGCCATTAGTGGCGTGTCTTTATGCATTTTCTCCTGTAGTTTCGCATCTGCATCCCGATTCGAGTAAAATATGTTCTGTTGATCCTCCAAGTGAATGTTGAGGTGCGTGATTGGTGGGTAGTGCTTGTGGATGGGGAAATTGAACAGCCGCCAGGTTGCTTCGTTGGCGTTGACATAGCGGGCTTCGCGATAGTTTTTGATCTCGTTCACGGGCTTATCCTTATTCTCATTCTTCGTATACATGATCCTGTCGGCACCCTTGTTGACGTACTTGGTCACGTATGCAATACACTTGATGGAATTGCAGCATTCAACGTTGATGTGAGCGTTGTATTTGAGGCAGAGGTAAGGGTTATGTGGGACCACCCAGGCATTGTCGACTCGCACCATCTCTTTCTTTCCCTTGGGAGCCTTTTTGGTGAAGAGCCTACCACCTGCTTCGCCCGTGGCGCGTCTACGGTATATAGGATAACCGTTGTTCCCAACAAAGGTCTCGTCCTTATATTGCTTGGGAAAGTTCTTGACGCAACGACCGTTCCGGATACAGGGACTGGACTCATCGTACCCGACACAGGGGTTGTGTATCATGTTCGTTGTAATGATCTCATAGAGTATTGGCTGGGTCTCTGGATTAGGTATTTCAGCCGAAATGGTCTTATCGATTTCAGTCTTCTTCATTTTCGTCTCCAACCAAAGGAGAATGTAGACGTGAGGTAGACCTCTCTTTTGCCATTCAATACTGTACAGGTACGCCTTCGTGCGCCCAAAAATGCACGCCTTCGTCAAGTCATCCATTAGAGCGTTAACTTTCAACCGAAAAACGCGACTAACTATATCGGGCCTGTCCGATGAGCTACACCCTAAACTCCCCTCCTCCACAATGGGCACCAACTCAGGCCAGTCCGGGTTCATTGTGAATGTCACGAAAAGGTCAGTACTCCCATACCGTCCTATGAACGTGAGAGCATCCTGTTGCTTCTGCTTCATGTATCTCGGGCCACCAACGAACGAAGGAGGTATGATGACTCTCTGCCCCACTACATTAGGAGTGTGGGTAGCATCACTCTTTAGCACATCGAATTGCTCTCTTCTGAGTGTATTCTGGTTATATTCTAAGAACTTGAGCCGGTTCGTTTCGATCTTGACGTAATTGTCCACCACAAACTTTTGAAAGAATCTCCTACCCCGGTTGATGTAGTTGAATTCCCCTACCTTGTCCATGTACAGTTGACTGTAGTACATGCAGCCTGTGAGCCTTTTGTCCGACTCATCGGGGTCGTCCACGGCACAGCTCTGATCAGATGGGGCGGGACCGGCACGACTTCGGCCATAATTGACCGGAATCTTCTTCGCTTTCTTTTGGGTCACCATACGCCCTTTGTCTCCATTGGGAATCAAGAGAGGATATTGCATGAGATCGTAGAAATAGTTCCAAGAGTTGATGATCACGCAGGAGTACTTGGAGTCTTCTTTGGATGAAGATAAGACCACTTCCAGGGGGCGAGGTGCGCTGGAGGCGTCTGCGAAATCAACGATAGCACCAACCTCGCCATGGGCCGTTGGCAGATTGTATGTCCCTTTGTGTTGTTGGAGCTGTTTGCCTTCGGCTTGACGAAGTGTGATTCTGACGTCGGGTAATTTACCCAACTGTTGGGTCTTTGATTCCACCAAATCAATGGCATCCACGAACTCGGACAGTAAAGGCTTCAACGCTACATTGTTGGCGCTCAAATACTTTTGCAAAATGGTTACGATGCTCAGGTTATCGGCATACTTTTTCTCTTCGGCCTTTCGCCTCCGAAGGGTTGAAGAGGGTTTATTGGCATAGTGCATCTGAGTTACGGTATCCGCTCGTATCTTCAGAAGCTTTTCAGCCTCACAGTAAAAGTACAGATCTAAAAACTTGGGCTGGGGGGTTGTATAATCTGGTGTCTTCTTTACGTAGATGTCTTTTCCGTCGTTCTTGAGGAAATATTCAACGCTCGTACCCTCTCTCATGTATCTGGGTTTCAGTGTGTCCATCAGGTGATAGATCTGACCCTTGATCTTGTAGCACATTGGGGACTCGGCCATATTCTCGAGCTCCCCGGATGTGGCAAAAGACGTGAAGCTGAACACGTTGTTATAGTTGAAGATGTTAGACAGGAATATCATCGAAAGAAGCGTTTTGCCTTCGTATAGCTCCTTCATCTCGGGAGAGAGTGAACTGAGAGGGGGTTTTATGGATCGGCCACCGCTGCAACACAGGGATACTGCTTCTCCCTTCCATCGCTTCGCATTGCACATGGGACATACAACATCCCTGGGACCAATGTTGTGTTGGGGGACCTTGTTTTCGTCGGTTATGCAACCTAAAGTGTCTTTTATTGGCGGTAGGCACTGTTTGGAGCTCTTTAGCGTTCTCAGTTCTTGAGTTATTTGGGCTTTTACGGTAGCTTCTTTAGCTGCTAACTTTTCCGCTGCCTTGGCCTGCCGTCTCCTTGTACGTTCGTTGGTGGCCTCCAGCTTTAACTGCAAGTTCTCATTTTTTTTCTGTAACTTCTTTTGTTGTCTTTGGGATCTTTTGGAGGCGATCTCGTTCAATTTCGTTTGCCTTCTTTCCAAGCGACTGAGTTGGTTGCCTTCAATGGTGGCTGCCTTTAGTTCTCTCAACCTTTGCTTTTCTGCCCTTCTTTCCGCCTGTGCTTGTGCCTTGGCCTCCCGTTGTAGCTTCTTAGTGGCCTTGGTGACACGTTTCTGTTCAGCCTGTTCTTTATCTTGGTGGCTGAGCGTTAGCAGAGATTCGGTAGACAACACAACCGCTGGTGCGTCTGCGAAGGACTGTCCTCTCACTACACCCGAAGGCCCGGCAACAGCTCCATCTTCTTGCTCAAAAGACACAACCCTTTTACCTTTTGGCTTCACCTCTTCCAATTTCTTGGGTTTGGCCCTTTGAATGTAATACTGGTGACCGGTATCCTTCAATCGATGTTGACGGTCTCGGGAGGTTATGCTCTGCCGGCTATCGCTGAAATAGATCTGGAAGTCTGTGTGAACGTCAGCGGTTATGTCCCCTCCATTGTGATTAGCTTTGGCATAGTCTCTTATTTGGGCCCAATAATGCTTCCTGAACACCTCAATTTCTTCCGCTCTACCCTCGACAAATTTCTTTTGGGCCGTTAGTTCGCATTCACCATCTTCCAGGTCACACTGCTCGTTAAAGTAGTAGATGAATACCACATCATGCGATGAGTACTTTTCTAGCGGTAATTCTCACTTATTGTCGGGCCCCATTATGGGACCAAGGTTTGGATATAGTCTTTGGTGTTCTGCCTTTAAGCGGCGATTCAAGTAAATGTCTGTCACAACATCCTTCCGTTTTATCTTCCCGATCGTAGACACCCAAGTCCAGAAGTGGCGATGAGTTCGTAGTTGATATGCCCTTGAACCATTCATCGTCTTCAGCATCTATTGTGGTCCTCATTTCGGCTGTCCCATCGGATCGGCATATATCACTTACACACCTAACCATTGGACCGTGATGAAACTTTTTCGAAAATCGACATGTGACCACATTACCAATTCTGCAAAAAAATGGCACGTCTTTACAAACTGGCACGACTTTATTTTTGTACTTACAAAAAACTTATATTATATATATTATATTATATTACATTATTATAAATTATAGAAACACAAGGCAGAAGGGCGGAGCACACAGGAGTAGCGGAGCTCTAGACGTTACGGGTGCTTCATAGTGCTTATATATGTAGCCTACACTCCTGCAATGACGTTTTCTATATTGCGTTGTTAGAGAAAACGATGTATTGTATTGTATGGACATGCTGTCCAACGTGAGTTGGTGGTGCGGCGACTCACCCACAAACATTTAGGAGAGACTACCTGGTCGCTCCGCCCAGAGAGGCGACTACCTGGCCGGGCTGCTCCACCGACAGTAGAGAGAGATGCGGCGACTCACCCACAAAAATTTAGGAGAGACAAAATTTAGGAGAGACTACCTGGTCGCTCCGCCCAGAGAGGCGACTACCTGGCCGGGCTGCTCCACCGACAGTAGAGAGATATGCGGCGACTCACCCACAAAAATTTAGGAGAGACTACCTGGTCGTTCCGCCCAGAGTGGCGACTACCTGGCCGGGCTGCTCCACCGACAGTAGAGAGAGATGCGGCGACTCACCCACAAAAATTTAGGAGAGACAAAATTTAGGAGAGACTACCTGGTCGCTCCGCCCAGAGAGGCGACTACCTGGCCGGGCTGCTCCACCGACAGTAGAGAGAGATGCGGCGACTCACCCACAAAAATTTAGGAGAGACAAAATTTAGGAGAGACTACCTGGTCGCTCCGCCCAGAGAAGCGACTACCTGGCCGGGCTGCTCCACCGACAGTAGAGAGACATGCGGCGACTCACCCACAAAAATTTAGGAGAGACAAAATTTAGGAGAGAGACTACCTGGTCGGGCTGCTCCCACCCAGAGAGATTTTGGTGGGAATATTTTTGGTGAGGCGTCTGACTGCGGGTGCGACACAGTATACGAAGAATGACCTAAGACAGTAGACGACGCATGATTAAACGAAGCATGACCTAGCTATACGACACATTATACGAAACGTGCCAGCGAGAGGGAGAGGGTGTACCTCGTCAGAGCACAGCCGTATTCTGTGTGCTTGCTGCACCGTGGTGCCTGTGTTGGTGCACCTGTGCCAACACAGGAGGATCTGTTGGGAAGGGATGGAGAAGTGCTTAGTCGGCCGTTGTCAAAGCTACCCAGAGAGAGACTACCTGGTCGGGCTGCTCCGCCCAGAGAGGCGACTACCTGGCCGGGCTGCTCCACCGACAGTAGAGAGAGATGCGGCGACTCACCCACAAAAATTTAGGAGAGACTACCTGGTCGCTCCGCCCAGAGAGGCGACTACCTGGCCGGGCTGCTCCACCGACAGTAGAGAGAGATGCGGCGACTCACCCACAAAAATTTAGGAGAGACAAAATTTAGGAGAGAGACTACCTGGTCGGGCTGCTCCCACCCAGAGAGATTTTGGTGGGAATATTTTTGGTGAGGCATCTGACTGCGGGTGCGACACATTATACGAAGCATGACCTAGGACAGTAGACGACGCATGATTAAACGAAGCATGACCTAGGACAGTAGACGACGCATGATTAAACGAAGCATGACCTAGCTATACGACACATTATACGAAACGTGAATGGTTTCTCGAAAAAAGATTGCTTGTAATTTTTCCACATCTTTCACCCACGAACATTTAGACCCTCCTGAAAAAAGGTTCACCGCCAACTCAAATTCCACCAACTCACGTTGGACAGCAGAAGATCGCCTAAAAATTTGTGTGTTAAAATCACGACAGGGACCCGTACATGTTTCTGGCTTCTTCCAAGGAAGAGGGGGATGAGCCCTCTCGCCTTTCTGTTCCGCAGGAGGACCCCTCCTTCAGACAACTTTGCTGTGTTGCAATCTGAAAATTCAAATGGCTACTCTCCCTCAATCGTATACCTAAGCTCATGCGTTTAGGAGAGACAACGCATTATATGAAGCGTGACAGCGAGAGGGAGAGTGTGTACGTCGTCGGAGCACAGCCACTGCCGCCGTATTCTGTGTGCTTGATGCGCCGTGTTGCCTGTGTTGGTGCACCTGTGCGACGCATTATACGAAGTGTGACAGCGAGTGGGAGAGTGGGTAACTCTCTCTTTCTCTCTCACACACTGTGTCTGTCTGTCTCTCTCTCTCTCTGAGTCAAAGATTTTTTAGCTAATATGTAGGAGAGAGATTACCTGGCCGGGCTGCTCCCACCCAGAGAGTTTTTGTGGGATTATTTTTGGAGAGGCGTCTGATTGGGGGTGCGACACATTATACGAAGCATGACCTAGGACAGTAGACGACGCATTAAACGAAGCATGACCTAGCTATACGAAGCATTATACGAAACGTGACAAGCGAGAGGGAGAGTGTGTACCTCGTCGGAGCACAGCCACAACGCCGCCGTATTCTGTGTGCTTGCGTGCACCGTGTTGCCTGTGTTGGTGCACCTGTGCCAACACAGGCACACACGAGACCGTATTCGGCCCCTCGATTGGGTTATGAAACGATCTTTCACCTACAAAAATTTAGGAGAGAAGAAATTGTAAAAACTAGGAAGGACAAATAAAAGAAAAACATGAACAATTCCATTTTATTTTCCGATTTACATTATAAGAAGCATGACCTAGTTATACGACGAATTATAAGTACGAAGCACCACAGTACCAGTTACTCCCATTAATTTTAGGTCACTTCACTTGATCCTAAAGTTAAGAAAGTGGAGGATCTGATGGGAGGGGATGGAGAGGTGCTTAGTCGACCGTTGTCAAAGGTACCCAGAGAGAGACTACCTGGCCAGGCAGCTCTGCCCAGAGAGGCAACTACCTGGCCGAGCTGCTCCACCTACAGTAGAGAGAGACTAACTGGCCGGGCTCCAGCGGCGACTCACCCACAAAAAATTAGTAGAGAAAAAATTTAGAAGAGACTACCTGGTCGGGCTGGAGAACATGGGGTTACACATGACTTGCTCTCTCTGAATAATTTCTAAGGTATCGTTCGATTTTCTAAATAATTCAGCCGACTTTAAGTCTTGTATCTTGGCATACCGACCAAACATATTAGCCGTTAATTCAATGGCCAACATTTTCTTCAATAGAGTCAAATGTTCCTGTGGGGGTTGTGTAACTTATCACCGACGCAGTACCCAACAATCGCATCCGCCAGGGAGGGACATTTCATTCCCTTGATCTGAAATCGTAACATTTCCACCTTAACCTTTAACACGGTATCGTTGACTCTCTCATCTATTCTGGCTTTCATCTTATCTCTTTGCTCGCCATATTGGTCACTGCCCTTCCGAGACGACTCACCAAAAATAAATTCTGCTATACGACTTGAGTTGGCGGTGAACCTTTTTTCTTCGGGAGGGTCTAAATTTGTGTGTGTGAAAAATTTAAAGAAATCGAATTGTTAATTATTTGTCCACAACATCTTTCACCAAGAGAAGAAATTGTAAAAACTAGGAAGGATTAATAAAAGAAAAACATGAACAATTCCATTTTATTTTCCGATTTACATTATATACGAAGCATGACCTAGCTATACGACGAATTATAAGTACGAAGCACCACAGTACCAGTTACTCCCATTAATTTTAGGTCACTTCACTTGATCCTAAAGTTAAGAAAGTGGAGGATCTGATGGGAAGGGATTGAGAGGTGCTTAATCGGCCGTTGTCAAAGATACCCAGAGAGAGACTACCTGGTCGGGCTGCTCCCACCCAGAGAGATTTTTGTGGGATTATTTTAGGTGAGGCGTCTGACTGGGGGTGCGACACATTATACGAAGCATGACCTAGGACAGTAGACGACGAATGATTAAACGAAGCATGACCTACCTATACGACACATTATACGAAACGTGACAGCGAGAGGCAGTACCAGATACTCCCATTATTTTTAGGTCACTTCACTTGATCCTATAGTTAAGAAAGTGGAGGATTTGATGGGAAGGGATGGAGAGGTGCTTAGTCGGCCGTTGTCAAAGATACCCAGAGAGAGACTACCTGGTCGGTCTGCTCCGCCCAGAGAGGCGACTACCTGGCCGGGCTGCTCCACCGACAGTAGAGAGAGAATAGCTGGACGGGCTCCTGTGGCGACTCACCCACAAAAATTTAGGAGAGACAAAATTTAGGAGAGACTACCTGGTCGGGCTGCTCCCACCCAGAGAGATTTTTGTGGGATTATTTTAGGTGAGGCGTCTGACTGGGGGTGCGACACATTATACGAAGCATGACCTAGGACAGTAGACGACGCATGATTAAATGAAGCATGACCTACCTATACGACACATTATACGAAACGTGACAGCGAGAGGCAGTACCAGTTACTCCCATTAATTTTAGGTCACTTCACTTGACCCTAAAGTTAAGAAAGTGGAGGATCTGATGGGAAGGGATGGAGAGGTGCTTAGTCGGCCGTTGTCAAAGATACCCAGAGAGAGACTACCTGGCCGGGCAGCTCTGCCCAGAGAGGCGAATACCTGGCCGAGCTGCTCCACCTACAGTAGAGAGAGACTAACTGGCCGGGCTCCAGCGGCGACTCACCCACAAAAAATTAGTAGAGACAAAATTTAGGAGAGACTACCTGGTCGGGCTGGAGAACATGGGGTTACACATGACTTGCTCTCTCTGAATAATTTCTAAGGTATCGTTCGATTTTCTAAATAATTCAGCCGACTTTAAGTCTTGTATCTTGGCATACCGACCAAACATATTAGCCGTTAATTCAATGGCCAACATTTTCTTCAATAGAGTCAAATGTTCCTGCGGGGGGTTGTGCAACTTATCACCGACGCAGTACCCAACAATCGCATCCGCCAGGGAGGCACATTTCATTCCCTTGATCTGAAATCGTAACATTTCCACCTTAACCTTTAACACGGTATCGTTGACTCTCTCGTCTATTCTGGTTTTCATCTCTTTGCTCGCCATATTGGTCACTGCCCTTCCGAGACGACTCTCCAAAAATAAATTCTGCTATACGACTTGAGTTGGCGGTGAACCTTTTTTCTTCGGTAGGGTCTAAATTTGTGTGTGTGAAAAATTTAAAGAAATCGAATTGCCAATTATTTGTCCACGACATCTTTCACCGAGAGAAGAAATTGTAAAAACTAGGAAGGATAAATAAAAGAAAAACATGAACAATTCCATTTTATTTTCCGATTTACATTATATACGAAGCATGACCTAGCTATACGACGAATTATAAGTACGAAGCACCACAGTACCAGTTACTCCCATTAATTTTAGGTCACTTCACTTGATCCTAAAGTTAAGAAAGTGGAGGATCTGATGGGAAGGGATAGAGAGGTGCTTAGTTGGCCGTTACATTACCTTTTGATACCTTTTGATGTGTTCCCCGCTCTTCTAGCGGCACCAAGGAGCGCGACGCCCCTCGTTATAGGTGGTGATTTGGTGCAGTAGACTGTTTGAAGCGACAGCTCGCTCCCTTGCGAGGATGGGCTCGTCTGGCACTTTTTGCAGTTCGACATCTAGGGCTCTCTTGAAGTTGTCTAACGAGATGTCCCTCATGTCTCTTACTCGCCGTGGGAGTTTGTTGAAAAGATGTGGGCCTCTGTGTGATAACCAGCCCTCTCGCAGAGAGCCCATAGCACCCCTGTTATTCATCCGGGGGATTTCGCATTCCCAGCCTCTCCTATCACTGAATTTCATGACTATCGGAGTATGTAGGTTTGGTACTAAACCCTCTGCGATTTTCCACGTGTATATTATTAGGTAACGTTCTCTTCTACGTTCCAGTGAGTACAGATTCAGTGCTCTTAAACGCTCCCAATAGTGTAGATGTTTTATCGAACTTATATGCGAAGTGAAATTTCTTTGTACACTCTCTACGTCATTTATTTCAGCTGCTTTGTATGGGGATGTTAATACGCTCCAGTATTCAAACCGCGGTAGTACTAGAGATTTGAAGAGCGTTATCATAGGCAATTCACCGCGTGTTTTAAAAGTACACAGAATCCAACCCGTTAGACCTTTCGCAGCCGCCACTTTGACCTGGTTATGTACTTTGAAACCCATATTTTCAGACATTAATACCCCAAGGTCTTTCACACTGTCTTTCCGTTCTATTATGTGGTTAGATTCTGTTAAGTAATTTGTAATTTCTTTAACACCATTATTATCTCCGTACCGTATTAAATGGAATTTTTCCTCATTGAATTGCATGTTGTTTTCCCTGGTCCACTGGAACACTACATTCATGTCTTCCTGCAGTCGGCCCGTGTCCTCTTGTGTGTTTACTATCTTGCTTAATTTTGTGTCATCAGCAAAAGACGACACCGTACTGTGTCTGGTGTTGGTATCTATGTCGCAAATTAGTATGAGGAACAGAAGGGGCGCTAGCACTGTTCCTTGGGGCACTGAGCTTTTGACATCCGAAGGCTCAGAAGTGACTTGGTTTACTGCTACCGATTGTTTTCGGTTTACGAGGAAATTGTATATCCACCGTCCGATTTTCCCAGTTATACCTTTTGCTTTCAGTTTGTGGGCTATTATACCATGGTCACATTTATCAAATGCCTTAGCAAAATCGGTGTAAATGACATCCACGTTTTTCTTTTCTTCTAGCGCTTTAAGAATTTTGTCAGTGTTCCAAAAGTTGTGAGAGACATGATCTTCCCGCTCTGAACCCATGTTGACCGGTGTTGTGTAGTTCATTTGTCTCCATGAATGTTGAAATTTTGCTTCGCAGGACTCGCTCGAAAACTTTAATGATGTGAGAGGTTAGAGCTACCGGGCGGTAGTTTTTTGGTAGTGCTTTACACCCTCCTTTATGCAGTGGGGCAATTATTGCGTTTTTCAAGCTATCTGGTATGTCACCAGTGTCTAGACTCCTCCACATTATAGCTAGGGGTTTTGAGAGGTTTTCCTTACATTTTTTCATTAGGATCGAATTCCATGAGTCCGGGCCTGGTGCTGAGTGGGATGGCATGTTGGAAATGGCCTCTTCTATGTCTTTTGGACCGAAATCAATATCCAGCATCTGAGGGGTTTCCGTGGGGGAGGTTTCCATGAAAAATATATTTTGGTCTCTGATGACTTTTGTTTCATCAGGCTCACTGAATGCCATTTCATACTGCCTGCTTAAGAGTTCGCTCATTTCCTTTTTGTCCCCTGTGAAAGAGCCATCCCCTTTGCTCAGTGGGCCGATGTTTGATGTTGTTTTAGCCTTTTGTTTGGCGTATGAAAAGAAGTATTTGGAATTTTCCTTTATACCTGCAATAGCTTTCCTCTCCTCTTCCATATGTTGTAGTTCATATGATATTCTTAGCCTTTGTTCAATTTCCACAATTTCTCTATCTATTTCGACCTTTTGCCTATCCTGTAGATTTTGATGTGTGCGTCTTTGTGTGAGTAATTTTCTTCTTCTGTACAGCCTCCTCTTTTCCCGATCTTGTTTGCTTCTTCGTTTTGTTTGTCTTGCAGGTATATGGTGGCTACAGATTTGGGTCATGGTTTCTGTTATTAAGACTAGACATTCTGCTGGTGTCAGGTTATCCATTAAATCTTCCCAGTCTATTTTCTCCATTTCTTGATTAACCTCTTCCCACCTAATGTTTTTGTTATTGAAGTTAAATTTACTGAAGGGGCCGGTTTTTGTTCTCGATTCTGAGGTTGTCTGTACACTTTCTAAGGTTGTTTTGATCTCAATTAATTTATGATCTGAGTATGTTGTGTCCGATATGTTAATGCTGTGTACTAGAGAGTCGTTGTTAGTGAAGACCAGGTCTAAGATATTGTTTTCCCGTGTGGGTTCAGCAATATGTTGGGTAAGACTAAAAAAATCACAAAGTTCAAAAAGCTCTCTCGTATTAGTATTTGCTTCTCAGGTGTTATTTGCCACTAACTGGTTTTCTAGTTGTCTCCATTTAATGTTTGGTAGGTTAAAGTCTCCTAGCCATATAATATTTGGTGTTGGGTTCCCCAGGGTTTCCACTTCTGATTTTATTTTGTTGAGCTGGGTTTTGAATTCTTCTCGGGATGAGTCTGGAGGCCTGTATGTAACAATAACTGCTAAATTTAGGGATTCTATTTTAACTCCAAGTATTTCCACCATTTCATTACTGTTATTTAGGAATTCAGTACATATCAGTGAGTCATGTATGTACAAGGCTATACCTCCATGTGATCTATGCGTTCTGTCCGCCCTATGTAGGTTGTAACCAGGAATTCATACCTCACTATCTTCCTGATCTTTAATGTGAGTTTCTGTAAGAGCCGCAAATATAGCGTTTCCTTCTTCTAGCAGGCCCCTAATAAATGGTACTTTGTTCGTGGTTCTATTTTTTAGGCCTTGGATATTTGCAAACAAGATTGGGGACGGATTGTTTGGAGTACTATGTGTACCTATAGTCCTACAGACCCAAACAGGCGGTTATGGGCGCAGTCACCTACCCTTACACTGGTGGCGGTTGTCCTTTTGACCCTTTCTGTACGATAACCTTTCCAAATTACTCTCGCTATATCTTTCTCCCTCCCTCCACCTCCCCCTATTCAAGGTACAGTCGCGCTAATAAGAGATGTCTGGGCACCATATATGTTTTGATCAATAATTAGTATCAGCAATATCTAAGCTTCATTTCTTCATATCGAGTAAAATATACAAACATGTTCCTACACTTACCCCCCCTATTCAACATCTGACAGACATTAATACAGCACAGAGCAAGCCAAACGTAATGCCAGCTGGGACATGACTTATTAGCGCGATCGTACATTGACCTTGCCCTGTGTATGAGTGAGAATGGGAACGCACTTATCATATAGCTCTCTCTCTCTTATATATATATATATATATATATATATATATATATATATAAAAACCTGCAGCGGGCATATACAACATCACTACGTTCCATCAGAAATCTTCTTCCGTCAACCTTTGCATACTGGAACCCAATTTTCTTGAGAACCTGTCTTAACGTTTCTCGGCTGCCGGGGTAAGAAAGGTTCTCTTTAATTTCTTCATGGATTTTTTCCAGTGTGGGAATCTCTTTTCTTTCGTAGAAATTGAGCACTGTTCTTCTTAGAACACCTTCATTGAATCCATCAAAAAAATCTGTAATGGGTGTTGTGCGTTGTCGTTTCTTGGGTGACCTAAATTTGGGCGATTTATTATTTTCTTCATTAATTCTTGCTTCTTTCGTTATTCTTGAAATTGTTCTTTCACCCAGTTTTGTGGCTGCAGCTGTCCGGAAGTAGCTTTTGTTACGGCAATAAGAGGGCATCCAAGCTCCTTCTCTTTCTGGAAGTAATGGTGAACGTTATAGGCCATCTCTTTTACCTGACTATGCAAGTGTGTGGGGCGATTTGGAGAGGCTTCCATTGTGGATGGTGGCAAAGTCAGAATGAACTGATTTAGTTTAGACGTGACAGTACTAATTTCGTGCGCCTGGCAGCGCGCCATCACGTCATGTTTTTTTATAGTTTAAAGGGATAATCTGTGAGGGAGTTCTTTGCCGAGAAACCTGACAACGTCGCAGTAGCTACGGTGCCAATTTGTGTACAATGTCCGTTGTATTTACTAATAACAAGCGAATTAATTATAAAACAAAGCTTTTTTGTACATGTAGAAATTGCCAGAGCATTTCAAACCGACTTAAGGTACTTAATACCGAAAATAATATATTTTTGTAGTAAATAATTATACATATGGCACCAATGTAAAGGGAGTAACCGCGGGTAGGACCGCCTGTTAGGATCTGTTTGACTATAATAGTCTTCGGGATGTATTGGCCACTCTTGGAAGGCCAGGAGGTGCTCGAGGTGTTCTATGTGCTCTTCCATCTCCCTCAGTCTCTTAATCTTCATCTGCCCTTTCCCTCCTTGCCTTTTTCCTCTGTCTCGTCCTCGCATAGCTAGAGAGTTTTTTTTGGCTACCATTCGTGTTAGTTCTAGCATATCTCCAAGTCCCTTTAATATGAAAAGCTGCGCATTTCATATTGTAGCAGGTCTTGTTCGCAAGTGATGTCTTGTCAAAGATACCCAGAGGGAGACTACCTGGTCGGGCTGCTCCGCCCAGAGAGGCGACTACCTGGCCGGGCTGCTCCACCGATAGTAGAGAGAGACTAACTGGCCGGGCTCCTGCGGCGACTCACCCACAACAATTTAGGAGAGACAAAATTTAGGAGAGAACTACCTGGTCGGGCTGCTCCCACCCAGAGAGATTTTTGTGGGATTATTTTTGGTGAGGCGTCTGACTGGGGGTGCGACACATTATACGAACCATGACCTAGGACAGTAGACGACGCATGATTAAACGAACATGACCTACCTATACGACATATTATACGAAACGTGACCGCGAGAGGCAGTACCAGTTACTCCCATTAATTTTAGGTCACTTCACTTGATCCTAAAGTTAAGAAAGTGGAGGATCTGATGGGAGGGGATGGAGAGGTGCTTAGTCGGTCATTGTCAAAGATACCCAGAGAGAGACTACCTGGCCGGGCAGCTCTGCCCAGAGAGGCGACTACCTGGCCAGGCTGCTCCACCGACAGTAGAGAGAGACTAACTGGCCGGGCTCCTGCGGCGACTCACCCACAAAAATTTAGGAGAGACAAAATTTAGGAGAGACTACCTGGTCGGGCTGCTCCCACCCAGAGAGATTTTTGTGGGATTATTTTTGGTGAGGCGTCTGACTGGGGGTGCGACACATTATACGAAGCATGACCTAGGACAGTAGACGACGCATGATTAAACGAAGCATGACCTACCTATACGACACATTATACGAAACGTGACAGCGAGAGGCAGTACCAGATACTCCCATTAATTTTAGGTCACTTCACTTGATCCTAAAATTAAGAAAGTGGAGGATCTGATGGGAAGGGATGGAGAGGTGCTTAGTCGGCCGTTGTCAAAGATACCCAGAGAGAGACTACCTGGTCGGGCTGCTCCACCCAGAGAGGCGACTACCGGGCCGGGCTGCTCCGCCCAGAGAGGCGACTACCTGGCCGGGCTGCTCCACTGACAGTAGAGAGAGACTAACTGGCCGGGCTCCTGCGGCGACTCACCCACAAAAATTTAGGACAGAAAAAATTTAGGAGAGACTACCTGGTCGGGCTGCTCCCACCCAGAGAGATTTTTGTGGGATTATTTTTGCTGAGGCGTCTGACTGGGGGTGCGACACATTATACGAAGCATGACCTAGGACAGTAGACGACGCATGATTAAACGAAGCATGACCTACCTATACGACACATTATACGAAACGTGACCGCGAGAGGCAGTACCAGTTACTCCCATTAATTTTAGATCACTTCACTTGATCCTAAAGTTAAGAAAGTGGAGGATCTGATGGGAGGGGATGGAGAGGTGCTTAGTCGGTCGTTGTCAAAGATACCCAGAGAGAGACTACCTGGCCGGGCAGCTCTGCCCAGAGAGGCGACTACCTGGCCGGGCTGCTCCACCGACATTAGAGAGAGACTAACTGGCCGGGCTCCTGCGGCGACTCACCCGCAAATATTTAGGCGAGACAAAATTTAGGAGAGACTACCTGGTCGGGCTGCTCCCACCCAGAGAGATTTTTGTGGGATTATTTTTGGTGAGGCGTCTGACTGGGGGTGCGACACATTATACGAAGCATGACCTAGGACAGTAGACGATGCATGATTAAACGAAGCATGACCTAGCTATACGACACATTATACGAAACGTGACAGCGAGAGGGAGAGTGTATAGGTTTGGGAACGGTACCCCCCTCTGAAATGTGATGTTGTGTTGCCCTTGGGTATGGCCACTAAAGTACCCCTCATCAAGTCGGCGGCATTACCTGTAGCGTCGCCGCTATCACCTTCCTCGACTCTGTGAGTCGAGGAAGGTGACGGATGTGTAACCATGTTTCCTCCTCCTCCTCCGCCGCCGCCCGGTCGTTCGGAACTACTCCTCTCTTTGTAGCTCTTATATTCCAGAGGAGTGAAGTTCAAATCTGAGAACATGGGGTTACACATGACTTGCTCTCTCTGAATAATTTCTAAGGTATCGTTCGATTTTCTAAATAATTCAGCCGACTTTAAGTCTTGTATCTTGGCATACCGACCAAACATATTAGCCGTTAATTCAATGGCCAACATTGTCTTCAATAGAGTCAAATGTTCCTGCGGGGGGTTGTGCAACTTATCACCGACGCAGTACCCAACAATCGCATCCGCCAGGGAGGCACATTTCATTCCCTTGATCTGAAATCGTAACATTTTCACCTTAACCTTTAACACGGTATCGGTGACTCTCTCGTTTATTCTGGCTTTCATCTCTTTGCTCGCCATATTGGTCACTGCCCTTCCGAGACGACTCACCCAAAATAAATTCTGCTATACGACTTGAGTTGGCGGTGAACCTTTTTTCTTCGGGAGGGTCTAAATTTGTGTGTGAGAAAAATTTAAAGATATCGAATTGTCAATTATTTGTCCACGAGATCTTTCACCGAGAGAAGAAATTGTAAAAACTAGGAAGGATTAATAAAAGAAAAACATGAACAATTCCATTTTATTTTCCGATTTACATTGTAAATGTAACTGGAACTATGCCTGATCAGTGGAAGATAGCCAACGTAACACCGATATTCAAAAATGGCAGCAAATCCCTACCCAGTAACTATCGTCCAATTTGCTTAACCTCAGTTGTATGTAAAATGCTAGAAACGGTCATAAGAGACAGACTCGTAAATCACTTAGAGGAAAATAACATACTTAAAGATACTCAACACGGCTTTCGTAAAAAACGTTCCTGTTTAACAAACCTCTTAGACTTCTTCCACGATATCCTCAACCTCTACGATGATAGTAAAGCTGTAGATATTATATACCTTGATTTTCAAAAGGCCTTTGACAAAGTTCCCCCACAAACATTTACTGCTAAAACAAAAAGTGCATGGAATACAAGACGGTGTGTTGAAATGGATAGAAAATTGGCTCGGCGACAGAAAGCAAAGAGTAGTCATAAACGGTAAGGCATCTAAATGGACCAATGAAAGTAGCGGGGTACCCCAGGGATCGGTACTAGGACCAATTCTCTTTCTAATTTACATCAACGACATAGATGAGGGTTTCACTTGTATAATCTCAAAATTTGCTGACGATACAAAAATTGCAAATAGCGTACTCTCAAAAGATCAAGTTGACGATATGCAACACAATCTAGATAAATTGTCACATTGGGCCCAAATTTGGCAAATGAGTTTCAATGCGGATAAATGTAAAGTACTACATATCGGATACCTAAATGAGAAAGCAAACTATTCGATGAATGGCACTCAGCTTAAGAATGTAAACAGAGAACCGATCTGGGAGTAACAATATCGAGTAACCTAAAACCGAGTCAACAATGTTCAGAAGTTGTTAAGAAGGCAAACAAAATAATTGGCTTTATAGGCAGGTCATTTGAGCATAAATCCAAAGACGTTATCCTAACCCTTTACAATTCCTTAGTCCGCCCTCTTCTGGAATACTGCGTTCAATGCTGGTGCCCTTATTACCAAAAAGACATAAACAAGCTAGAACGAGTTCAACGTAGAGTTACCAAAATGATACCTAGCCTAAAGAACAAACCATACGAAGAGCGTCTTAGAGAATTAAATCTATTTCCTTTAACCCAGCGCAGATTAAGAGGTGACTTATTCAAGTGTTCAAAATCATCAAAGGCATCGACAATATGAACTGTAGTAAGTACTTCACTATCGACCAATCTAATTACACGCGGGGAAACGGTTGCAAAATTATTGGTAAAACTTTTAACTCACATGAATCTAAGAATTTCTTCTTCAATCGAGTTGTCAACTTGTGGAATGGGCTTCCCCGAGACGTTATAGACTGCAGCACCGTTGATTCATTTAAACTCCACCTAGATAAATATCTCGCATCAAACCCGCGACTGACTGCGTTTGTAAATGAATAACTTTATTTTATCCTCCCCTCAGTTACTAACCCATATGTCCCCTACTAACTTCCTAGTCCTGCCACGGAAATTAGTTCCAGGGCAGTAGTTCCCTTTCCAATGTTCCCTTACCCATTCTAAACCACTGTTTGGACACTTGATCCTCAGTGTTTTGGAGGACAAGCAGCCTAGAAGGGTCACTAGAACTGTTGTTGCTTGATTTACTTTGTACCCCTTTGTACTCCTTTGTATACGAAGCATGACCTAGCTATACGACGAATTATAAGTACGAAGCACCACAGTACCAGTTACTCCCATTAATTTTAGGTCACTTCACTTGATCCTAAAGTTAAGAAAGTGGAGGATCTGATGGGAAGGGAATGAGAGGTGATTAGTCGGCCGTTGTCAAAGATACTCAGAGAGAGACTACCTGGCCGGGCAGCTCTGCCCAGAGAGGCGACTACCTGGCCGGGCTGCTCCACCGACAGTAGAGAGAGACTAACTGGCCGGGCTCCTGCGGCGACTCACCCACAAAAATTTAGGAGAGACAAAATTTAGGAGAGACTACCTGGTCGGGCTGCTCCCACCCAGAGAGATTTTCGTGGGATTATTTTTGGTGAGGCGTCTGACTGGGGGTGCGACACATTATACGAAGCATGACCTAGGACAGTAGACGACGCATGATTAAACGAAGCATGACCTAGCTATACGACACATTATACGAAACGTGACAGCTAGAGGGAGAGTGTGTATCTCGTCGGAGCACAGCCGTATTCTGTGTGCTTGCTGCACCGTGTTGCCTGTGTTGGTTCACCTGTGCCAACACAGGCACACACGAGACCGTATTCGGCCCCTCGATTGGGTTATGAAACGATATTTCACCCACAAAAATTTAGGTGAGAAGAAATTGTAAAAACTAGGAAGGGCAAATAAAAGAAAAATATGAAAAATTCCATTTTATTTTCCGATTTACATTATACGAAGCATGACCTAGCTATACGACGAATTATAAGTAAGAAGCACCACAGTACCAGTTACTCCCATTACTTTTAGGTCACTTCACTTGATCCTAAAGTTAAGAAAGTGGAGGATCTGATGGGAGGGGATTGAGAGGTGCTTAGTCCGCTGTTGTCATAGATACCCAGAGAGAGACTACCTGACCGGGTTGTTCCACTCAGAGAGGCGACTACCTGGCCGGGCTGTTCCACCTACAGTAGAGAGAGACTAACTGGCCGGGCTCCTGCGGCGACACACCCACAAAAATTTAGGAGAGACAAAATTTAGGAGAGACTACCTGGTCGTGATGCTCCCACCCAGAGAAATTTTTGTGGGATTATTTTTGGTGAGGCGTCTGACTGCGGGTGCGACACATTATACGAAGCATGACCTAGGACAGTAGACGACGCATTAAACGAAGCATGGCCTAGCGACTACCTGGCCGGGCTGCTCCACCTAGAGAGAGACTACCTGGTCGGGATGCTGCGGCGTCGCCGCTTTGCGGGTCCCTCTCGTGATTTTCACACACAAATCTTTAGGCGATCTTCTGCTGTCCAACGTGAGTTGGTGGAATTGGGATCGATCGGAAATACTTCGATCCGAGAGCTACGACCACCCCAGTCAGACGACTCACCAAAAATAAATTCTGCTATATGACTTGAGTTGGTGCTGAACCTTTTTTCTTCGGGAGGGTCTAAATTTGTGTGTGTGTGAAAAATTTAAAGAAATCGAATTATCAATTATTTGTCCACGACATCTTTCACCAAGAGAAGAAATTGTAAAAACTAGGAAGGACAAATAAAAGAAAAACATGAACAATTCCATTTTATTTTCCGATTTACATTATACGAAGCATGACCTAGTTATACGACGAATTATAAGTACGAAGCACCACAGTACCAGTTACTCCCATTAATTTTAGGTCACTTCACTTGATCCTAAAGTTAAGAAAGTGGAGGATCTGATGGGAGGGGATGGAGAGGTGCTTAGTCGGCCTTTGTCAAAGATACCCAGAGAGAGACTACCTGGCCGGGCAGCTCTGCCCAGAGAGGCGACTACCTGGCCAGGCTGCTCCACCTACAGTAGAGAGAGACTAACTGGCCGGGCTCCTGCGGCGACACACCCACAAAAATTTAGGAGAGACAAAATTTAGGAGAGACAAAATTTAGGAGAGACTACCTGGTCGGCCTGCTCCCACCCAGAGAGATTTTTGTGGGATTATTTTTGGTGAGCCGTCTGACTGGGGGTGCGACACATTATACGAAGCATGACCTAGGACAGTAGACGACGCATGATTAAACGAAGCATGACCTAGCTATACGACACATTATACGAAACGTGACAGCGAGAGGGAGAGTGTGTAGGTTTGGGAACGGTACCCCCCTCTGAAATGTGATGTTGCGTTGCCCTTGGGTATGGCCACTAAAGTACCCCTCATCAAGTCGGCGGCATTACCTGTAGCGTCGCCGCTATCACCCTCCTCGACTCTGTGAGTCGAGGAAGGTGACGGATGTGTAACCATGTTTCCTCCTCCTCCTCCGCCGTCGCCCGGTCGTTCGGAACTACTCCTCTCTTTGTAGCTCTTATATTCCAGAGGAGTGAAGTCCAAATCTGAGAACATGGGGTTACATATGACTTGCTCTCTCTGAATAATTTCTAAGGTATCGTTCGATTTTCTAAATAATTCAGCCGACTTTAAGTCTTGTATCTTGGCATACCGACCAAACATATTAGCCGTTAATTCAATGGCCAACATTGTCTTCAATAGAGTCAAATGTTCCTGCGGGGGGTTGTGCAACTTATCACCGACGCAGTACCCAACAATCGCATCTGCCAGGGAGGCACATTTCATTCCCTTGATCTGAAATCGTAACATTTTCACCTTAACCTTTAACACGGTATCGGTGACTCTCTCGTCTGTTCTGGCTTTCATCTCTTTGCTCGCCATATTGGTCACTGCCCTTCCGAGATGACTCACCCAAAATAAATTCTGCTATACGACTTGAGTTGGCGGTGAACCTTTTTTCTTCGGGAGGGTCTAAATTTGTGTGTGTGAAAAATTTAAAGAAATCGAATTGTCAATTATTTGTCCACGACATCTTTCACCGAGAGAAGAAATTGTAAAAACTAGGAAGGATAAATAAAAGAAAAACATGAACAATTCCATTTTATTTTCCGATTTACATTATATACGAAGCATGACCTAGCTATACGACGAATTATAAGTACGAAGCACCACAGTACCAGTTACTCCCATTAATTTTAGGTCACTTCACTTGATCCTAAAGTTAAGAAAGTGGAGGATCTGATGGGAAGGGAATGAGAGGTGCTTTGTTGGCCATTGTCAAAGATACCCAGAGAGAGACTACCTGGCCGGGTAGCTCTGCCCAGAGAGGCGACTACCTGGCCGGGCTGCTCCACCGACATTAGAGAGAGACTAACTGGCCGGGCTCCTGCGGCGACTCACCCACAAAAATTTAGGAGAGACTACCTGGTCGGGCTGCTCCCACCCAGAGAGATTTTCGTGGGATTATTTTTGGTGAGGCGTCTGACTGGGGGTGCGACACATTATACGAAGCATGACCTAGGACAGTAGACGACGCATGATTAAACGAAGCATGACCTAGCTATACGACACATTATATGAAACGTGACAGCTAGAGGGAGAGTGTGTACCTCGTCGGAGCACAGCCGTATTCTGTGTGCTTGCTGCACCGTGTTGCCTGTGTTGGTGCACCTGTGCCAACACAGGCACACACGAGACCGTATTCGGTCTTATGAAACGATCTTTCACCCACAAAAATTTAGGAGAGAAGAAATTGTAAGTACTAGGAAGGACAAATAAAAGAAAAATATGAAAAACTCCATTTTATTTTCCGATTTACATTATACGAAGCATGACCTAGCTATACGACGAATTATAAGTAAGAAGTACCACAGTACAGTTACTCCCATTACTTTTAGGTCACTTCACTTGATCCTAAAGTTAAGAAAGTGGAGGATCTGATGGGAGGGGATTCAGAGGTGCTTAGTCCGCTGTTGTCATAGATACCCAGAGAGAGACTACCTGGCCGGGTTGCTCCACCCAGAGAGGCGACTACCTGGCCAGGCTGCTCCACCGACAGTAGAGAGAGACTAACTGGCCGGGCTCCTGCGGCGACACACCCACAAAAATTTAGGAGAGACAAAATTTAGGAGAGACTACCTGGTCGGGCTGCTCCCACCCAGAGAGATTTTTGTGGGATTATTTTTGGTGAAGCGTCTGACTGGGGGTGCGACACATTGTACGAAGCATGACCTAGGACAGTAGACGACGCATTAAACGAAGCATGACCTAGCGACTACCTGGCCGGGCTGCTCCACCTAGAGAGAGACTACCTGGTCGGGCTGCTGCGGCGTCGCCGCTGTGCGGGTCCCTGTCGTGATTTTCACACACAAATCTTTAGGCCATCTTCTGCTGTCCAACGTGAGTTGGTGGAATTGGGATCGATCGGAAATACTTCGATCCGAGAGCTACGACCACCCCAGTCAGACGACTCACCAAAAATAAATTCTGCTATATGACTTGAGTTGGCGCTGAACCTTTTTTCTTCGGGAGGGTCTAAATTTGTGTGTGTGAAAAATTTAAAGAAATCGAATTGTCAATTATTTGTCGCCGCTGTGCGGGTCCCTGTCGTGATTTTCACATACAAATCTTTAGGCGAACTTCTGCTGTCCAACGTGAGTTGGTGGAAATGGGATCGATCGGAAATACTTCGATCCGAGAGCTACGACCACCCCGAGTCAGACGACTCACCAAAAATAAATTCTGCTATACGACTTGAGTTGACGGTGAACCTTTTTTCTTAGGGAGGGTCTAAATTTATGTGTGTGAAAAATTTAAAGAAATCGAGTTGTAAATTATTTTGCCACGACATCTTTCACCCACAAAAAATTTGGAGAGAAACATTTTAGGAGAGACAAGCACGGGCTTCGCGCTCCGGCGTGGGCTGGGCTTCTGGCGGCGGGCGCCTTCGGCGCTGCTTAAAATGTAAAGTGAAGGAAATATAAGGGCGATATCATCATTATTGTTTTATTCATTAACTTAATCTGACAGTTTTGCTTTTTTCTTAGGGGAAGCTCCTAGCATTATTGCAATTTCTTGCAGCCTGTTTTCGTCTCTCTTCTCTTGCTCCCTTCGATTGGCTTCGTCTCTCTTCTCTTGCTCACTTCAATTGGCTTCACAACTCTCTTCGAATTTGATTCGTAACTTCTCACACTCCTCTAGGTGCACGTCCCGTTTTTCCATCGCCATATCAAAGTCTTCAACCAATATCTTGAGTACTGCCGTCATCTCTTCGGGAGCGAATAGAGCCTCAACTTCAGAGTCACACTGTCCCAAATCTGTATACTTCCGTTGTAGCTCACGGTCGGCCTCAGTGTCTTCTTCTCGAATGATGATATTGGTGTCTACTAACCTCTTATACTCTTCCGCTAAATATAGATATACATATTTTCCATAAATTATCTAGAAATCCGTTGCTAAGGGATTCAATTTAACAGACAAGCACGGGCTTCGCCCTCCGCCGCTTTGCGGCTGGCTTGGCCTCCGGCGGCAGGCGCTTTCGGCGCTGCTCAAAATGTAAAGAGAAGGAAATAAAAGGGTGATATCAGCATTATTGTTTTATTCATTAACTTAATCTGACAGTTTTGCTTTTTTCCTTGGGGAAGCTCCCAGCATTATTACAATTTCTTGCAGCATGTTTTCGTTTTCTTTCCGCTGACTTTCCCGCTGATTCTCAATTTCCTTCAGAAGGATTTCACGATTCTCCTCTTGCTCCCTTCGATTGGCTTCACAACTCTCATCGATTTTGATTCGTAACTGCTCAGTCTCTTCTAGTTGCACGTCCTGTTTCTCCACCGCCATATCAAATTCTTCAACCGATATCTTGAGTACTGCCGTCATCTCTTCGGGAGCGAATAGAGCCTCAATTTCAGAGTCACACTGTCCCAAATCTATATACTTTCGCTGGAGCTCACGGTCGGCCTCAGTGTCTTCTTCTCGAATGATGATATTGGTGTCTACTAACCTCGTACACTCCTCCGCTAAAGACTCTTGCTCCAAAAACAGTTCAGGGTACACAACGTTGTCTAACGCACATGAACCCTTTTCCTTCTCCTGGGTGAAAATACTCAGTGCATCCCAACTTGTAACGCGAGAGCAGGCAACGTACAGCTGCCCATGAGAGAACACACGGGTGTGATACAGATACAGACTGCAATGTTGGATAGTTTGACCCTGTGCTTTATTTATAGTTATTGCAAATCTTAACTTTACAGGAAATTGGAACCGGGAAAACGCCACCGGGGAGTCATTGGCCACCAACTTTATCCGAGGAATGCATACTTGCTCCCCATCGTACGTGCCACCCAGAATCCTACCCTCAATGATGGTCTTCTTCAGGTTATCGACGATAATTCGGGTGCCGTTACAGAGTCTGGGTGGAGCAAGATTCCTTATTATCATGACCACAGCACCCACTTTCAGTTTGAGTTGGTGTTCAGGTAACGAAGAAGGGTTCAGTTCGTTGAGTGTGGAAACCTGATACTCCATATCGTCTTCCGAATTAAGTTTGTCTTCACTCAGATAGATCTTCTCGTCCCTGGGCAACATGTCTAAGATCGTAACGTTGACGTCAGAAACATCCACGTTGAGAGGCGATACGATGGTACGTCCGGAAAAATAGCGATGATCCCCAATGTGACGGCTATATCGGGGTAAACACTCTCGATGAACTCTTTTTCGTTATGGTAGAGAACCCCAAAGTTGGGAGGGATAACGAAGAGTGAAGAGTTACTCTGACCTATCTCTAATAGCTGGCTGGCAAAGGTCGCATTTTTCGTGTCGGATACGGGCCCCCTTAGGCGGATGTTCTCGGACAGTGCATATTTCCGTAACTGGGGCCAGAAGTAAGTCTTCTTAATGGTAGCTGCAATTTCCTGGTTGTACCCTCCACCCCTCACAACCGGAAGAATCTGCCTGAAATCCCCAGCGCACACAAAGGGGAACCCTCCCATGAACCTGTCACTGTCAAGGAGATCCCGAAGGGTGACATCAACGGCCAGCAGCATATTTTTGTTGGCCATCACCACCTCGTCCCAGACTATCAGGGAACATAACTCTAACAGTCTAGACAATTGGCTATTCTTCTTGATTATGTGCCTTCAATCCATTCATCCTCTTCAGCCTCTGATATGATCCCCATTTCGGCGGTCCCACCGGATCGACATATACCTCTAACATCCGTCACTGAAAATCCTTGTCACATTTTCGGAAACTGGCACAGTGACGCCTCTGTCAGATTTAGATGGAAACTGGCACGACTTTATTTTTTTAGGGACTTAGAAAATATATACCTTAGTTAATGCTCGCAGTCTTGGTATTTTTGTATCATTTAAGAGGTGTTCATGTAGCCCTAACCACGACTGTACTTATATAAATATTCATTAACATTATCGCATCATAACATATCGACTACAATAAAAGTAATTAATATATAGCAAAATATAGAAATAACCTTCATACATAAGAATAAAAGAAAATAGGAGTCTACAGAAAGCTAATTGGCTAACACAAGGCAGTTCCCCCTCACACTCAACCCTAATTATAAGGCCTAAATAGCCTATACAGTCAGACCTAGGCCCAACTCACTAACACATATCGTATATATAGCCTACTAATTATCCTTTGGCTCTAGCCTCTATCTTATGCACCTAAACCATTAACTATTTCATAACATTTGATGCTTAATATATTTGTACTATCTGATAATGTTAATGTGGTAATTAATAACACAAGCACGGGGTTCGCCCTCCGCCGCTTTGCGGCGGACTTGGCCTCCGGCGGCGGGCGCCTTCGGCGCTGCTCAAGATGTAAAGAGAAGGAAATAAAAGGGTGATATCAGCATTATTGTTTTATTCAGTAAGTTAATCTGACAGTTTTGCTTTTTTCCTTGGGGAAGCTCCCAGCATTATTGCAATTTCTTGCAACATGTTTTCGTCTCTCTTCTCTTGCTCCCTTCAATTGGCTTCGTCTCTCTTCTCTTGCTCCCTTCGTTGGCTTCTCCTATCTTCTCTTGCTCCCTTCGATTGGCTTCACAACTATCTTCGAATTTGATTCGTAACTGCTCACACTCCTCTAGGTTCACGTCCAGTTTTCCATCGCCATATCAAAGTCTTCAACCGATATCTTGAGTACTGCCGTCATCTCTTCGGGAGCGAATAGAGCCTCAACGTCAGAGTCACACTGTCCCAAATCTATATACTTTCGCAGGAGCTCACGGTCGGCCTCAGTGTCTTCTTCTCGAATAATGATATTGGTGTCTACTAACCTCGTACACTCCTCCGCTAAAGACTCTTGCTCCAAAAACACTTCAGGGTACACAACGTTGTCTAACGCACATGAACCCTTTTCCTTCTCCTGGGTGAAAATACTCAGTGCATCCCAACTTGTAGTGTGATTCTGACTTCGGGTAATTTACCTAACTGTTGGGTCTTTGATTCCACCAAATCAATGGTATCCACGAACTCGGACGGTAAAGGCTTCAACGCTACATTGTTGGCGCTCAAATACTTCTGCAAAATGGTCACGATGCTCAGGTTATCGGCATACTTTTTCTCTTCGGCCTTTCGTCTCCGAAGGGTTGAAGAGGGTTTATTGGCATAGTGCACCTGAGTTACGGTATCCGCTCGTATCTTAAGTTGCTTTTCCTCCTCTCAGTAAAAGTACAGATCCAAAAACTTGGGCGGGGGTGTAGTATAATCTGGTTTCTTCTTTACGTAGATGTCTTTTCCGTCCTTCTTGAGGATATATTCAATGCTCGTACCCTCTCTCATGTATCTGGTTTTCACTGTGCCCATCCGGTGATAGATCTAACCCTTGATCTAGTAGCACATTGCCGACTCGGCCATATTCTCGAGCTTCCCGGACGTGGCAAAAGACGTGAAGCAGAACACGTTGTTAAAGTTGAAGATGTTAGACAGGAATATCTTCGAAAGACGCGTTTTGCTTTCGTATAGCTCTTTCATCTCGGGAGAGAGTGAACTGAGAGGGGGGTTTAAGGATTGGCCACCGCTGCAACACAGGGATACTGCTTCTCCCTTCCATCGCTTCGCGTTGCACACGGGACATACAACATCCCCTAATGTACCAATGTTATTCTGGGGTATCCTTTCTTCATCGGTTATGCCACCCAAAGTGTTCATTATTGGTGGTAGGCACTGCTTTGAGCTCTTCAGGATTCTCAATTCTTGAGTTCTTTGGGCTTTTACAGTAGAATAATTTGCTGCTACCTTTCCCTGCCGTTTCCTTTAACGAACATTGGCGGCCTCGAGCTTTAACTGTAATTTCTGATCCTTTTTGTGTAGTCTCTCTTCTCTTTTTGAGGCACCCTCATTCAATTTATTTTGCCTTCTTTCCAGTCGTCTGCGCTTCTTAGTTTCAACGGTAATACCTTTTTGAGCAGCCAGTTCCTTATCGTGGTAGCTGAGTGCCAGTAGGGAATCTGCAGACAACACAACTGCTGGTGCATCTGCGGACTGCCCACTTTCTACACACTGAAGTCCCTGCAACAGCTCCATCTTTTTGTTCAAATGACTCAATAGTTTTGCCTTTTGGTTTCATGTATTCTAATTTCCTTTGCTTTGCCCTTTGAATGTGATACTGATGGTCTTTATCATTCAATCGATGTTGGTGGTCTCTGGAGGCTATGTTCTGCCGGGTATCGCAGAAATATATCTGGAAATCTGTGTGAATCTCAGCAGTAATGGGGCCCCCATTGTGATTATCATTGACATACTTTCTAATTTGTGCCCAATAATGCTTCCGGAACATCTCAATTTCTTCCGCTCTGCCCTCGACAAATTTCTTTTGGGCCTTTAGTTCGCATTCACCATCTTTCAGGTCACACTGCTCCTTAAAGTAGTAGATGAACACCACATCATGTGATGAGTACTTTTCTAGCAGCAATGGCCCCATTATGGGACCTAGGTTTTGATTTGTATTCGGTGTTCTGCCTTCAAGCGGCGCTTCAAGTAAATATCAGTCAGTACATCCTTCCGTTTTATCCTCTTTTTACGATCGGGTCTCGTATAAATCAGTGGCTCTTATACATTGGACTAGACTGGTATAAATGCAACAACGGAAACGCTAAATCCAACCCCTGATATATAATCCCGTCGAACAAAGAACACATATACCCTCCAGAGTTATATCTGCGATAGCGGGGTATCTTAACTCTCAGTATCTATGTGCTTCTACTATACGCTGATGTTCTCTGAAACAGCCTATTACCTATAACATATGGTTGCTTAGTTATGGTACACAAGGAAAAGATAGTTAACTTAATTAAATCACAAGAGTGATCTAATGCAAACAAGAAGGAGGTTTACTTAACGTTACTTCAATCAATAATATCTGTCACTCCTTTATGAAAGAAAGTGTTGTAAAGTCCTCAAGCACCGAACAAGGAATCTTCTGAATAATGTCGGATGCTACTTAAGAAAAACGTATCGGTAATGGAACCACAAAATAGCAGGAGGCAGGACAATGCACGTGTAGGCTAAATACACAAAAAGGCTGGACCTATAATGTTATTGGACACAAGAATATTATAAGCGGTGCAACAGTAATAATGCTCGCCACGAAAAAGTAGTACTCCTATTAACAAAACCGGTCTATGCTGGTTGTGTCTCTCTACAGCAACCTAGACCTCAAAATGCTTGTGTAGAAATAATGGGTATGCATAAAAGAGTATATGATCGAATCCAGCTAATGTCTACCCGGGTTAATAAAGTCTAGCTGGGATGCGCAAAGGTACAGAATTCTGGTGGAGGTAGGCAGCTCCTAGCCTAGTGTGGACCTTGGGTCTGTGCGGCCTGATTACGTTAATATGAAGGGGTGCTCTCTTGAGGATTCTCGATCACAAGTATCGAGTATCCTCCTGGCGACCCTCAAAAGTAAAAGCAAATAGAGTTAGAACAGTTTTGGGTGGATTAGGCAAGCAGCCCTCACGCACTACACAGTCTAAACTCCAAGGTACACAGACAAAAGATCCACCCAGGTAACCCACAGAATCCGTAGTGTCGTGCAGCTCAAAAGTAGCCTACACACAGTGAAAACACCAACAGCAAGGTACCTGATCCCTAGTCTAGCATTATTTAACCCTGTAGAAACATTAGTGATTGATGGAGACAGTCCGAGCAATACAATCTCCCAAAAAGACAACGACTCTCTTCAACCTTAGCCTAGTACATAAGAAATGTGAGATCCAGCATATAATACAGTCTGGCCACCAATTCAAGGTGTAGATGCAGGGAACCAGAGGGGGATTGATATTAATAAAAGGTGAGGAAGTAGTGGACATGATAGAGGCAGTAGGAGAGAAAGATTCTAAGACAAGAGTGTGGAACAGTTCATGGGAGATGCTTAGAGTATGCTGTGTGGGAAGGATCTGACAAGGATATTCCCAGGGATCGCCTCGCTGGAGTCCCAGTTCGCAGGAATGGCACGAGGGCGCGCGACAGTCGCCCAGTAAGCAGCCGCCTAGTAGGCAGTGTTAGGCAGGAGGCAACGAATCCCGCGAGGCCTATGTAAGGGGGCCAGCCACGCGCCACACTTACCACCAAGTCACACCACCTGGTCTCTCTCTCTCTCTCTCTCCCACTCGCCTTCCCATCATTCAACTACTTAACACAATACTTTCTATTGACTAAATAAAATAGAAAGGATTGTGACAGACGAAAATAAAGAACAGTTCTGAACTGTTTGCAACACAAGCTTTCTCGAGAAGGAAAGTACACAATGATAGGTAGACTGTAGCTACATTCTCTGCCCTGGCGAGTCCTAGCGAGTAAGCCATGCGGTTCTGGGGGAAGCGGTGAGCGTCACACTCTCAATCGTAGACACCCAACTCCAGAAGTGGCGTTGAGTTCGTAGTTGATATGCCTTTGATCCAGTCATCGTCTTCAGCGTCTATTGTGGTCCTCATTTCGACTCTCCCATCGGATCGACATATACCACTTACACTCCTAACCATTGGACGATGGACGATAATGCCTTTTTTTCCAACCTCAAAACTTCTGAAAATTTCATGACTATTATTTTGTAGGTACTTAGATCTAAAATAAATAATGTAGTCCTCTATACACAGTAACAAAATTTTCTATGACAGAGCTCCAGAGTACCTAAAGAATGATTTTGTTAAAGCAAATAAGAGGAGTGGACATAATACAAGAAACAGGATGTTTAATTTTAAGGTCCCCGAGAATCCAAGGACAGGGTAAGCAAACATTCTTCTTCACCGCCATCAAAGACTGGAACGACCTACCCAAGTCAGTCCGTGAAAAGAGAACACTGTATTCCTTCAGACGTAGCCTGAAGGAACACCTGAACCGGACAGCAGCTGCGAGAAGGGAGCACCAAGCTTATGTCTACTACTAAATGCGACATAAGAGATAGACAAACCAAACTGAAATGATTACTGATTACGGATTACTGATATTTACTATAGGATGTAAGGTATCTTAAAATAACCCCCTAGAAATACTTTCTCTAAAGTATCTATTTCTTTATCCTCCCCATTTTCCCAGCTAACCTAATCCCACAAGGACCCCAATGGAAATACGCCTAACGGCCTTATTGGGCTATCCTTAGTTGGAATTATGCAAGGCTGGTACATGTCATATTTGTAACAAACTATGTGGTACCAACTCTGTAAATTGCTAACTGAATAAATATTATTATTATTATTATTATTATTATAACACGAGTTAAGAAAATGCTATAGTCTGTGTATTAATGTACATTTTCTTATATGCATATGCACCTATTACATGTTCTATGTTAAGAACGGTAGACTAAATTAACCCTTAATTAGCGGCTCACCACATAAGTCGTATTTAATAAAGCTGGACTATGTGGCGGCGCTCGACATAGGTCGAGTGGCAATTTCAGCACGTAATGTTGCTGAGAGAGAGAGACAAGTGGTGGCAGGAGAGTAGCGAGCGTATGACTGCTCCAGACCACCGCGGCGAACATACTGACACAAATCCCAGCTCCCTCCTCCCTCTCTCACTCGCTATATAAGGAATTGTATCGGGAAAGTGGCTAATTACATGCTTTTTGCACTCGCGTTGCACGGTTATTGCAAGAAAACTAGCCATCATAAAAGGATCGTTATGGTGTCATTCGAAAGCTCTGTTTATGCCCTTTCAGGGATAGGTACTTGTTTTATGTTCTGGGTCTTATTTAGGCATGAAAATGATCACGTAAACAGCCCTATTTTGGCTAAAAACACCCCGCTGGGCGGTACATATAAATAAACCGCATAGGCCGCTCGTAAGGTGTTAAAAGTGCGCAGACAATTCGCACGTATCACCAATCATTTTGATAGTTTCTCAGTTATATATTGCCTCATTCTGATATATACGCTTAGATAATATTATGATACATCTATGGCTCGCTTTCCAAAGCGATTTGTTAGGAAAAGCGAAATGGTGGATATTTTACGGTGATGTATTGGGAAATCATGGCGGTATCTGAAAACTATAACCTATGGCGGGTGGATTTCGAAGCTAAAAGGATTATATAACCTATTTTCAGCACCACCAGTATAATTAATCAAGTATATAATGCATTTCGTAATAGATAAATGTATCAAACGTTTTCAATAGGGGCTGCAATTAATGGAATAGGTATTAGGAAGACTTGGCACCTCAAATCTGACCAGTGTTACCAGATCAGATGGAGGTCTATTGTAGGAATGTGTTACCAATAGCATCGACCTTTAATAATTAATATCTCCATTAATATGGAATGTTGAGAGTTTTGCTCTTTGTTAATCGATAGAACTATTGGACGGAATTCTGTAGAGCTCTTCAAACTCGAGTAGCTATTTTGGTTGATGAGAAAATAGACTGCATGTATTTTGGTGCTGCCGTTTCTAAGCTCCGACCCCCTCCGAGTCGTCTTATAGAAGTTTTGGGAACGAATTGTTCTCGTAAAATAATGAAGCTCAACATGCCACTAACATACCAAAATATAGCAATTTTGGTGCCACGTATGTTATATTTAGCTTTACCACTTCCATTTTTTTCAGTTATTATAAAATGGATGCAATATTTGGAATAAATTGCTAACTGAATAAATATTATTATTATTATTATTATTATTATTAAGCATAACATTCTACTCCTATTGCATATTTTTGGTAATGCTAGCCCTATTTCTGCCAGGTTTGCCCTTAAAATAACTTAAGTAACTCATAGAACATAAAAACCAGTTGATGTCTGTTGACGGACAGGCTCCTGGAAAATATCCTTTTTTCGGGACAGGCTAGTTTGGCCAAATCTGGCCGGTCAGCCCAACATAGGCACATACGAGACTGTATTCGGCTCCTCGATTGGGTTATGAAACGATCTTTCGCCCACAAAAATTTAGAAGAGAAGAAATTGTAAAAACTAGGAAGGTCAAATAAAAGAAAAACATGAAAAATTCCATTTTATTTTCCGATTTACATTATACGAAGCATGACCTAGCTATACGACGAATTATAAGTACGAAGCGCCACAGTACCAGTTACTCCCATTAATTTTAGGTCACTTCACTGTTCCTAAAGTTAAGAAAGTGGAGGATCTGATGGGAGGGGATTGAGAGGTGCTTAGTCCGCTGTTGTCAAAGATACCCAGAGAGGCGACTACCTGGCCAGGCTGCTGCGGCGTCGCCGCTGTGTGGGTCCCTGTCGTGATTTTCACACACAAATCTTTAGGCGATCTTCTGCTGTCCAACGTGAGTTGGTGGAATTGGGATCGATCAGAAATTCTTCGATCCGAGAGCTACAACCACCCAAGTCAGACGACTCACCAAAAATTAATTCTGCTATACGACTTGAGTTGACGGTGAACCTTTTTTCTTTGGGAGGGTCTAAATTTGTGTGTGTGAAAAATTTAAAGAAATCGAGTTGTCAATTATTTTGCCACGACATCTTTCACCCACAAAAAATGGAGAGAAACATTTTAGGAGAAACAAGCACGGGCTTCGCCCTCCGGCGCGGGCTTGGCTTCTGGCGGTGGGCGCCTTCGGCGCTGCTCAAAATGTAAAGAGAAGGAAATAAAAGGGTGATATCATCATTATTGTTTTATTCATTAACTTAACTCTCTCAGACATATATAACGCGATCGCATCATATGGCAGAGTGAACCAAAAACATATATGACGCGACCGCGTCATATGGACTTATTATGTTGCCAGAAAATAAGTTTATGACGCGATTGAGCCGGTCTTTTGGCTGGTAAGTCCGATAAGTTAGATGTACATGTGGAAACATCTAGCAACCCCCTAGCGTCCCTGTGAGGGCCCCGCGGTGGTAGAGAGAGTCAGTTTCTTCCCAGCTGTCAGCCTAGTAGGTGGGTGTGCGCGGCCCTTTAAACCAAGGGGCCTCCATTTTGCCCAGCCTGGCTGGTATTACCGCCCTAATATAACCCAAACGAAGTGCTTTATCGTTGGGTTATCGATGGATTATTGTGTTATTCTTATTTAGGGTATAATAACCATGTTAGTGATGTGTTTTGCTAGTCTGGTGTACGTGACCAAGGTGGGCTCCACGAGGGGCCATGGTTTCGCTTGTTTGTGGATCACTTTCATACCATATCGAGTCAATTATATTGCTATTTATCACTTGAAGTAGTGTATCTTACTTGTATAAGTGTTTCTTAGTGAAAAAACTTTTATTACTGGTCGAGCATTCTCTGGTAGGCTACGTGACCAAGGTGGTGGAGCCACGAGGGGCCATGCTTTTTGCCAAACGTTTTGCTTGTTTGTGGAACACTTTCATATAAATATCAGTCAATTATATTGCTATTTATCCGTTCAAGTAGTGTATCTTACCTTGTATTAGTGTTTCTTAGTGAAAAAAACTTTCATTACTGGTCGAGCATATGTCGCCATGCTCCCTCAGCCCTGTGCATTTTTGCTCGATAATTTAGTGGTGGAAAGTGCTTGCATTTTTGCTCGATAATTTATTGGTGGAAAGTGCTTGGGAGGTAAGTTTTTTATGGGCAAAAGCACTCTACATATACGGCTTGGTGGCCACAAGGGAATCTCAGCAGTGTGAGTAAGTACAGTCAACATTTTTGGTGGTGGTGGTGGTGGTGGTGGTGGTGGCGGCCACGAGTAGGTGGACGTGATGGTGGTGGTGGTGGTCGTGGTGGTGGTGATGGTCGTGATGGTGGTGGTGGTGATGGTGGTGGTCGTGGTGATGGTCGTGGTGGTGGTCGTGGTGATGGTGGTGGTGATGGTCGGGGTGGTGGTGGTGGTGGTGGTGGTGATGATGGTGGTGGTGGTGATGGTCAGGGTGGTGGTGGTGGTGGAGATGGTGGTGGTAGTGGTGGAGATGGTGGTGGTGGTGGTGGTGAACCTTTTTTCTTCGGGAGGGTCTATATTTGTGTGTGTGAAAAATTTAAAGAAATCGAATTGTCAATTATTTGTCCACGACATCTTTCACCGAGAGAAGAAATTGTAAAAACTAGGAAGGATAAATAAAAGAAAAACATGAACAATTCCATTTTATTTTCCGATTTACATTATATACGAAGCATGACCTAGCTATACGACGAATTATAAGTACGAAGCACCACAGTACCAGTTACTCCCATTAATTTTAGGTCACTTCACTTGATCCTAAAGTTAAGAAAGTGGAGGATCTGATGGGAAGGGAATGAGAGGTGCTTTGTTGGCCATTGTCAAAGATACCCAGAGAGAGACTACCTGGCTGGGTAGCTCTGCCCAGAGAGGCGACTACCTGGCCGGGCTGCTCCACCGACATTAGAGAGAGACTAACTGGCCGGGCTCCTGCGGCGACTCACCCACAAAAATTTAGGAGAGATTACCTGGTCGGGCTGCTCCCACCCAGAGAGATTTTCGTGGGATTATTTTTGGTGAGGCGTCTGACTGGGGGTGCGACACATTATACGAAGCATGACCTAGGACAGTAGACGACGCATGATTAAACGAAGCATGACCTAGCTATACGACACATTATATGAAACGTGACAGCTAGAGGGAGAGTGTGTACCTCGTCGGAGCACAGCCGTATTCTGTGTGCTTGCTGCACCGTGTTGCCTGTGTTGGTGCACCTGTGCCAACACAGGCACACACGAGACCGTATTCGGTCTTATGAAACGATCTTTCACCCACAAAAATTTAGGAGAGAAGAAATTGTAAGAACTAGGAAGGACAAATAAAAGAAAAATATGAAAAGCTCCATTTTATTTTCCGATTTACATTATACGAAGCATGACCTAGCTATACGACGAATTATAAGTAAGAAGTACCACAGTACAGTTACTCCCATTACTTTTAGGTCACTTCACTTGATCCTAAAGTTAAGAAAGTGGAGGATCTGATGGGAGGGGATTCAGAGGTGCTTAGTCCGCTGTTGTCATAGATACCCAGAGAGAGACTACCTGGCCGGGTTGCTCCACCCAGAGAGGCGACTACCTGGCCAGGCTGCTCCACCGACAGTAGAGAGAGACTAACTGGCCGGGCTCCTGCGGCGACACACCCACAAAAATTTAGGAGAGACAAAATTTAGGAGAGACTACCTGGTCGGGCTGCTCCCACCCAGAGAGATTTTTGTGGGATTATTTTTGGTGAAGCGTCTGACTGGGGGTGCGACACATTGTACGAAGCATGACCTAGGACAGTAGACGACTCATTAAACGAAGCATGACCTAGCAACTACCTGGCCGGGCTGCTCCACCTAGAGAGAGACTACCTGGTCGGGCTGCTGCGGCGTCGCCGCTGTGCTGGTCCCTGTCGTGATTTTCACACACAAATCTTTAGGCCATCTTCTGCTGTCCAACGTGAGTTGGTGGAATTGGGATCGATCGGAAATACTTCGATCCGAGAGCTACGACCACCCCAGTCAGACGACTCACCAAAAATAAATTCTGCTATATGACTTGAGTTGGCGCTGAACCTTTTTTCTTCGGGAGGGTCTAAATTTGTGTGTGTGAAAAATTTAAAGAAATCGAATTGTCAATTATTTGTCGCCGCTGTGCGGGTCCCTGTCGTGATTTTCACATACAAATCTTTAGGCGAACTTCTGCTGTCCAACGTGAGTTGGTGGAATTGGGATCGATCGGAAATACTTCGATCCGAGAGCTACGACCACCCCGAGTCAGACGACTCACCAAAAATAAATTCTGCTATACGACTTGAGTTGACGGTGAACCTTTTTTCTTAGGGAGGGTCTAAATTTATGTGTGTGAAAAATTTAAAGAAATCAAGTTGTAAATTATTTTGCCACGACATCTTTCACCCACAAAAAATTTGGAGAGAAACATTTTAGGAGAGACAAGCACGGGCTTCGCGCTCCGGCGTGGGCTGGGCTTCTGGCGGCGGGCGCCTTCGGCGCTGCTTAAAATGTAAAGTGAAGGAAATATAAGGGCGATATCATCATTATTGTTTTATTCATTAACTTAATCTGACAGTTTTGCTTTTTTCTTAGGGGAAGCTCCTAGCATTATTGCAATTTCTTGCAGCCTGTTTTCGTCTCTCTTCTCTTGCTCCCTTCGATTGGCTTCGTCTCTCTTCTCTTGCTCACTTCAATTGGCTTCACAACTCTCTTCGAATTTGATTCGTAACTTCTCACACTCCTCTAGGTGCACGTCCCGTTTTTCCATCGCCATATCAAAGTCTTCAACCAATATCTTGAGTACTGCCGTCATCTCTTCGGGAGCGAATAGAGCCTCAACTTCAGAGTCACACTGTCCCAAATCTGTATACTTCCGTTGTAGCTCACGGTCGGCCTCAGTGTCTTCTTCTCGAATGATGATATTGGTGTCTACTAACCTCTTATACTCTTCCGCTAAATATAGATATACATATTTTCCATAAATTATCTAGAAATCCGTTGCTAAGGGATTCAATTTAACAGACAAGCACGGGCTTCGCCCTCCGCCGCTTTGCGGCTGGCTTGGCCTCCGGCGGCAGGCGCTTTCGGCGCTGCTCAAAATGTAAAGAGAAGGAAATAAAAGGGTGATATCAGCATTATTGTTTTATTCATTAACTTAATCTGACAGTTTTGCTTTTTTCCTTGGGGAAGCTCCCAGCATTATTACAATTTCTTGCAGCATGTTTTCGTTTTCTTTCCGCTGTCTTTCCCGCTGATTCTCAATTTCCTTCAGAAGGATTTCACGATTCTCCTCTTGCTCCCTTCGATTGGCTTCACAACTCTCATCGATTTTGATTCGTAACTGCTCAGTCTCTTCTAGTTGCACGTCCTGTTTCTCCACCGCCATATCAAATTCTTCAACCGATATCTTGAGTACTGCCGTCATCTCTTCGGGAGCGAATAGAGCCTCAATTTCAGAGTCACACTGTCCCAAATCTATATACTTTCGCTGGAGCTCACGGTCGGCCTCAGTGTCTTCTTCTCGAATGATGATATTGGTGTCTACTAACCTCGTACACTCCTCCGCTAAAGACTCTTGCTCCAAAACAGTTCAGGGTACACAACGTTGTCTAACGCACATGAACCCTTTTCCTTCTCCTGGGTGAAAATACTCAGTGCATCCCAACTTGTAACGCGAGAGCAGGCAACGTACAGCTGCCCATGAGAGAACACACGGGTGTGATACAGATACAGACTGCAATGTTGGATAGTTTGACCCTGTGCTTTATTTATAGTTATTGCAAATCTTAACTTTACAGGAAATTGGAACCGGGAAAACGCCACCGGGGAGTCATTGGCCACCAACTTTATCCGAGGAATGCATACTTGCTCCCCATCGTACGTGCCACCCAGAATCCTACCCTCAATGATGGTCTTCTTCAGGTTATCGACGATAATTCGGGTGCCGTTACAGAGTCTGGGTGGAGCAAGATTCCTTATTATCATGACCACAGCACCCACTTTCAGTTTGAGTTGGTGTTCAGGTAACGAAGAAGGGTTCAGTTCGTTGAGTGTGGAAACCTGATACTCCATATCGTCTTCCGAATTAAGTTTGTCTTCACTCAGATAGATCTTCTCGTCCCTGGGCAACATGTCTAAGATCGTAACGTTGACGTCAGAAACATCCACGTTGAGAGGCGATACGATGGTACGTCCGGAAAAATAGCGATGATCCCCAATGTGACGGCTATATCGGGGTAAACACTCTCGATGAACTCTTTTTCGTTATGGTAGAGAACCCCAAAGTTGGGAGGGATAACGAAGAGTGAAGAGTTACTCTGACCTATCTCTAATAGCTGGCTGGCAAAGGTCGCATTTTTCGTGTCGGATACGGGCCCCCTTAGGCGGATGTTCTCGGACAGTGCATATTTCCGTAACTGGGGCCAGAAGTAAGTCTTCTTAATGGTAGCTGCAATTTCCTGGTTGTACCCTCCACCCCTCACAACCGGAAGAATCTGCCTGAAATCCCCAGCGCACACAAAGGGGAACCCTCCCATGAACCTGTCACTGTCAAGGAGATCCCGAAGGGTGACATCAACGGCCAACAGCACATTTTGTTGGCCATCACCACCTCGTCCCAGACTATCAGGGAACATAACTCTAACAGTCTAGACAATTGGCTATTCTTCTTGATTATGTGCCTTCAATCCATTCATCCTCTTCAGCCTCTGATATGATCCCCATTTCGGCGGTCCCACCGGATCGACATATACCTCTAACATCCGTCACTGAAAATCCTTGTCACATTTTCGGAAACTGGCACAGTGACGCCTCTGTCAGATTTAGATGGAAACTGGCACGACTTTATTTTTTTAGGGACTTAGAAAATATATACCTTAGTTAATGCTCGCAGTCTTGGTATTTTTGTATCATTTAAGAGGTGTTCATGTAGCCCTAACCACGACTGTACTTATATAAATATTCATTAACATTATCGCATCATAACATATCGACTACAATAAAAGTAATTAATATATAGCAAAATATAGAAATAACCTTCATACATAAGAATAAAAGAAAATAGGAGTCTACAGAAAGCTAATTGGCTAACACAAGGCAGTTCCCCCTCACACTCAACCCTAATTATAAGGCCTAAATAGCCTATACAGTCAGACCTAGGCCCAACTCACTAACACATATCGTATATATAGCCTACTAATTATCCTTTGGCTCTAGCCTCTATCTTATGCACCTAAACCATTAACTATTTCATAACATTTGATGCTTAATATATTTGTACTATCTGATAATGTTAATGTGGTAATTAATAACACAAGCACGGGGTTCGCCCTCCGCCGCTTTGCGGCGGACTTGGCCTCCGGCGGCGGGCGCCTTCGGCGCTGCTCAAGATGTAAAGAGAAGGAAATAAAAGGGTGATATCAGCATTATTGTTTTATTCAGTAAGTTAATCTGACAGTTTTGCTTTTTTCCTTGGGGAAGCTCCCAGCATTATTGCAATTTCTTGCAACATGTTTTCGTCTCTCTTCTCTTGCTCCCTTCAATTGGCTTCGTCTCTCTTCTCTTGCTCCCTTCGTTGGCTTCTCCTATCTTCTCTTGCTCCCTTCGATTGGCTTCACAACTATCTTCGAATTTGATTCGTAACTGCTCACACTCCTCTAGGTTCACGTCCAGTTTTCCATCGCCATATCAAAGTCTTCAACCGATATCTTGAGTACTGCCGTCATCTCTTCGGGAGCGAATAGAGCCTCAACGTCAGAGTCACACTGTCCCAAATCTATATACTTTCGCAGGAGCTCACGGTCGGCCTCAGTGTCTTCTTCTCGAATAATGATATTGGTGTCTACTAACCTCGTACACTCCTCCGCTAAAGACTCTTGCTCCAAAAACACTTCAGGGTACACAACGTTGTCTAACGCACATGAACCCTTTTCCTTCTCCTGGGTGAAAATACTCAGTGCATCCCAACTTGTAGTGTGATTCTGACTTCGGGTAATTTACCTAACTGTTGGGTCTTTGATTCCACCAAATCAATGGTATCCACGAACTCGGACGGTAAAGGCTTCAACGCTACATTGTTGGCGCTCAAATACTTCTGCAAAATGGTCACGATGCTCAGGTTATCGGCATACTTTTTCTCTTCGGCCTTTCGTCTCCGAAGGGTTGAAGAGGGTTTATTGGCATAGTGCACCTGAGTTACGGTATCCGCTCGTATCTTAAGTTGCTTTTCCTCCTCTCAGTAAAAGTACAGATCCAAAAACTTGGGCGGGGGTGTAGTATAATCTGGTTTCTTCTTTACGTAGATGTCTTTTCCGTCCTTCTTGAGGATATATTCAATGCTCGTACCCTCTCTCATGTATCTGGTTTTCACTGTGCCCATCCGGTGATAGATCTAACCCTTGATCTAGTAGCACATTGCCGACTCGGCCATATTCTCGAGCTTCCCGGACGTGGCAAAAGACGTGAAGCAGAACACGTTGTTAAAGTTGAAGATGTTAGACAGGAATATCTTCGAAAGACGCGTTTTGCTTTCGTATAGCTCTTTCATCTCGGGAGAGAGTGAACTGAGAGGGGGTTTAAGGATTGGCCACCGCTGCAACACAGGGATACTGCTTCTCCCTTCCATCGCTTCGCGTTGCACACGGGACATACAACATCCCCTAATGTACCAATGTTATTCTGGGGTATCCTTTCTTCATCGGTTATGCCACCCAAAGTGTTCATTATTGGTGGTAGGCACTGCTTTGAGCTCTTCAGGATTCTCAATTCTTGAGTTCTTTGGGCTTTTACAGTAGAATAATTTGCTGCTACCTTTCCCTGCCGTTTCCTTTAACGAACATTGGCGGCCTCGAGCTTTAACTGTAATTTCTGATCCTTTTTGTGTAGTCTCTCTTCTCTTTTTGAGGCACCCTCATTCAATTTATTTTGCCTTCTTTCCAGTCGTCTGCGCTTCTTAGTTTCAACGGTAATACCTTTTTGAGCAGCCAGTTCCTTATCGTGGTAGCTGAGTGCCAGTAGGGAATCTGCAGACAACACAACTGCTGGTGCATCTGCGGACTGCCCACTTTCTACACTTGAAGTCCCTGCAACAGCTCCATCTTTTTGTTCAAATGACTCAATAGTTTTGCCTTTTGGTTTCATGTATTCCAATTTCCTTTGCTTTGCCCTTTGAATGTGATACTGATGGTCTTTATCATTCAATCGATGTTGGTGGTCTCTGGAGGCTATGTTCTGCCGGGTATCGCAGAAATATATCTGAAAATCTGTGTGAATCTCAGCAGTAATGGGGCCCCCATTGTGATTATCATTGACATACTTTCTAATTTGTGCCCAATAATGCTTCCGGAACATCTCAATTTCTTCCGCTCTGCCCTCGACAAATTTCTTTTGGGCCTTTAGTTCGCATTCACCATCTTTCAGGTCACACTGCTCCTTAAAGTAGTAGATGAACACCACATCATGTGATGAGTACTTTTCTAGCAGCAATGGCCCCATTATGGGACCTAGGTTTGATTTGTATTCGGTGTTCTGCCTTCAAGCGGCGCTTCAAGTAAATATCAGTCAGTACATCCTTCCGTTTTATCCTCTTTTTACGATCGGGTCTCGTATAAATCAGTGGCTCTTATACATTGGACTAGACTGGTATAAATGCAACAACGGAAACGCTAAATCCATCCCCTGATATATAATCCCGTCGAACAAAGAACACATATACCCTCCAGAGTTATATCTGCGATAGCGGGGTATCTTAACTCTCAGTATCTATGTGCTTCTACTATACGCTGATGTTCTCTGAAACAGCCTATTACCTATAACATATGGTTGCTTAGTTATGGTACACAAGGAAAAGATAGTTAACTTAATTAAATCACAAGAGTGATCTAATGCAAACAAGAAGGAGGTTTACTTAACGTTACTTCAATCAATAATATCTGTCACTCCTTTATGAAAGAAAGTGTTGTAAAGTCCTCAAGCACCGAACAAGGAATCTTCTGAATAATGTCGGATGCTACTTAAGAAAAAACGTATCGGTAATGGAACCACAAAATAGCAGGAGGCAGGACAATGCACGTGTAGGCTAAATACACAAAAAGGCTGGACCTATAATGTTATTGGACACAAGAATATTATAAGCGGTGCAACAGTAATAATGCTCGCCACGAAAAAGTAGTACTCCTATTAACAAAACCGGTCTATGCTGGTTGTGTCTCTCTACAGCAACCTAGACCTCAAAATGCTTGTGTAGAAATAATGGGTATGCATAAAAGAGTATATGATCGAATCCAGCTAATGTCTACCCGGGTTAATAAAGTCTAGCTGGGATGCGCAAAGGTACAGAATTCTGGTGGAGGTAGGCAGCTCCTAGCCTAGTGTGGACCTTGGGTCTGTGCGGCCTGATTACGTTAATATGAAGGGGTGCTCTCTTGAGGATTCTCGATCACAAGTATCGAGTATCCTCCTGGCGACCCTCAAAAATAAAAGCAAATAGAGTTAGAACAGTTTTGGGTGGATTAGGCAAGCAGCCCTCACGCACTACACAGTCTAAACTCCAAGGTACACAGACAAAAGATCCACCCAGGTAACCCACAGAATCCGTAGTGTCGTGCAGCTCAAAAGTAGCCTACACACAGTGAAAACACCAACAGCAAGGTACCTGATCCCTAGTCTAGCATTATTTAACCCTGTAGAAACATTAGTGATTGATGGAGACAGTCCGAGCAATACAATCTCCCAAAAAGACAACGACTCTCTTCAACCTTAGCCTAGTACATAAGAAATGTGAGATCCAGCATATAATACAGTCTGGCCACCAATTCAAGGTGTAGATGCAGGGAACCAGAGGGGGATTGATATTAATAAAAGGTGAGGAAGTAGTGGACATGATAGAGGCAGTAGGAGAGAAAGATTCTAAGACAAGAGTGTGGAACAGTTCATGGGAGATGCTTAGAGTATGCTGTCTGGGAAGGATCTGACAAGGATATTCCCAGGGACCGCCTCGCTGGAGTCCCAGTTCGCAGGAATGGCACGAGGGCGCGCGACAGTCGCCAATAAGCAGCCGCCTAGTAGGCAGTGTTAGGCAGGAGGCAACGAATCCCGCGAGGCCTATGTAAGGGGGCCAGCCACGCGCCACACTCACCACCAAGTCACACCACCTGGTCTCTCTCTCTCTCTCTCTCCCACTCGCCTTCCCATCATTCAACTACTTAACACAATACTTTCTATTGACTAAATAAAATAGAAAGGATTGTGACAGACGAAAATAAAGAACAGTTCTGAACTGTTTGCAACACAAGCTTTCTCGAGAAGGAAAGTACACAATGATAGGTAGACTGTAGCTACATTCTCTGCCCTGGCGAGTCCTAGCGAGTAAGCCATGCGGTTCTGGGGGAAGCGGTGAGCGTCACACTCTCAATCGTAGACACCCAACTCCAGAAGTGGCGTTGAGTTCGTAGTTGATATGCCTTTGATCCAGTCATCGTCTTCAGCGTCTATTGTGGTCCTCATTTCGACTCTCCCATCGGATCGACATATACCACTTACACTCCTAACCATTGGACGATGGACGATGATGCCTTTTTTTCCAACCTCAAAACTTCTGAAAATTTCATGACTATTATTTTGTAGGTACTTAGATCTAAAATAAATAATGTAGTCCTCTATACACAGTAACAAAATTTTCTATGACAGAGCTCCAGAGTACCTAAAGAATGATTTTGTTAAAGCAAATAAGAGGAGTGGACATAATACAAGAAACAGGATGTTTAATTTTAAGGTCCCCGAGAATCCAAGGACAGGGTAAGCAAACATTCTTCTTCACCGCCATCAAAGACTGGAACGACCTACCCAAGTCAGTCCGTGAAAAGAGAACACTGTATTCCTTCAGACGTAGCCTGAAGGAACACCTGAACCGGACAGCAGCTGCGAGAAGGGAGCACCAAGCTTATGTCTACTACTAAATGCGACATAAGAGATAGACAAACCAAACTGACATGACTACTGATTACGGATTACTGATATTTACTATAGGATGTAAGGTATCTTAAAATAACCCCCTAGAAATACTTTCTCTAAAGTATCTATTTCTTTATCCTCCCCATTTTCCCCAGCTAACCTAATCCCACAAGGACCCCAATGGAAATACGCCTAACGGCCTTATTGGGCTATCCTTAGTTGGAATTATGCAAGGCTGGTACATGTCATATTTGTAACAAACTATGTGGTACCAACTCTGTAAATTGCTAACTGAATAAATATTATTATTATTATTATTATTATTATAACACGAGTTAAGAAAATGCTATAGTCTGTGTATTAATGTACATTTTCTTATATGCATATGCACCTATTACATGTTCTATGTTAAGAACGGTAGACTAAATTAACCCTTAATTAGCGGCTCACCACATAAGTCGTATTTAATAAAGCTGGACTATGTGGCGGCGCTCGACATAGGTCGAGTGGCAATTTCAGCACGTAATGTTGCTGAGAGAGAGAGACAAGTGGTGGCAGGAGAGTAGCGAGCGTATGACTGCTCCAGACCACCGCGGCGAACATACTGACATAATCCCAGCTCCCTCCTCCCTCTCTCACTCGCTATATAAGGAATTGTATCGGGAAAGTGGCTAATTACATGCTTTTTGCACTCGCGTTGCACGGTTATTGCAAGAAAACTAGCCATCATAAAAGATCGTTATGGTGTCATTCGAAAGCTCTGTTTATGCCTTTCAGGGATAGGTACTTGTTTTATGTTCGGGTCTTATTTAGGCATGAAAATGATCACGTAAACAGCCCTATTTGGCTAAGAACACCCCGCTGGGCGGTACATATAAATAAACCGCATAGGCCGCTCGTAGGTGTTAAAAGTGCGCAGACAATTCGCACGTATCACCAATCATTTTGATAGTTTCTCAGTTATATTGCCTCATTCTGATATATACGCTTAGATAATATTATGATACATCTATGGCTCGCTTTCCAAAGCGATTTGTTAGGAAAAGCGAAATGGTGGATATTTTACGGTGATGTATTGGGAAATCATGGCGGTATCTGAAAACTATAACCTATGGCGGGTGGATTTCGAAGCTAAAAGGATTATATAACCTATTTTCAGCACCACCAGTATAATTAATCAAGTATATAATGCATTTCGTAATAGATAAATGTATCAAACGTTTTCAATAGGGGCTGCAATTAATGGAATAGGTATTAGGAAGACTTGGCACCTCAAATCTGACCAGTGTTACCAGATCAGATGGAGGTCTATTGTAGGAATGTGTACCAATAGCATCGACCTTTAATAATTAATATCTCCATTAATATGGAATGTTGAGAGTTTTGCTCTTTGTTAATCGATAGAACTATTGGACGGAATTCTGTAGAGCTCTTCAAACTCGAGTAGCTATTTTGGTTGATGAGAAAATAGACTGCATGTATTTTGGTGCTGCCGTTTCTAAGCTCCGCCCCCCTCCGAGTCGTCTTATAGAAGTTTTGGGAACGAATTGTTCTCGTAAAATAATGAAGCTCAACATGCCACTAACATACCAAAATATAGCAATTTTGGTGCCACGTATGTTATATTTAGCTTTACCACTTCCATTTTTTTCAGTTATTATAAAATGGATGCAATATTTGGAATAAATTGCTAACTGAATAAATATTATTATTATTATTATTATTAAGCATAACATTCTACTCCTATTGCATATTTTTGGTAATGCTAGCCCTATTTCTGCCAGGTTTGCCCTTAAAATAACTTAAGTAACTCATAGAACATAAAAACCAGTTGATGTCTGTTGACGGACAGGCTCCTGGAAAATATCCTTTTTTCGGGACAGGCTAGTTTGGCCAAATCTGGCCGGTCAGCCCAACACAGGCACATACGAGACTGTATTCGGCTCCTCGATTGGGTTATGAAACGATCTTTCGCCACAAAAATTTAGAAGAGAAGAAATTGTAAAAACTAGGAAGGTCAAATAAAAGAAAAACATGAAAAATTCCATTTATTTTCCGATTTACATTATACGAAGCATGACCTAGCTATACGACGAATTATAAGTACGAAGCGCCACAGTACCAGTTACTCCCATTAATTTTAGGTCACTTCACTGTTCCTAAAGTTAAGAAAGTGGAGGATCTGATGGGAGGGATTGAGAGGTGCTTAGTCCGCTGTTGTCAAAGATACCCAGAGAGGCGACTACCTGGCCAGGCTGCTGCGGCGTCGCCGCTGTGTGGGTCCCTGTCGTGATTTTCACACACAAATCTTTAGGCGATCTTCTGCTGTCCAACGTGAGTTGGTGGAATTGGGATCGATCAGAAATTCTTCGATCCGAGAGCTACAACCACCCAAGTCAGACGACTCACCAAAAATTAATTCTGCTATACGACTTGAGTTGACGGTGAACCTTTTTTCTTTGGGAGGGTCTAAATTTGTGTGTGTGAAAAATTTAAAGAAATCGAGTTGTCAATTATTTTGCCACGACATCTTTCACCCACAAAAAATGGAGAGAAACATTTTAGGAGAAACAAGCACGGGCTTCGCCCTCCGGCGCGGGCTTGGCTTCTGGCGGTGGGCGCCTTCGGCGCTGCTCAAAATGTAAAGAGAAGGAAATAAAAGGGTGATATCATCATTATTGTTTTATTCATTAACTTAACTCTCTCAGACATATATAACGCGATCGCATCATATGGCAGAGTGAACCAAAAACATATATGACGCGACCGCGTCATATGGACTTATTATGTTGCCAGAAAATAAGTTTATGACGCGATTGAGCCGGTCTTTTGGCTGGTAAGTCCGATAAGTTAGATGTACATGTGGAAACATCTAGCAACCCCCTAGCGTCCCTGTGAGGGCCCCGCGGTGGTAGAGAGAGTCAGTTTCTTCCCAGCTGTCAGCCTAGTAGGTGGGTGTGCGCGGCCCTTTAAGACAAGGGGCCTCCATTTTGCCCAGCCTGGCTGGTATTACCGCCCTAATATAACCCAAACGAAGTGCTTTATCGTTGGGTTATCGATGGATTATTGTGTTATTCTTATTTAGGGTATAATAACCATGTTAGTGATGTGTTTTGCTAGTCTGGTGTACGTGACCAAGGTGGGCTCCACGAGGGGCCATGGTTTCGCTTGTTTGTGGATCACTTTCATACCATATCGAGTCAATTATATTGCTATTTATCACTTTTTTTTTTTTTTTTTTTATTTAAAGAGACAATGAACGGAGGAAGAAAAAACACAGATAAAACAAAAAGGTCCATGTGCCTAAAGGCATCCTCCATTCATAAAATGTTTGTAACAACTGGATTTAAACATTTGTTGATTGTAAGTTTGTGGAAAGCAATTCGAGGGAAGTGAATTCCAAAGAGTAGTAGCTCTGGGGATAAATGAATTCTGATAAGCAGAAGTTCTGCATTGTGGAGGAGAAAGTGTAAATTCATGGGCGCTCTCAGCTGCCCTAGTTCTACGGGGAAAGATGTGGAGAGGCGGCACAATTGAAGCAAGTTCCTCGGAACAATTGCTGTGAAAATATCTGTAGAATAATGCAAGGATTGCAACGTTTCTTCGTATGGCTAATGTAGGAAGGTCCTGTGTGATTGCAGGGTTATTGATTAATCTAATAGCTTTATTTTGAATTTTGTCCAACTGCCTCAATGCAACCACTCCACTTCCACCCCACAGAGGTGAACAGTAATCCATCTGAGAGCGCACATGACTTTTATATATTACGGCCAACTGCTCGTCAGTGAAGAATTCTCGAACTCTGTACAGGAGTCCCAGTTTTTTAGAGGCATTCTTAGCAATGCTTCTAACATAATGTGTCCAGCTCAAGTTAGTAGTTAATGTTACACCGAGAATGTCAATACTAGGGGAAGTGGGAATATTTACATCATTAAAAAATATATGGGAGTCCGTGAGATTCTGTCGGTTAGAAAATTGAATGTACTTGGTTTTCTGTGCATTAAAGGAAACTAGATTCTCTTGTCCCCATTCATTAATTCTAGAAAGGTCCTGGTTCAGAGAAATTGCAGTGTTTATTTTTGAATTTATAAGATCGGGTTGGGTGAAAGAATTGGTAAATGTGAAGGAACTGTGGAGTGTTGAGTCATCTGCGTAGGAATGTATTGGATTATGAGTGGTAGATATGAGATCATTGATATGAATGAGGAACAGAGTTGGGGCCAAAACTGATCCCTGGGGAACACCAGCATTTATTGAGTGAAATTGAGAATAAAGGCCATCTACCATTACACGTATTTTTCTGTTATGAAGATAAGAAGAAATTAGTGGAACTAATGATGCAAGGCCGTAGTGTGACATCTTCGACAATAAGGATTGATGCCAGACTCTATCAAATGCCTTTGATATATCCAGTGCTATTGTATGTGTTTCACCATGTTGGTCTGTAGCTTGGTTGATTTGATGCGTAAGAAGGCAAAGAATGTCTGCAGTTGATCGACATCGTCTAAAACCATATTGCCTATCACTGATTAATTTATTATTCTCCAGATGCTTAATTATGTGATTATTTAATATAATTTCAAAAACTTTGCCAAGAGTGGAAGTTATAGCTATTGGTCTGTAGTTTGATGGATCTGAAGAGGCACCTTTTTTAGGAACTGGATGGATGTTTGCTTCTTTCCAGGGTACTGGGAAGCATGAGGTATGAGTACACAGACGGAAAAATTTTGCCAATACAGGAGCGAGCACCAAGGAGCAATTCTTAAGTACTATTGGAGGAATTTCATCTGGACCAGGAGCCTTATCTACTGAGAGATTCTGCAAAATAGTTTTGACATGTCGGGTGTGGATCTTAAGTGAGGGAATTTCAGGTGAATTAAAATTAAGTACAGGGACATCTTGATTTATGTCATCTAAGGTTGAGTTGGTGGAGAAAATATCTGCAAGAAGGTTAGCTTTACCTCGTGGGTCACTTACAAGATTGCCAGTCGGAGATTTTAATGGTGGAATGGATGAAGCAGTAGTGAAGTTGGATTTGAATGAGTTAAGAGTAGACCAAAATATTTTGTTATCATTTGGATTATTTAGAAGTTTATTTGCCTTCTTATGGAGAAAGTTTGATTTAGTTAGGTTTAATACAGTTTTGGCATGATTTCTGATGTTTCTAAAGTAATTAAAGGCTTCATGTGTTTTTGATCTTGTGTATGCATTGTAGGCTATTGCTTTTTGTTCAGTTACTCTAGCACAATTATGGTCAAACCATTTAGGTGAATTAGATCTTTTACTGTACTTTTGATGAGGAATAAAAGTTTCCATTCCAATTTTTACAAAATCTTGTATGTGGCTCAAGGTGGAGTGTGCATCATTAGAAAAGAAAGAGGTCCAGGGAATATCAATAAAGAAACCTTGAAGACCCTCCCAGTCTGCCCTATCGTAATGCCATTTAGTCACCAAAACAGGTTCAGAGTGGGAAGGTGTGGTAGGTGATAGACAGGTGGCCTGTATCAGACAGTGATCAGAAGATCCAAGTGGGGACCTCACTGTAACATCATAATTTTCTGAATTGGTTGTTAAAAATAAGTCCAGTAGGTGGGAATTATGATTAGAATTATCTGGTACACGGGTGGGTTGGTTGACTAGTTGAATGAGATTAAATGAGTCTGCAAATAGCTCACATTCAAGACCAGCATCATCAGTCCTGGCTGAATGAGTGAGCCATTCAACATTATGGACATTAAAATCACCCAACACAGTGATTTCAGAAGAAGCATTTAAGTTGAGGACACTGAGTTGTGAGGACAGAGAATCAAAAAGACTTTGCTCTGGAGGAGTATTTGGGGAACGGTAGATGCAACATATGTATTTAAATTTACCAGCAGAAATTAATTTGTATATAGAATAATCAAAATAGGGACAATTGAAACTAGTAACCTCCTCCAGGGCAATTTCAGATTTTGCGAAGCAACATACACCACCTTTAGGTCTGAAATTTTGGAGCAGTTGATAACCTGGAAAATCAAATCTAGAGGTGTCAGATGTGGATGTTACTTGAGTCTCTGTCAAAAAAAGGAGAGTAGGGGATTCTGCTTGAAGAAATTGGTGTACAGAATTGATGTTAGAGTGAAGTCCCCTTATATTACTAAAGAAATAGCTGTACTGACAAGCAGCTTTGGGACGTTGCAATGCTCTTGACACAGTCGCATGATGACGACCGGGAGGGCCCTGTGTCAATAACCCAACCCTGCCGGGGGTGGATATCCGAGGGACCACCAGGTTTGCTCTTAACAATTGTACTGCCATATTTATAAGGTAAGTGTATGGTGTTACATGTATGATATGTAGTGGGAAGAGTAGTATTTTATGGATAGAGGATAGCGATGTAGGGCAATGTCGTGAAGTTGGATGTGTATGTTATATAAAGAGGGTTTTCCTGATACCCCTGATGTGTGAGGCAGAAAGATATGTATCCAGCTACCAAGGCCTGGGAGAGAAAATGGAATTCAGGCTATTCCCTGAGTCTCCCGAAACCTTGGCGGTAGTACTTCCCTGGGCGGGGCTGCCTACCCCTACTACCTACAAAAACTTGAAGTAGTGTATCTTACTTGTATAAGTGTTTCTTAGTGAAAAAACTTTTATTACTGGTCGAGCATTCTCTGGTGTAGGCTACGTGACCAAGGTGGTGGAGCCCACGAGGGGCCATGCTTTTTGCCAAACGTTTTGCTTGTTTGTGGAACACTTTCATATAAATATCAGTCAATTATATTGCTATTTATCAGTTCAAGTAGTGTATCTTACCTTGTATTAGTGTTTCTTAGTGAAAAAAACTTTCATTACTGGTCGAGCATATGTCGCCATGCTCCCTCAGCCCTGTGCATTTTTGCTCGATAATTTAGTGGTGGAAAGTGCTTGCATTTTTGCTCGATAATTTATTGGTGGAAAGTGCTTGGGAGGTAAGTTTTTTATGGGCAAAAGCACTCTACATATACGGCTTGGTGGCCACGAGGGAATCTCAGCAGTGTGAGTAAGTACAGTCAACATTTTTGGTGGTGGTGGTGGTGGTGGTGGCGGCCACGAGTAGGTGGACGTGATGGTGGTGGTGGTGGTCGTGGTGGTTTTTGGTGGTTCTGGTCGTGATGGTGGTGGTGGTGGTGGTGGTGGTGGTCGTGGTGATGGGGTCGTGGTGGTGGTCGTGGTGGTGGTGGTGTGGTCGGGGTGGTGGTGGTGGTGGTGTTGATGCTGGTGGTGGTGGTGTTAGTGGTGGTGGTGGTGGTGGTGGTGGTAGTGGTGGAGATGGTGGTGGTGGTGGTGGTGGAGATGGTGGTGGTGTTGATGGAGATGGTGGTGGTGTTGACACCAATAGGGTAGGGTCCCTTTTCTGACCATGGGTCAGGTCAGAAAATGAACCCAACCCTATTTGTGTCAACACCACCACCATCTCCACCAACACCACCATCTCCACCACCACCACCACCATTTTATTATTATTATTATTTTTGTGTATAGGCCTACTTTATTATTGTTATTATTATTATTTATTATACCTGTTATTCCTGTGTATGGGATCACCCATAAAAAAGTATTTATTTGTATTTATATTTTAGCTTTATTATTATAGTTTAGCTTTATTATTATATATTATATATATATATTATTATTTAATTATTTTTATTTTTTTTTTAATTTATTATATTTTTTTTTTTTTTTTTTTTTTATATTTTTTTATATGTTATATTTATATTTTATTTTATATGTATATATATATTTTTTTACTCTATATTTTATATATATATATATATTATTTATATATATATATATATATATATTTATATTATATATATATATAATTATATATATATATATATATTATATATATATATATATATATATATATATATATATATATTATATATATATATATATATATATATATATTATATATATATATATAGATATATATATATATATATATATAATAGCCTACTGTATATATATGCTTCCACATTTCTGTCAACACAGTGGTGTTTGTGGTGGTGGTGTTAGGTGTGGTAGTTGTGGTGGTGGTGATGGTAGTTGTGGTGGTGGTGATGGTAGTTGTGGTGGTGGTGTTAGGTGTGGTGGTGGTGGTGGTGGTGATTGTAGTTGTGGTGTTGGTGATGGTAGTTGTGGTGGTGGTGATGGTAGTTGTGGTGGTTTTCACACCTTCGAATACCACTCCCTTGGCTTCACACCTCCCAATAGGATACCTGGACCTGAGTTGACCTGAGTGACCCTTTCCCAGTCACTTGATCTCTTGTATATACTATGTTTTTTATTGTTATTATTATACCCCCTCCCCCTCCCCCCCCCCCATTATATCCCCCTTCCCCTCCCTCCCCCATTATATCCCCCTACCACTCCGTCCCCCATTATATCCCCCACCTCCTCCCTCCCCCATTATACCCCCTCCCCCCTCCCCCTCCCTCCCCAATTATACCCCCTCTCCCATTATACCCCCTCTCCCTCCCGCCCCCATTATACCCCCCTCCTCCTCCCTCCCCCATTATACCCCCTCCCCCTCTTCCGCCATATAGCCTACAATATATATTAGTATACTCCTCCCCCTCCCCCCATATATATAATATATATATATATATATATATATATATATATATATACAGTATATCATTCGTATTTATGTATTTATCTAAGTTATGCCCCCTCCCTCCCCCATTATACACCCTCCCCCTCTTCCCCCATTATACACCCTCTGTGACTCATGTCCAGTGTGAGCATGCTGTACAGAACGCCTAGTCATGCCCCACTCTCGCTAGGATCGTCAGGGCAGGAACTTTGGCTGTAGTCTATGTAGAGTTTCCTAACTTAGTTCATGTGAGCCGTTGTACTATAAGTATTATGAATATGTATTTTGTTTTCATCTGAGTCAACGAGTTCTATTTTATATCATTAGTTATAAGTATTGTGTGTAAAACTTATTTGTAATGATGGGAGGAGAGACGGCCACAGTTGGGGGTCAGTGGGTGCGCCAGGTGGGAGGTGGGCCTAACTCACTAGCACCCCCCCCCCCCCCCCCCCCTCAGTGCTAGGGGAGCCTTTGTCTATCCCAGAGGAGAGATAGAAATTACGTAATGGTTGTCAGTGGGCGGTCCTTAGTAGTTCACGTTGGGCTCACTAGAGGGCCGGGTATAAAAAGGGAAGTCTAGCCATTTTTTCATCAGAACTCATTAGGCAGAGCGACTTCTCATTTCCCTTGCTAACTATATATATTCTTCTGACTGATGTGAAGTTTCTCTACTACCTTACATTCTTATCTCCTCTTTTCTCTGTCTGTTTAACTTCCATGGTCCCGTTGGTGCAGAGCTAGTCAGCCAACGTATTATCGCTTGAGTTCTCACGAGATACTTGCCTATTAGATAGCCTATTTTGGAAGGGTTAACTTAGAATAGGATTGATTTATGTTTGTTGCACTTGTATATGCATTTCCCTGGGTGTTATTATTATTATTCCTGTTTTCTGCTGGTCTAGGTAATGCTAGACTGGGTAAGGCTTTTCTCGGTGTTACGAGTTGTTGTGTGATGCAGTGGTTAAGCGATAAACCTGCATACTCGTTTCGGTTCAGTGAAACCTAGGTTGTCTTCGCGGCTGACTGTGTTGAGTTAATAATTTACAGTGCGTGAGGGCAAGAGCCTAACCACCCTGTATTTTATTAACAGTTTGTTTTTTACTTTGTCAAGGAGCCGGGAGAAAACCAGATACAAGGGATCTGGATTTCTCAAAGTGCACTTGTTTAGTTTTTTAACGTAATACTTTAACCCTTAATTAGCGGCGAGCAACATAAGTCGAGTTAAATAAAGCTGGACTATGTGGCGGCGCTCGACATAACTCGAGTGGCAATTTCAGCACGTAATGTGGCTGAGAGAGAGAGACAAGTGGTGGCAGGAGACTAGCGAGCGTATGACTGCTCCAGACCACCGCGGCGAACCTACTGACACAAATCTCAGCTCCCTCCTCCCTCTCTCACTCGCTACATACTCAATTATGTACCGAAAGTACCGAATTACCTGCTTTTTGCACTCGCGTTGCACGGTTATTGCAAGAAAACTATCCATCATACAAGGATCGTTATGGTGTCATTCGAAAGCTGTTTATGCCCTTTCAGGGATAGGGTACTGTTTTACGTTCTGGGTCTTATTTAGGCATGAAAATGATCACGTAAACAGCCCTATTTTGGCTAAAAACACCCCGCTGGGCGGTACACATAAATAAACCGCATAGGCCGCTCGTAAGGTGTTAAACAGTTGTAAGGACTTCGCTAGGCTACGAGCCGTTTTTGCTCAGTCACTGCTACCTTTTGCCCACAGTACCCCAGCTAGACTTTACTCGATTAGTAGATACAGAATAGTATTGAAGCTTTCCTTATGTATGATATTGTTTATGCACTATTGATTTCATGTGTTGCAAGCTTGGCTACTTTAGTGATTAGTGGCCCACGAGCACAATCCGAGTAGGCTATTCCCGTTGCATTTGCGGAGTACTTCTTTTTAATGTTTGCCATTTACTATTGCATATTCTTTTAATTATTCTCAATTTAAACCTTTAATAGTATTTAATTACCAGTGTATTTGCTTATTGAATTACTGTTCAAAATCCGATACGTACTTCTTACGAGCATCCGAGAAGCATCTAACCTTTTTCAGAAGATTCCTTGCTCGATGCTTAAGGACTATTAATTAACGTAACGTAATAGTGCCGATCCGAAGTAGAGGGTGGAGGACTTCTTAAGTTCTTAGTCAAGGGTGGATTACTTCGGCTTCGGCCAACACTATTCTTTGGTGTTGTTGTTTCTTACTTCATTGTTTGATTGTTGACCAGACTAGATAATTCCTGTCTCTTTATTAGTCTGTTGTTGAACACTAGTACCGAGTTCTTGTATACCCCGTTATAGCAGATTGAACTCTGGAGGGTATTGGTGTTTTTTGTTCGGCTGGCAGTACTCAGGGGTTGGGATCGTGTGTTTCCGTTGTGGCAGCGAGCCATATTCGAGTCCTGATTGAGAGCCCTTGTGTACCCGAGTGCCAGTTCGTAACAAATGGCGACCTTGCTTAGGATTTTGTGAACAGTATACATTTTTGCAGAGTTGTACAACATTTGTTTGTTTGTATTTTAGCGTGCATATTGAAGAATATTTTTTTGGTATGGCAATTAGTAAAGCATTTAAGAGACTCCAGTTAATTTAGTAATTAGTGCTTGCATAGGAAGTTTAACACTTTTGTTCCAGATTTTTTTTGTGGACTTCAGTATGTCATGCATTAGCACTGACGATGAGCGAGAGATGTCATTTGAAGGTGTGCCGTTAGTAACCAGTGAGGAGGATGCTAGAGTTTTTGTGAGTAAGCGGTACCACATGACGGAGGAGAGGCTGACTGGGGTGGATGTTTGTGGCTTGCACCTGATAGCCAAGGTTTTGGGCATTTCCAATGTAGTAGGGATGTCCAAGGGGGAGCTGATTTCCTGGGTGTTGCGTGGGCGACATGGGGTTTCGGAGGAGAGGGCGTTTGGGGGGGTTCCTCCCCAAATCCCCTCTCACTCGACTCCCACAGTGCCGTCCACTCAGTTACCGGAGGTTAGCACTCTCCCACAGGGGGATGAGAATTGGCAGATTGGAGTGCCCTCGGGTGGTGCACGTGGTGGTTCCCCAGTTTTTGCCCCCCCTCCTTCAGTAGTGGCAGCTCCCTCTTCCTGCCTGTCTCCAGATATGGTATTTAGACTTGAGCTTGCTAAGGTTGAGGCTAGGAAGCAGGAGAATGAGACTAGGAGGCATGAGATTGAGGTTAGGAGGCAAGAGGATGAGACCAGGAGGCATGAGGCTGAGCTTAGGTACGACTCGGAGAAATATTGTGCTAAATTAGATTTAGATAAGACTCGTGCAGAGTCGACAGGGACTCGGATGGGCCGTGAGGGCCAAGTAAGAGAACATTCCTTGGCCCAATTAGTCAAATTGGTGCCGGTATTTAGTGAAACTGAAGTCACAGAATTTTTTAATCGTTTTGAGAAGAAGTGTAGGGAGCATAATTGGCCTGAAGAGAAGTGGGCAGCTCTAGTCTCCTCAAGACTTACGGGTAAGGGTCTGAAGGCTTATGATGCACTGCCTTTAGAGTCTTGCATTGACTACCCAGAATTGAAGAGAGCTGTCCTACGGGCATACGAGTTGCAACCGGAAACATATCGAATGAAGTTTCGGGGTGTTACAAAGACTAGGGAGGCGACCTTTCTTGAACATGCCCGGGACTTAAAAGATGCACTTAAAAACTGGACACGTTCTGAGAAAGATGAGACGGCAGAACAGTTGACTGAGCTGTTTCTGCTCGAGCAGTTTTATAAGTGTACTGGTGCAGAAATGACTTTAACTATTAAAGAAAAGAACCCAAAAACTCTACAGGGGCAGCTGAGATGGCTGACCTCCGGCTATCACTAATTCGTGGGTGCGGGTCTGCCCAGCGTAGTGAGGCAGGTAACAAGGGGCGTGACGCCCCACCCCCCCGAGTTAGTGATATACCTTATGCAAACAAGTATAAGAGCCATGATACCAAGACTGACCACAAGACTAGCACCGTCCCATTTAAGAAGGGGCCGGGCCCTTCCCAGTACCAAGGGAAGCCCAAAGGGGAGTTGGAGTGTTATCATTGTCATAAAAAGGGGCACTTTGCAAGAGTCTGTCCTAGCAAACCACCTACAGCAGCTGTGTCTTTGGCCTGCAACATTGGTGTGTCTCCGAAGTCATCTGAGTTTGCCCGGGGCAGTTCGTCAGAGGCTGAGGTACAGCCAATGCAGAAGCACCTGGGAGGCTCGAACCCTGCTCAGGATGTTTTTTGCGACCATAGAGGGCGGGCAACGTGATGTGGGCGGGGCGCAAGCATGGAGTAGAGGTCTTGCGTGATACAGGTGCTTCCCAATCTCTGATGAAATACTTGACTGGCTACCCTATAAACGCGGCTCGGGTGGTAGTGGTGCAGGGTATTAATGCAACTCGGTCATACCCGCTGGTGCGGTTGGAGTTGGAGGTGGATGGTGTGGCACGTGAATTGGATGTCGGGATTGTGGAGAAACTGCCAGTGGAGGGCGTCGACCTTCTCGGCAACGACTTTGCAATGCCCGCTTCTGAGGTTCTACCCTTAGTCGTTGCCGAGAGGCCGGCCGACGTGAGTAGGGAAGAGCAAGAGTGGGTCGAGCGGTGCCAGACACAACCCATGGCGTGTGTTGTCACCCGAGCTCGGGCAGCTATAGTGTCACTGCCTAGTCCTCCGTCTTCAGACCAGCGGAGGAACGATCAACAGGAGGAGGCTAAAGCTGGAGTTGGTTTTAAGAGTTTTGACTCGGCGGCTCTCCTGGGTGATTCAGTATTAGCACCATTACTTAATTCTGGAGTAGCCCCTGGGCCTGTCATCGAGAGTGACGAGGCTGGGCATGACGAGTCTCCACGACAGCAACGTTATGTACATCGAGAGAGACAGAGGGAGCAGCCCAGTATCGGGGAAGGTCATGCATTGCTCCGGGAGCAGTTAGATCGCTTGGCACCCTCAGATATACGTCGGTTGCAACTAGAGGACCCTGAGCTCCAAACGCGTGCTAATGGAGCTGTAGAGCTCGACGAGGACGGCGATGCACAGCCAGGAGAGTATGTGAGGCGCCCCTCTGAGCTTCTCACTGTCCCTGTGTTGGCTTGTTGCGGCCGTGGTGGAGAAGGAGAGGGGGACAGTCAAGCTTCAGAGGAGGATAGCTGGGATCAACATGTTTCAGCGGATCAGTGGGCGGGGAACTCGAGCCTTATGGCTGATGAGGCTATAGCTCATTTGCCTGAGCCGCAGTTTGATGCTATCCGTCAGTTGTTCGGTTCATACCCAACTGTATTTGCTGAACACCCAGGCCTCACTACTCAGGCTATGCATGATGTTGACGTGGGGGACCATCTACCCTTTAAGTCAATCCCGTACCGTGTGCCCCCCATAAAACTACCAGCTCTGAGGGATGAGTTGGAGTATATGCTCGGTAGAGGGTTGATAGAGAAAGGCACAGTTAAGTGGACTTCCCCCGTAACACTGCAGCCTAAGCCAGATGGCAAGGTACGCTTTTGTATTGATTTCCGTAGGTTAAACGGTTTGACTCCAACTAACCCATATCCTCTTCCTCGGGTTGATTATAGTGTTGACAAAATTTGGTAATGGTCGGTTTTTGTCTAAAGTAGATTTAGTAAAAGGTTACTGGCAAGTACCTTTGTCCGAGCGTGCTAAAGAGGTATGTGGTTTTGTTGTGGACGGGAGTACCTACCGGTGCAATGTTATGCCTTACGGACTTAAGAATGCACCAGCAACGTTTCAGAACCTGATGAATGAAATTGTAAAGGACATTCCAAATTGCACCGTATATTTGGACGATGTAATCATTTATGATGACGACTTTGAGAGCCATTGTGAGCACCTTGAGACCTTGTTCCGGAAACTTAGTGAAGCAGGTCTGGTAGTAAATTTGGCAGAGTGTGACTTCGTAAAAGCCACGGTGCAGTACCTTGGGTTTGTAGTGGGAAGGGGACAGGTGTGCCCTCCTCAGAACAAGGTACAGGCTATCAATAAATTTCCGCACCCAACAACCAAGAAGCAGGTTATAAGATTCTTGGGTATGATAGGCTACTACAGACGCTTCATAAAAGGTTACTCAACGGTGTTGGCACCTCTCACAGATTTGTTATCTAAAGACAAAAAGTTTTTGTGGGCACCTGAGTGTGAAAAGGCTTTCACTTTGGTAAAACATTTGCTATGTACTCACCCGATACTCAGAGCCCCAGACTTTAACAGGCCTTTTCAGCTGGCAACAGATGCTAGTGGTGTAGGGGCTGGTGCCGTCTTGCTACAGACAGACAATGAAGGTGTGGAACACCCAGTAAGTTTCTTTTCTAAGAAGTTCAATGCTGCACAAAAGAACTATTCTACAATAGAAAAGGAATTACTGGCGATTGTGCTGTCGCTCAGGCACTTCGAGGTGTATGTTCCAGCCTATGGCCCAGTCGTGGTTATCTACACTGATCATCACCCTTTGAGATTCCTGAATCAATTTCACAATCGCAATACGAGACTGACCAGGTGGTCTTTGATGTTGCAGGAGTATAACCTGGACATCCGTCATATTGCTGGATGTGACAATGTGATCACGGATTGTTTTATCAAGGGTGGATGATCAGTCTGAGGCTATCACAGGTGTGTGGGTTTGAGTGGAGGAAAATAGGCTGCCCTTATAGTGCAGCCGGGAAAAACATATTAAAATATAAAAATCATATAAAAACTCTTTCTTTTGATATAGATAATCGTATAAGTTTGTCATAGCCTATAGAGTATGAGTAGTCCACGAACTATCAAACGGCTGAGCTGCTGTAAGCTCGCTCTGGGAGCATGATATTGTGTCTTTTTTGCTATTGTTGGGAGGAGTTATAAAATGTGATTTTTTTTTTTTAATAATAAGATGTGTTTTGGTGATAAACTCAGCTTTGTTTTAGTGCCATGCGGTCGCTGGGTGTGAGGGGCTTGATGGGGTACTGTGTTTGTCAGATTTTAGCTCAGGGTTGAGCAATTAAAATCTTGGGGGAGGTGTGACGCATGTCCAGTGTGAGCATGCTGTACAGAACGCCCAGTCATGCCCCACTCTCGCTAGGATCGTCAGGGCAGGAACTTTGGCTGTAGTCTATGTAGAGTTTCCTAACTTAGTTCATGTGAGCCGTTGTACTATAAGTATTATGAATATGTGTTTTGTTTTCATCTGAGTCAACGAGTTCTATTTTATATCATTAGTTATAAGTATTGTGTGTAAAACTTATTTGTAATGATGGGAGGAGAGACGGCCACAGTTGGGGGTCAGTGGGTGCGCCAGGCGAGAGGTGGGTCTAACTCACTAGCACTCACCCCCCCCCCCCCCTCAGTGCTAGGGGAGCCTTTGTCTATCCCAGAGGAGAGAGAGAAATTACGTAATGGTTGTCAGTGGGCGGTCCTTAGTAGTTCACGTTGGGCTCACTAGAGGGCCGGGTATAAAAAGGGAAGTCTAGCCATTTTTTCATCAGAACTCATTAGGCAGAGCGACTTCTCATTTCCCTTGCTAACTATATATATTCTTCTGACTGATGTGAACTTTCTCTACTACCTTACATTCTTATCTCCTCTTTTCCCTGTCTGTTTAAGTTCCATGGTCCCGTTGGTGCAGAGCTAGTCAGCCAACGTATTATCGCTTGAGTTCTCACGAGATACTTGCCAATTAGATAGCCTATTTTGGAAGGGTTAACTTAGAATAGGATTGATTTATGTTTGTAGCACTTGTATATGCATTTCCCTGGGTGTTATTATTATTATTCCTGTTTTCTGCTAGTCTAGGTAATGCTAGACTGGGGTAAGGCTTTTCTGTGTTACGAGTTGTTGTTTGATGCAGTGGTTAAGCAATAAACCTGCATACTCGTTTCGGTTCAGTGAAGCCTAGGTTGTTTTCGCGGCTGACTGTGTTGAGTTAATAATTTACAGTGCGTGAGGGCAAGCGCCTAACCACCCTGTATTTTATTAACAGTTTGTTTTTTACTTTGTCAAGGAGCCGGGAGAAAACCAGATACAAGGGATCTGGATTTCTCAAAGTGCACTTGTTAGTTTTAACGTAATACTTTAAACAGTTGTGAGGACATCGCTAGGCTACGAGCCGTTTTTGCTCAGTCACTGCTACCTTTTGCCCACAGTACCCCAGCTAGACTTTACTCGATTAGTAGATACAAAATAGTATTGAAGCTTTCCTTATGTATGATATTGTTTATGCACTATTGATTTCATGTGTTGCAAGCTTGGCTACTTTAGTGATTAGTGGCCCACGAGCACAATCCGAGTAGGCTATTCCCGTTGCATTTGCGGAGTACTTCTTTTTAATGTTTGCCATTTACTATTGCATATTCTTTTAATTATTCTTATGCCAATTTAAACCTTTAATAATATTTAATTACCAGTGTTTTTGCTTATTGAATTACTGTTCAAAATCCGATACGTACTTCTTACGAGCATCCGAGAAGCATCTAACTTTTTTCAGAAGATTCCTTGCTCGATGCTTAAGGACTATTAATAACGTAACGTAATAGTGCCGATCCGAAGTAGAGGGTGGAGGACTTCTTAAGTTCTTAGTCAAGGGTGGATTACTTCGGCTTCGGCCAACACTATTCTTTGGTGTTGTTGTTTCTTACTTCATTGTTTGATTGTTGACCAGACTAGATAATTCCTGTCTCTTTATTAGTCTGTTGTTGAACACTAGTACCGAGTTCTTGTATACCCCGTTATAGCAGATTGAAATCTGGAGGGTATTGGTGTTTTTTGTTCGGCTGGCAGTACTCAGGGGTTGGGATCGTGTGTTTCCGTTGTGGCAGCGAGCCGTATTCGAGTCCTGATTGAGAGCCCTTGTGTACCCGAGTGCCAGTTCGTAACACCTCCCCCTCTTCCCCCATTATACCCCCCTCCCACCATATATATATAATATCATTCGTATTTATGTATTTATCTGTTATGCCCCCTCCCCCTCCCCCATATACCCCACTCCCCCCATATAATCTTTATGTATTTATCTATGTTATGACCCCCTCCCCCTACCTCCCCCCCCATTATACCCCCTCCCTCCCTCCCCCCTTCCCCCCCCTCCCCCCTCCCCCTTCCCCCATATAATCTATATATATATATAATATAATTCGTGTTTATGTATTTATCTATGTTATGCTCCCTCCCCGCCCATTATAACCCCCTACCTCCCTCCCCCTTAACCCCTCCCCTCCCCCCCCTCCCCTCTTCCTCCATATAATCTATATATATAATATAATTCGTGTTTATGTATTTATCTATGTTATGCCCCCTCCCCCTCCCCCTCCCTCCCCCCCAATTATGCCCCCCTCCCTCCCCCATTATACCTCCCTCCCCCCTCCCCTCCCTCCCCATCCCCTCCACCCACCTCACCTCCATTCCCCTCCCCCTCCCCCCATATATATATATATATATATATATAATTTATTTTTTATTTTTTTATTTTTTGGGTGGGGGAGGGTAATTTTGTTATTTTTATTTTATTTTATTTTTCTAATTGTAGATTGACATAATATATATATATATATATATATATATATATATATATATATATCATTCGTATTTATGTATTCATCTAAGTTATGCCCCATCCCTCCCCCATTATACACCCTCCCCCTCTTCCCCCATTATACCCCCCTCCCCCCATATATATATAATATCATTCGTATTTATGTATTTATCTGTTATGCACCCTCCCCCTCCCCATAACCCCACTCCCCCCATAAAATCTTTATGTATTTATCTATGTAATGCCCCCCTCCCCCTCCCCCCCATTATACCCCTACCTCCCTCCCCTCCCCCCCCCTCCCCCGCTTCCCCCATATAATCTATATATCGAATAATTCCGTGTTTTATGTATTTATCTATATTATGCTCCCTCCCTCCATTATACCCCCCTACCTCCCTCCCCCTTCACCCTCCCCTCCCCCCCCCCTCATTTTGCCCCCATAATCTATATATATAATATAATTCGTGTTATGTATTTATCTATGTTTATGCCCCCCTCCCTCCCCATTATATCCTCCCTCCCCCTTTATTACCTCCCTCCTCCCCTTCCTACCTCCCCCATTATACCTCCCTCCCCCCATATATATATATATTTTTGTTTTTTAGGTGGGGAGGTAATTTGTTTATTTAATTTTATTTTATTTTTCTAATTGTAGATTGACATAATTATATATTATATATATATATATATAATATATATATATATATATATATCTATATATATATATATATATATATATATATATATATATTATTCGTATATGTTTTCATCTAAGTTATGCCCCCTCCCTCCCCCATTATACACCCTCCCCCTCTTCCCATTACTACCCCCCTCCCCCCATATATAATTATATAAAATCATTCGTTTGATTTATATATTTATCTGTTATGCCCCCTCCCACCTCCCCTATACCCCTCCTTCCCATATAATCTTTATGTATTTATCTATGTTATCCCCCGCCCCCTCCCTACCCCCCCAGTTATACCCCCTACCTCCCTCCCCCCTTCCCCCCTTCCCCCATATATCTAGATATATATATCATGATTCCTTGTTTATGTCATTTATCTATTAGGCTCCCTCCCCCCCCCCTTATACCCCCCTACCATCCCTCCCCCTTCACATCCCTGCCCCTCCCCCTCCGCCTCCCTGTCCCCCAATATAATCTATATATATAATAGAATTCTGTTTATGTATTTATCTATGTTAATGGCCCCTTCCCTCCCCCCTCCCTCCCCCCCATTATACCCCCCTCCCTCGCCCATTATACCTCGCTCGCCCCCCCTCCCTACCCCCCTCACCGCCCTCCCTCTCCCCCTCCCCCATATATATAGATGATATATCTAGAATTTATTTTTTTATGTTTTTTTTTCAGGTGGGGGAGGGTTTTTTTTTTTTTTTTTTTTTTATTTTTTTTTCTAATTGTTAGATTGCATAATATATATGCTATATATATATAATAGTATATATATATATATATATATAGTAGGATATCATCGTATTTATGTATTTATCTAAGTTATGCCCCCTCCCTCCCCCATTCTACACACCCTCCCCCGCTTCCCCCATTATACCCCCCTCCCCCCATATATATAATATCATTCGTATTTATGTATTTTATCTGTTATTCCCCCTCCCCCTCCCCCATATACCCCACTCCCCCCATATAATCTTTATGTATTTATCTATGGTTATGCCCCCTCCCCCTCCCTTCCCCCCCGCCATTATACCCACTACCCTCCCCTCCCACCTTCCCTTCCCCCCTCCCTGCCCCCCAATATATCTATATCTATCAATATTCGTGTTTATGTATTTATCTATGTTATGGATGCCCCCTCCGCCTCCCTCCCCCCGCCCATTAACCCCTACCTCCCTCCCCCTTCCCTCCCCCCCCCCCCCCCCCATATATACCCCCCCTCCCTCCCCCATTAGACTCCTCCCCCTCCCCCCCCCCTCCCCTCCCCCCCCCTCACCTCCATCCCCGCCCCCCTCCCCCTCCCCCATATCTTGTATTATTATATTATATATAGCGATATATATATATCTTTTTTTTTTTTTTTTTTTTTTTTTTAATTTTTTTTGGGGGGGGGGAGGGTTATTTTTTATTTTTTATTTTATTTTATTTTTCTAATTTGTTAATTGATAAAATAATATTCTATATAGATCTAATATATATTATATTATATATATATATATATATATATATACCTTCGTATTATGTATTTATCTGATATGCCCCCTCCCCTCTCACCCCATATAATCTATATGTATATTTATCTATGTTATGCCACCCTTCCCCTCCCTCCCCCCTATATACCCCTGGCCATTATAAATATCCCTCCCCCCTATTCTTCCATATAATCTATATATTATTTCGTGTTTCATTATTTATCTATTTATGGTTAATATATTATTATATATTAATTTATATATTTTTTTTTCCCCCATTAATCTATATATATAATATATTCGTGTTTATGTATTTATCTATGTTTCCCCCTCTAATTATGTCCCCCTCCCTATTATATACCTTCTTTATTTATAATAATATATATATATAAATTGGGTGTTTATTTTTATCTGTTTTTTTTGATTATAGTAGTTTTTTTTTATATCTATATATATAATATAATTTGTGTTTATGTATTTATTGTTATGTTTTGTATTATATATATTTTTTATATAATCTATTATATAATAATAATTTGTTTATGTATTTATCTATGTTATGTTTACTGTTATACGTATGTTTTTTCATATATCTATATATATAATAAATTCGTTTATGTATTTATCTGTATGTTCCCCTATTATATATTTTGTCATTATATCTCCCTATACCTTTATTCCCTCCCCCCTCCTCCCCCTCCCCCTCATATATATATATATTATATAATATATTATTTTTTTTTTTTTTTTTTTGGGTGGAGGGTTATTTTTTTATTTTTCTTTATTTTATTTTCTAATTGTAGATTGATATATATATATATATATAATATATATATATATATTATATCATTCGTATTTATGTATTTATATGCCCCCTCCCCTCAAATCATAGTATTTATGTATTTATCTATGTTTGTTCTGTTATATTATTATATATGTTTTATGTTTATATCTTTATAATTTATGTTAATCTATGTTATCCCCCCTTCAATATTATTATATCCCGCATTATACCTCCCTCCCCCTCCCCTGTCCCCCTTTCCCCCATATATATATATATAATATATATATATATATTTTTTTTTTTGTTTTTTTTTTTTTGGTGGGGGGGTTATTTTTATTTGTATTTTATTTTTCTAATTGTAGATTGATATATAATATATATTAATATATTTATATATATATATATATATATATATGTGTTGATATATTTTCAGTTATGCCCCCTCCCCCCTGTATTTTATATCCCCCCCAGATACAATCTGGATTTCTCAAAGTGCATTTTTAGTTTTAACGTAATACTTTCTTTTTCTCGCTAGCTCGCCGCTCATCCTCTACCTCCCCCTCCCCCTCTATTTATCGTATATACAGAATAGTATTGAAGCTTTCCTTATTATATATTATTTATGCACTATTATTTATGTGTTTTTTTATTATTAGTGAGCACATCCATTATTGCCTTATTGCATATTTTTTAATGTTATTTACTATTGCATATTCTTTTAATTATTCTTATAATTTTTTAATATATTTAATTATTTTTTTTCTATTGAATTATTGTAAAATATACGTATTCTTACGAGCATCATCTTTTTTCAGAAGATTCTTCTCGATGTAACCCTCCCCCTATATTATATGTACCCACCCCTCTTATCATTTTCGCCTAATCCCCCCTCCCTACATAATAATATTCCTATTGATGTTTTTTCTTATAACCTCCCCCCCTAATATACCTATAATATATATCTGTTATATTTGTGTCAGTATCCCCTTCTCATACCCCCTCTCCTCCCCATTGTCCCCCCCTCCCCATTATTCTCCCTCCCTGTACCCCCCTCCCTTATATCCTTATTCCCCCATTATTAGGACTATTATATATATATATATATATTTCTTTTTTTTATTTTACTTTTTTTTATTTTTGGTGTTGTTGTTTTACTTATTGTTTGATTGTTATATAGATAATTTCTCTATTAGTCTGTTGTTGAACACTATATATTCTTTATATTATAGCAGATTGAATAATTATTGGTGTTTTTTGTTCTGTACTTTATCGTTTTATAGCCTATCTCCCTCCCCCATTATAACCCTCCCCCTCTTCATTATACCCCCCCCCCCCCATATATATATATAATATTAATTCGTATTTATGTATTTATCTGTTATGCTCCCCCTCCCCCATATACCCACTCCATATAATCTTTATGTATTTATCTGTTATGCCCCCTCCCCCTACCTCCCCCCCATTATACCCCCCTCCTCCTCCCCCCTCCCCCCCTCCCCCTTCCCCATATAGAATCTATCTATATATATAATTCGTGTTTATGTATTTATCTATGTTATGCTCCCTCGTATTATACCCCCCCCTCCCTTTAACCCTCCCTCCCTCCCCCCTCCCCATAATCTATATATATAATATAATCGTGTTATATTTATCTATGTTATGCCCCCTCCCCCTCCCCCTCCCCCCATTATCCCCCCTCCCTCCCCCATTAACCTCCCTCCCCCCTCCCTTCCCCCCCCTCCCCTCCCCCCCCTCCCCCCTCCCCCTCTTCCATATATATATATATATATATATATATATTTTTTATTTTTATTTTGGGTGGGGGAGGGTAATTTGTTTAATTTTATTTTATTTTATTTTTCTAATTGTAGATTGACATAATATATATATATATATATATATATATTATTCGTATTTATGTATTCATCTAAGTTATGCCCCCTCCCTCCCCCATTATACACCCTCCCCCTCTTCCCCCATTATACCCCCTCCCCATATATATATATATCATTCGTATTTTTTTATCTGTTATGCCCTGCCCCATATACCCCTATAATCATGTATTTATCTGTTATGCCTCCCCCCTCCCCCCATTATACCCCCTCCCTCCCTCCCCTCCCCCCCTCCCCCCTTCCCCCCATATATATATATATAATTCTGTATTTTTATATGCCCCCTCCCCTCCCTATTATATCCTCCTCCCTCCCCCCTCCCCCCTCCCCCATATATATATCTTATATATAATATAATTCGTGTTTTTTTATTATCTATGTTATGCTCATTATTATATTATTTTATCCCATATATATATATATATAATATATTCTATATTTATCTATGTATGTTCCCATTATTCCTCCCCACTCCCCCCTCCCCTCCCCCCTCCCATATAATATATATATAATATAATTCGTGTTTATGTATTTATCTGTTATGCCCCCCCCCCTCCCCCCCTCCCCATTATACCCCCTCCTCCCCCCCCCCCCCCCCCCTTTATACCCCCTCCCCCCCCCCATTATACCCCCTCCCCCCTCCCCTCCCCCCCCCCCTCCCCTCCCCCTCCCCCTCCCCCCATATATATATATATATTTATTTTTTTTTTTTTTTTTTTTTTTTTTTGGGGGAGGGTTATTTTTTATTTTATTTATTTTATTTTTCTAATTGTAGATTGATAATAATATATATATAGATATATTAATATATATATTATATATATATAATTATTCGTATTTATGTATTTCTAAGTTATGCCCCCTCCCTCCCCCATTATACACCCTCCCCCTCTTCCCCCATTATACCCCCCTCCCCCCATATATATATATATCATTCGTATTTATGTTTTTATCTGTTATGCCCCTCCCCCTCCCCCATATACCCCACTCCCCCATATAATCTTATACTATTTACCCCCTCCCCCTCCCTCCCCCCCCCCATTTACCCCCTCCTCCCTCCCCCCTCCCCCCCCTCCCCCATATATCATATATATTAATATATATCTATGTATTTATCTATTCCCCCTCCCCCATATAATCCTCCCTCCCCCTCCCCCTCCCTCCCCCCTCCCCCCC
>CM064573.1:1261631-1274131 GCA_032716605.1 Paralithodes platypus
TGTAGATAAGACAGCTAAGGGCTCCAGGGGTTAGAAGGGGGGCGGGGAGGGGGGGGTGGGGTTAAAAGGGGTTAGGAACGGGTGGAGGAGAAATGGGAAGTGGGAGAGAATAGAGGATAATAAAGAAGAGAAGAGAATGGTGGAGAGAAGACCAGAGAAGGGGATACAGAAGAAAATATGATAAATGAAGAGAATAAGATAAATTTAGCAATGAAGAAAATAGAAAAGAAGATGGAGAGACAAAAAAAGAGAATGGTGGAGAGGAGACCAGAGAAGGAGATAAAGAAGAACAGATAAATGGAGAGAAGAACAAATTGAGAAACGAGGAAAATAGAAAAGAAGATGGAGAGAGAAGAGAATTAACGATAAGAGAAAATAAGCGTAAATCAGAGAAGTGGAGAGAAGGGAAGAAGAGGGAATTGGACAACAAAGATAAGAAACTAAAATAGGATAACGAGAGGAAGGATAAATACTGATGAAAGCTTGAATAACGAAGGAAAAACATTGATAAAGGCTAATACACAGGTAAGGGCTGGAATGAGGGCTAGAACATATGGATAAGGGCTGGAATGAGGGCTAGAACATATGGATAAGGGCTGGAATGAGGGCTAGAACATATGGATAAGGGCTACTGAGGGCTAGACTATATGGATAAAGGCTGGAATAAGGGCTAGAATTATGGTTAAGGGGTGGAATAAGGGCTAGAACATATGGTTAAGGGGTGGAATAAGGGCTAGCACATATGGTTAAGGGGTGGAATAAGGGCTAGAACATATGGTTAAGGGGTGGAATAAGGGCTAAAACACATGGTTAAGGGCTGGTATAAGGGCTAGAACATATGGTTAAGGGGTGGAATAAGGGCTAAAACATATGGTTAAGGGCTGGTATAAGGGCTAGAACATATATATAAGTGCTGGAATGAGCCCTAGAATATATGGTTAAGGGCTAGAACATATGGATAAGGGCTGGAATAAGGGTTATATAATATGGATAAGGGCTGGAATGAGGGCTAGAACATATGGATAAGGGCTACTGAGGGCTGGTGGTGGTGGTGGTGGTTGGAGGGCAGAAGGCAGGTAAGCGCTGGTATGAGGGCTAGAACATAAGGATAAGGGCTGGTATGAGGGCTAGAACATAAGGATAAGGGCTGGTATGAGGGCTAGAACATAAGGATAAGGGCTGGTATGAGGGCTAGAACATAAGGATAAGGGCTGGTATGAGGGCTAGAACATATGGATAAGGGCTACCGAGGGCTGGTGGTAGGAGGGCAGAGGGCAGGGAGGGGGGCCACCAGCATCAACAACTACAGACTCGCAGCAGGTGATAGCAAATGAAAACAGGTATGTAAGGGTTCCCATATACAACCCTCTCTATCAGTGTACCTGTATCTATCCCTTAGATCACTACACCCTTCACCATACCTTCACCACACTTCACCATTACTAAAACAGGTATGTAAGGGTCACCATATACAACCCTCTCTATCAGTGTACCTGTATCTATCCCTTAGATCACTACACCCTTCACCATACCTTCACCACACTTCACCATTACTAAAACAGGTATGTAAGGGTCACCATATACAACCCTCTCTATCAGTGTACCTGTATCTATCCCTTAGATCACTATACCCTTCACCATACCTTCACCACACTTCACCATTACTAAAACAGGTATGTAAGGGTCACCATATACAACCCTCTCTATCAGTGTACCTATAGCTATCCCTTAGATCACTACACCCTTCACCATACCTTCACCACACTTCACCATTACTAAAACAGGTATGTAAGGGTCACCATATACAACCCTCTATCAGTGTACCTGTATCTATCCCTTAGATCACTACACCCTTCACCATACTTCACCATTACTAACACAGGTATAAGGTCACCATATACAACCCTCTCTATCAGTGTACCTATAGCTATCCCTTAGATCACTACACCCTTCACCATACCTTCACCACACTTCACCATTACTAAAACAGGTATGTAAGGGTTCCCATATACAACCCTCTCTATCAGTGTACCTGTATCTATCCCTTAGATCACTACACCCTTCACCATACCTTCACCACACCTTCACCATTACTAAAACAGGTATAAGGTCACCATATACAACCCTCTCTATCAGTGTACCTGTATCTATCCCTTATATCACTACACCCTTCACCACACTTCACCATTACTAAAACAGGTATAAGGTCACCATATACAACCCTCTCTATCAGTGTACCTGTATCTATCCCTTAGATCACTACACCCTTCACCATACCTTCACCACACTTCACCATTACTAAAACAGGTATAAGGTCACCATATACAACCCTCTCTATCAATGTACCTATAGCTACCCCTTATATCACTACTACCTTCACCATACCTTCACCACACCATCATCACACTTCACCATTATTAAAACAGGTATGTAAGGTCTCCCATATACAACCCTCTCTATCACTGTACAATCATACCCTACATCACTACCCTGCATCATCACACCTTCACCACACCGTCACCACAACTCACCACTACTAAAACAGGTACCGGTATGTAAGGTCTTCCATAATACATTCTCTCTATCACTGTACAATCATACCTCTTACATCACTATAAACTTCACCACACTATAGTTTCACCACACCATCACTACAAGTTTACCACAACTCTTGAAGGGGGTCATCGGCTTTGTTTTTATCTTTCTCTCATTTTCTCTCTTTCCCTGGCTTGTATCCATTCGGCCCCATTCAGCCAACTGTTTTAGGACGTTTATCCCCATCCAGGTGTCGATTTCTTCCTGGCGAGCGAAAGCGAGCCAGCATTGTATGGAGAAATGCGGCTTCGCCGGAGACATTTTTCTATTGAAAAATGTACAAATTTAGCTTCCTGTCAAAACAAAATATACATATATGCTGGCTCGCTACCGCTCGCCAGGAAAATATTGACACTTGGATGGGGGTAAACGTCTTAAAACAGTAGGCTGAATGGGGCCGAATGGATACAATCCAAAGAGAGAGGGAACGAAAGATAAAAACAAAAACGCGAGGTGGGCTCCCTTAACCCCTTCTTTACCGGCGACGTCTTTTCGATTTAATTGTAGCTATTTTTAGACGATTTTGTGCAGTTTAAGAAGGATCTGTGATAGTAAAAAGGGTTAAGAGAGATACTTCGAACCTGTTAATTGCTGAAGGTCTTTTTTTTAATTTCACAAAAATCGTCTAATAGTAGCCAGAATAAAATCAAGGCGACGTAGCAGGTACAGAAGGGGTTAACAGGTATGTACAAAGGAGTACAAAGGAAATCAAGCAACAACAGATCTAGTGACCCTTCTAGGCTGCTTGTCCTCCAAAACACTGAGGATCAAGTGTCCAAACAGTGGTTTAGAGTGGGTAAGGGAACATTGGAAAGGGAACTACTGCCCTGGAACTAATGTCCGTGGCAGGACTAGGAAGTTAGTAGGGGACAGATGGGTTAGTAAGGTCTTCCATATTATACAACCCTCTCTATCACTGTACAATCATAGTAGCCCTTACACCACCACCATCATACACCCTGCACCAAACACAGCTTCTCCACACCGACAGATAATTGCATCACCATCACTTTACCCTGTTCATTATAGATAGGCCACACATCGTACTTCTAATCTCCATCACTCAAAAAGGGCTAGAGCAAATGGGCTGCATATGTCTAACTTCTAACCTCCGTCACTCAAAAAGGGCTAGAGCAAATGGGCCTGTATATGTCTAACTTCTAACCTCCGTCACTCAAAAAGGGCTAGAGCAAATGGGCTGCATATGTCTAACTTCTAACCTCCGTCACTCAAAAAGGGCTAGAGCAAATGGGCCTGTATATGTCTAACTTCTAACCTCCGTCACTCAAAAAGGGCTAGAGCAAATGGGCCTGTATATGTCCAACTTCTAACCTCCGTCACTCAAAAAGGGCTAGAGCAAATGGGCTGTATATGTCCAGCTTCTAACCTCCGTCACTCAAAAAGGGCTAGAGCAAATGGGCCTGTATATGTCCAACTTCTAACCTCCGTCACTCAAAAAGGGCTAGAGCAAATGGGCTGTGTATGTCCAGCTTCTAACCTCCGTCACTCAAAAAGGGCTAGAGCAAATGGGCTGTACATTTCTACATTATAATTATTCCCTGGCTGAGTATGTTCCCAAATGGTCGAAATATTAGATGGATTACTCGAGTCGTTTAAGGGGAGGCTTTAGTTTGTTTCCTACTCCAGCAATCTTAAAATGTCACCCCCTTGACCCCCTTTCAAGATAAATTTGTACATTTTTCGGTAGAAAAATGTCCCGGCCGAAGGCCAGTTACTCTTAAATTACAGGCTCGCTATCGCTCGCCAGGATAAAATCGACACCTAAATGGCACGAAAGGGCTTAAAATTGACAGAATGGGGCGGAAATTCTTAAAATCGCCAAACTCATGGTGCAAACGTCTTAAAATCTCAAAAGCAATGGGGTTAGACATGAAGGAGAAAGGGGTCAAGAAAAAAGTCCCTCAAGTGGAAACCTCCCCTTAACCCCTTCTGTACCAGCGACGTCTTTTTAACTCTATTCTGGCTGCTATTTGACGAGTTTATTCGGTTTCAAAAGGGTGTCCAGCTATTAAAAAGCTTCGAACTATCTCACTTTACTACCACAGATCCTTCTTAAGCTGCACGAAATTACAAAAACGTCGCGGTACAGAAGGGGTTAAGAGATGTAGAGGTTAGTGGTCAAGAGTGTTGGCCTAATCATAATGAATGGACTATACAGTATATTTTAGTGTCCCACCAAATTACTGTTCATATCTACTACATCCTATTTTCACCACTGCTACATCCTATTGTCACCACTGCTACATCACTACTACATCCTATTGTCACCACTGCTACATCACTACTACATCCTATTGTCACCACTGCTACATCACTACTACATCCTATTGTCACCACTGCTACATCCTATTTTCACCACTGCTACATCACTACTACATCCTATTGTCACCACTGCTACATCACTACTACATCCTATTGTCACCACTGCTACATCACTACTACATCCTATTTTCACCACTGCTACATCACTACTACATCCTATTTTCACCACTGCTACTTACATCCTACTACTACATCCTATTGTCACCACTGCTACATCACTACTACATCCTATTGTCACCACTGCTACATCACTACTACATCTATTTTCACCACTGCTACATCACTACTACATCCTATTTTCACCACTGCTACATCACTACTACATCCTATTTTCACCACTGCTACATCACTACTACATCCTATTGTCACCACTGCTACATCACTACTACATCCTATTGTCACCACTGCTACATCCTATTATCACCACTGCTACATCACTACTACATCCTATTGTCACCACTGCTACATCACTACTACATCCTATTTTCACCACTGCTACATCACTACTACATCCTATTTTCACCACTGCTACATCACTACTACATCCTATTGTCACCACTACTACATCCTATTGTCACCACTGCTACATCACTACTACATCCTATTGTCACCACTGCTACATCACTACTACATCCTATTGTCACCACTGCTACATCCTATTGTCACCACTGCTACATCCTATTGTCACCACTGCTACATCACTACTACATCCTATTGTCACCACTGCTACATCACTACTACATCCTATTTTCACCACTGCTACATCACTACTACATCCTATTGTCACCACTGCTACATCACTAGATCCTATTGTCACCACTGCTACATCACTACTACATCCTATTGTCACCACTGCTACATCACTACTACATCCTATTGTCACCACTGCTACATCACTACTACATCCTATTGTCACCACTGCTACATCACTACTACATCCTATTGTCACCACTACATCACTACTACATCCTATTGTCACCACTGCTACATCACTACTACATCCTATTGTCACCACTGCTACATCACTACTACATCCTATTGTCACCACTGCTACATCACTACTACATCCTATTGTCACCACTGCTACATCACTACTACATCCTATTGTCACCACTGCTACATCACTGCTACATCCTATTGTCACCACTGCTACATCACTACTACATCCTATTGTCACCACTGCTACATCACTACTACTCTCTATTGTCACCACTGCTACATCACTGCTACATCCTATTGTCACCACTGCTACATCACTACTACATCCTATTGTCACCACTGCTACATCACTACTACATCCTATTGTCACATCACTACTACATCCTATTGTCACCACTGCTACATCACTACTACATCCTATTGTCACCACTGCTACATCACTACTACATCCTATTGTCATCACTACTACATCCTATTGTCACCACTGCTACATCACTACTACATCCTATTGTCACCACTGCTACATCACTACTACATCCTATTGTCACCACTGCTACATCACTACTACATCCTATTGTCACCACTGCTACATCACTACTACATCCTATTGTCACCACTGCTACATCACTACTACATCCTATTGTCACCACTGCTACATCACTACTACATCCTATTGTCACCACTGCTACATCACTACTACATCCTATTGTCACCACTGCTACATCACTACTGCATCCTATTGTCACCACTGCATCACTACTACATCCTATTGTCACCACTGCTACATCACTACTACATCCTATTGTCACCACTGCTACATCACTACTACATCCTATTGTCACCACTGCTACATCACTACTACATCCTATTGTCACCACTGCTACATCACTACTACATCCTATTGTCACCACTGCTACATCACTACATCCTATTGTCACCACTGCTACATCACTACTACATCCTATTGTCACCACTGCTACATCACTACTACATCCTATTGTCACCACTGGCTACATCACTACTATCCTATTGTCACCACTGCTACATCACTACTACATCCTATTGTCACCACTGCTACTCACTATAAATCCATTGTCACCACACCTCACTGCTACATCCTATTGTCACCACTGCTACATCACTACTACATCCTATTGTCACCACTGCTACATCACTACTACATCCTATTGTCCACCACTGCTACATCACTACTACATCCTATTGTCACCACTGCTACATCACTACTACATCCTATTGTCACCACTGCTACATCACTACTACATCCTATTGTCACCACTGCTACATCACTACTACATCCTATTGTCACCACTGCTACGACATCACTGCTACATCCTATTGTCACCACTGCTACATCACTACTACATCCTATTGTCACCACTGCTACATCACTACTACATCCTATTGTCACCACTGCTACATCACTGCTACATCCTATTGTCACCACTGCTACATCACTACTACATCCTATTGTCACCACTGCTACATCACTGCTACATCCTATTGTCACCACTGCTACATCACTACTACATCCTATTGTCACCACTGCTACATCACTACTACATCCTATTGTCACCACTGCTACATCACTACTACATCCTATTGTCACCACTGCTACATCACTACTACATCCTATTGTCACCACTGCTACATCACTACTACATCCTATTGTCACCACTGCTACATCACTGCTACATCCTATTGTCACCACTGCTACATCACTACTACATCCTATTGTCACCACTACTACATCCTATTGTCACCACTGCTACATCCTATTGTCACCACTGCTACATCACTACTACATCCTATTGTCACCACTGCTACATCACTACTACATCCTATTGTCACCACTGCTACATCACTACTACATCCTATTGTCACCACTGCTACATCACTACTACATCCTATTGTCACCACTGCTACATCACTACTACATCCTATTGTCACCACTGCTACATCACTACTACATCCTATTGTCACCACTGCTACATCACTACTACATCCTATTGTCACCACTGCTACATCACTACTACATCCTATTGTCACCACTGCTACATCACTACTACATCCTATTGTCACCACTGCTACATCACTACTACATCCTATTGTCACCACTGCTACATCACTACTACATCCTATTGTCACCACTGCTACATCACTACTACATCCTATTGTCACCACTGCTACATCACTGTCTATTCAATATAATATACTAATTCCTTTTACATTAATATATTCATATTTGTTTTCACCAACTCACCAATTAATGTTAAATAATGAAATCAAAGAAAGTAATGAATACATGTGGTACTCCAAGGACTCGAACCTAGGATACTCACACCGAAATTCCGCACACTAAGCACTAGGTTATCAAAACAGTTAAAGGCTTATGCACAAGCCAACGATATATTATGCATTCTCGAATACTGCACATTAATCTTAGCCTGTACATATACCCAATTGCACTCTGATAACGAAATGATTAGACGAATGGAAGGGGTAATTAACCCCTTCCGTACCGGCAACGTCTTTTTAACTTTAATTTTGGCTACTGTTAGGCGATTTATTCAGTTTAAAAAGAGCCTCCAACAATCAACCGGCTTCGAACTATCTCACTTAACCCTTTTTACTACCCCAGATCCTTTTTAAACTGCACAACATCGTCTAAACATAGCTAGAAAAACAATTGAAAAGACGTCGCCGGTAAAGAAGGGGGTTAATGGGGCACTTGACCACAAAGGAAGTGCCAGTAAGCCACATTCCTCCATCACACCTGCTATACTGCTTATCCAAAATTACATCACTCTTTTCACCACTCTCATCACAAACCCTTTCATTGCCACCATACGGGATACATATATTAACTCTATAAGATCAGATAAGGTTTGTTTATAAATACAAGACGTGTGTTGGATGGTTTCACCCTTAGAGTACCGTAGCAGCGATGTGTGCTATATTCCATTCAAGCTTTATTTAGACGATACTATGCAACTTACGAAGGATCTGTGGCAGTTAAGAAGGTTGGTCGAGATACTTTGAAGCCTTATTATGGATAGAGGTCCTTCCTAAGCTGAACATAAACGTCTAATAATTGCCAGAATATGATGCAAAGGACGCCCCAGGTACCAAATGGGTTAAAGGAATTTGTATCCGGACCCCTTCTCCCTCCTGCTTACCCCATTGGTTACTACTGCTAATGATGATGATGATGATGATGATGATGATGATGATATGTGTATAGGCCTACTGGTGATGAAGATAAGTCAACTAACTCACATATATAGCAAGTCACTGTTCCTTAAGGGGGAAGTTTTATTTTTTGGTCGATTATTTCATATATTTATATATTTGTTTAGATTCCTCTCTAGACCTCCATCAAACTTTAATAAACATCCATTAGACCCCCCTTCTAGATTAATTTGTACATTTTTATGTCCCGGCCGAAGGCCGCTTCTTCCAAAATTACCGGCTCATTATCGTTCGCCAGGAAAAAAATCGACACCTAAATAGCATGAAAGGTCTTAATATTGACTAAAAAATGGGGTGAAAAGTCTTACAATCGAAAAATTAAATGGGGCAAACATCTTACAATCTGAAAATTAATGGGGCTAAACATGAGGGAGAAGGGGATCCAGAATAACGTCCCATCTCCCCTTAAGCAATAAGATATAATGAATGACCCCCGGGTATCTCAATGGCGGGCTGTTGGAGAGTTGATTTATACCTTTAATATTCGGGTAGAGCTTCTGCAGGCCACACTCTAGCTTTATTAAGTGAGTGTGTGTGTGTGTGTGTGTGTGTGTGTGTGTGTGTGTACTTACTCTAGTTGTATTGCGGGAGTGAGCATGCTCGTTATTTCCCGCCTCCTATATGTGTAGGTGTTATATGTATCGTTGGAATGGCTGTGGATGTGTGTGTAGTCTGTATTTTTAGCCAATTGGCGACATCGGAAACGAAGGCTTAGGGTGGATCTGTATGGTACCATTCTCACTATAGACGGTACTGTCTCGCCCGAAGGCTTAGGTAGCCATCAGCTTAGGTGAACCATATGATACCCATCTCGCCTTGTACCATTTTTGCCAACCCCAGAAGGGACGTCACAACGTCGTCCACTTATTCCAGGTACCTATTTACAGCTAGGTGAACTGAGGCTAACACATGAAAGGAGACAAGCCCAATTTGTCTCCGCCCGGCCGGGATTGAACCCCCGACCCCTCGTGAAAACAATGCGAGCTAAGCTCATTATTATCGCGCCTCCTTAACTGGGAATGTATTGCGTGAAATGCATGTTAAGTGTTTTATGTACTGTTGGAATGGCTGTGGATGTGTGTGTAGTCTGTATTTAGCCAATTGGCGACATCGGAAACAAAGGCTTAGGGTGGATCTGTATGGTACCATTCTCACTATAGACGGTACGTCTCGCCCGAAGGCTTAGGTAGCCATCAGCTTAGGTGAACCATATGATACCCATCTCGCCTTGTACCATTTTTGCCAACCCCAGATGGGACGTCACAACGTCGTCCACTTATTCCAGGTACCTATTTACAGCTAGGTGAACTGAGGCTAACACATGAAAGGAGACAAGCCCAATTTGTCTCCGCCCGGCCGGGGATTGAACCCCCGACCCCTCGTGTGTGAGACGAGAGCTCTACCTACTAGGCTACGGGCTGTGTGTGTGTGTGTGTGTGTGTGTGTGTGTGTGTGTGTGTGTTACAATATGCTGTATACATATATACCGGTATGTAAAACACAAAATAACAAATAAACATGTGACAGCAGATAATATCCAGGTGTTGAAATAAAGGGGAGGTAATATCTAAGTAAATGTATAATAAATGTATAATAAAAGGGAGGTAGTATCTAAGTAACTTTCACCATAATAATTGTACAGATGAATCAAGATATTATCACTGACCAAACTTGTATACATGTCCCCCATACATTCAACACCTAGGCACCTTAACCCCTTCGTTTTACCTGTAATCCGTTCTGTACCGGAGACGTCTCTTAAATTTTGTTCTAGCTCTTTATAGACGACTTTTTTCAGTTTTTAAGAAGTTTGTTTTAAAAGGAAAAAAAATGGGGATTGGGCCTGAGCAAAGTGAGCATAGATATAGATAGATAGATAGATAGAAGGGCCTCCGACAATTAACAGGCTTCAAACTATCTCAATTAACCCTTTTTACTACCACAGATCCTTCTTAAACCGCACAAAATCCTCTGAATATATCTAGAATACACAATATAAAATACGTCGCCGGTACAAAAGGGGTTAATTATGGCTAAAGTTAGACGATTGTATGCAGATGATGCTATTCAGAGGGTTTATTGAGATCGTATGTACCCCCTTGAGTCCTGGAGGTAGAGTAGAAGCTCGAGAAAATCGTCCAATGGTAACCAGACTATGATGAATGTTACGTCATGGTGAGATTTCCACTCGAGGGATTTTTTTCTTGACCCCTTTCTCTATCATGTTTATAGCCCCATTGCTTTTGAGATTTTAAGACGTTTGTGCGATTAGTTTGGCTATTTTAAAACACCTAGCCCCATTTCTGTCAATTTTAAGACCTTTCGTGCCATTTAGGTGTCTATATTTTCTTGGCGAGCGATAGCGAGCCTGTAATTTAAGAGGAATCGGCCTTCGGCCGGGACATTTTTCTACCGAAAAATGTACACATTTATTTTGAAAGGAGATCAAGGAGGTGTAATTCTAAGATTGATGGAGGTCTAGGGAACAAACTAAATACCTCCCCTTAACCCACCCTTTCAGGATCAGGACGCGTTTTGACAGTTTATTCTGGCTATCATTAAACGATTGTATACAGCTTAGGAAGGATCTGTGGGATTTTAAATAGGTAAAGACTGTCTCCCATCAACCCTCCGACTGCCACACACCCTTCCTAATCTGAGTAGAATCGTCTAATGATAGCCAGAATACACTACCAAAACGCGGCACAATTCTCAAGGGGTTTAAGGGGAGATTGCCAATTCAAAGATTTTTTCTGGACCCCTTTCTCCCTCTTGCTTAGCCCCATTGCTTTTGAGATTTTAAGACGTTTGCCCCATTATTTGGTGATTTTAAGAACTTTCGCGCCAATTCTGTCAATTTTAATTCCTTTCGTGCCACTTAGGCGTCAGTTTCTTCCTGGCGAGCGATAGCGAGCCTGTAATATGAGGAACCGACCTTCGGCCAGAAAAAATTCTACCGAAAAATGTACACGTTCATCTTGAAAGGGGGTCAAGGGGGTGTAATTTTAAGCTTGATGGAGGTCTAAGGAAGAAACTGAAAACCTTCCCATAAATTCAAAGGCTCTCGGATTCATGAATAAGTCTTAGTGGGTAAAGGGTTGAGATGAGGGTCGTCTATGTGAAGGTTGGACATTCCAACCCTCCTCCCTGTCCGCCGATAGTCTACTGGAACCTTGAGATAACTACATTTAGTACATACAACATTAATTGTTTATATCATAATCAGTACCACTTTGACTTCAAGTTATATATACCGGTATATATATATATATATATATATATATATATATATATATATATATATATATATATATATGTGTGTGTGTGTGTGTGTGTGTGTGTGTGTGTGTGTG
>CM064573.1:1279131-1289131 GCA_032716605.1 Paralithodes platypus
GTTCTATCATTGGTTATAACGTATTCCATCCCAATTTCTCTGTGGTATGAGTCTAGACGTTTTTAAAATGCATCTATTGAGACACTATTACATTATTTGGGAGCTTATTCCACTCACTAATTATACTGTGAGTGAAAATGTTTGTTGTTGTATCTAGGTTTGCTTTCTTACCTATTAATTTTAACTTGTTTCCTCTTGTAGAACACTCTTTCGCTATCTTAAATAGTTTATCGGGGTTAATGTTACTGAATCCTTTTAAAATCTTAAAACACTCAATCAGTTGTTCGCTTATCCTCCGTTTCTTAAGTGAAAATAGATAAAGAGTTATTTTAGTCTCTCATTATATGGCTTATTTCTTAGAGAAGGGATCAATTTAGTTGTTCTTCGCTGCACAGATTCCAGCTTTACCATGCCCTTTATGAGGTAGGGAGATCAGAACGGCATAGCATACTCTAGATGCGGTCTCGCTGTGATAATGAAAATTCTTCTGATTAAGCCTAATGTTCAGTTTGCTTTATTAGCTGCTGCCGTGCATTGGTTTGAAGATTTTAGGTTTTAATATATAAACATTCCTAGGTCTTTTACCTGTGATAAGCTATTAACTTTTCCCCGTTCATGTAATATTCATATTTATTGTTTTTAGAGCCTATTTGCAATATCTGACATTTGTGTACATTATAGGGCATTTGCCAATTCTCGTGAGCTATGCTCTTAAATGCATGTACGAATCTTATACACAAATCTTCCCGGAACTACAAAAGCATATACGGTACTGTACAGTCACGCTAATAAGTGATGTCTCGGCACCAAGTATATTTTGATCAATAATTTGGTATCAACAATATCTAAGCTTCATTTCTTCATATCGAGTGAAATATACATACATGTTCCTACACTTACCCACCCTATCCAACGTTTGACAGGCATTAATACAGCACAGAGCAAGCCAAACGTAATGACAGCCGGGACATGACTTATTAGCGCGACTGTACATTTCATGGGTATGTTAGCGGCGGGTTATGGCTGAGTAATGAGGGGGTTTACGGCCAATTTAACGGCTTCCTTTACGGCATTCCTCGCGGCTGTGTGTTAACTAATGTGGAGATTACGGTCTGCTTGGGTGTAGAGGAGATTTGTTGAGTGATACCCACATTATCTGGGATCTTTGAGTGTCCAGGTGTCAATATTTTCCTGGCGAGCGGTAGCGAGCCAGCATAGCCTATATATATATTTTTGTTTACAGCAAGCTAAATTTGTAAATTTTTCGATTGAAAAATGTCTCCGGCCGGATTTCTCCATACAATGCTGGCTCGCTATCGCTCGCCAGGAAGAAATCGACACCTGGATGGGGTTAAACGTCTTAAAACAGTTGGCTGAATGGGGCCGAATGGATACAAGCCAAGAAAAGAGAGAAAATGAGAAAGATACAAAAAAAAACCCATCTCCCCTTAACGGCTTCCTTTATGGCATTCCTCGCGGCTATGTCTTAACTAATGTCGGAGATTACGGTCTGCTTGGGTGTAGACGAGACTTGTTGAGTGATACCCACATTATCTGGGTCTTGGAGTGTGGTAATGGTCATGAGGGAAGGAACGAAGTGGATGGCAAGCACGCACACGAATACACACTGGTACACACACATATATACACCGGCACACACACACACACACACACACACGAAAGTATTGAGTACCGTACTGTTTACATATTGATAGTACGCACAAACACAAATACACACCGGCACACACACAAACACACATACACACAGGAAAGTATTGAGTACGGTTTGCATATTGATTGTAAGCAAACACAAACACACACACACACACATACTGAGTACTGTTTGCACGTGTCATAAATCATCCCATATGATTAACTCTCCTCTTGATTTGAACTCTCTCCACTCTCTATAGCATTCGTCACAATGTACGTACCTAAGGCGGTTTCGTTACATAAAGTAGACTAAACAAAAAATCACCTCTCTCTCTCTCTCTCTCTCACACCCACTCCTTTTCCCCCTTCCTTCTGAGCAGCCTAAGTTACTGCCACTTCTTTATCCTGTAGCCTGCCCCCACCACAAACTCAGAGCCCCGGCTGATAAGGGAGTCTGGACACCTTTGCCACCTTAAGGGGGGATGGGCGTATTTATTTCCTCATTTATATATATATATATATACTGTATATATACAGTATTATATATATATAATTAATTATATACATATATTTATAGATAATTATATTAGATTTTTGTTGTTTTTTTTTTTTTTTTTTTTTATACAGTATATTTTTTAGTTTCCTCCCTAGACCTCCATCAAGCTTAAACAAAATAAAATACAATACCCTTCTTCAAGATAAATTTGTACATTTTTCGATAGAAAAATGTCCCGGTTCCTCCTAAATTACAGGCTCGCTATCGCTCGCCATGACAAAAAATCGACACCTAAATGGCACAATTTGTTTTATACTGACAAATAAATTGGGTGAAAGGTCTAAAAATCACCAAACTAATGGGCCGAACTGCTTAAAATCTAGAACCTAATGGGGTTAAACATGAGGAAGAAAGGGGGACCATAACAAATAGCCAACACCCCTTAAGCAGTTCGCCAAGTAGCTATGTGTTTAAGGGGAGACGAGTCGCTTTTCTAGACCACCTTCTCCCTCATCTTTAGCCCCATTAGTTTGGCGATTTTGACCGTGTTATGAACTTAATATTCTTTCTTTCGCCCCATTTCTGTAAATATTGTAAGACCCCCTTTCCTGTCAATTACGCGTCTCGATTTTTTTTTCCGGGCGAGCGAATAGCGAGCCTGTAATTTAGAGGAAATCTGCCTTCCGCCCAGGAAATTTTTCTACCGAAAAATGTAAAAAATTATTTTGAACGAGGGGGTGGGGGTCTCGGGGGCTTTCATTTTTAAGAGCTTGATCTCGGAGGTCCAAGGAGGAAACTAAAACAAATAATAAACGAATAAAAACATTTACAAAAAGTGAAGGATCTCCCCTTAAGGCCAAACCACATAATCTAGCTCCCTCGAAGGTGACCAAACCACCATTTACTAATTTAACTCTACTTCTGTTGATAAAGCTCCCGAAAAGTCCAACTCTCTATCCAACCTTAAATGGGTGCCGTTGTAAAGACTTATAAAACATCGACACCTAAATAGCACGAAAGGTCTTAATATTGACAGGGAACGGAAAGGAAAATGGAAATTGGGGCAGCCGAAAGGTCTTGAATTATCTCTCAAATACCTATATCAACCTGATGGCGAGGAAAATGAAAAGCGCGAAGGGGATAGGCGGTGGCGTGGCTGGTCCGATAAATTTTAAGGCCGAAGACTCCAGTGTTTGGTTGATAAGCTTAGTCAGGGGACACCTTGACGACGTATATAGGGCGTAATAAACACACGTATACAAAGGACCACTTCAAACAGATTTCCTCTCTCTCCAACACCTCTTTTCTCCTCTCTCAACACTAGTCATAAAGTAAATCCCAGAGCCGAAGACTCCAGTTTTTGTTTGTGTTTTGTTGATAAGCCTTTTAGCTGCCAACATTACATAAGAACATAAGAAAACGAGAGTCTGCAGAATGCCGATTGGTCCCTTCAAGGCAGATCCCTCTCACACCCAACATTACCAGTGGCAAGCCCCTTTCGTGTCAACATGTAGAACGTTTCAAGGTCTTTAGGATGAACGCTTCTGTGCCGTCATAATATGCACTGTAAAAAATCGAACGAGAGATTCACGACGAGGAACAGAACTTATGTGGGCGACTGTACACTATACACAATGTTAACAGTGTTGTCCAATTGGAGTTCCAACCATCCCCCCTTAAAGTAGCAACCATTGTCTGGGTTGCGTTCTGTAGATGCTAGACAAAGGGCGTGTTTGTAGTGTCGCCAATGGTGCTAATTTCAAGTCAGTTATTGCTAGAATAGTCTTGAATCTCGCTATAATATCTAGGCACCCCACACTGAACTGGGAATAAAGATGGTGCCATGCGACCCTGTTAATCTAGGGACCCCATGCTATACTGGGAATCAAGATGGCGCCATGTGACCCTGCTTCTGGTACCCTGTATGTCAGAACCCTGTTAATAGAGGCACCCCACACTAAACTCGCACGAATGGCCAGCACATTATAATCCCCTTAATGGAAAATGCTTGCTGTGTGGAAGGATGACTTAAGGCGAGGAGAAAGGGGGGAGGGTGAACAAAAAATATGGCTTTAATTAAGAGGACTTAGGAGAGATGGCCGAGAGATTGGAATCACTCCCAGACACGAAAATGTAATCTTGGCCCCGCAAACCTTCCTCTCTCCTCCTCCCCCTCCCCCTCCTTGCCCTCCCTCCCCACTTCCCCCCCCCCCCCTCCCTTCCTTGCCCCAACCTTCCTCTTCTCCCCCCTTCTTTGCCCCCAACCTTCCTCCCCCTCCCCCACATCCCCTCCTTCCATCCAAACCCTCCTTCCCCCACCCCCCCCCCACCTCCTTCCCCCCACACCTAACTCTCCTCCCCCCCCCCCCTCCCCCACCTTCCTTTCCTCCCCCTCCCTTCCTTGCACACAAACCTTCCTCCCTTCCCTCCCCTCCTTGCCCCTACCTCCCCCACCTCTAAATCTTCCACTTCTACCTGCCAGCGAGACAGGTGGAACGAACCACTCACGTTCTGATGATAAGTCAACCTGTCATAGCTCAACTACTCATTCTCAGGTCCATTAAGAATCAGGGGGGATGGGGGGATTTATTGGCTCATTGATTTATCTTGTTATTATTATTATTATTATTATTATTAGTAGTAGTAGTAATAGTAGTAGTAGTAGTATTCTTTTTATTTTATTTAATGTTATATAGTTTTCTCCCTAGACCTCCATCAAACTTGAAATTACACCCCCTTGACCCCTTGAAGATCAATTTGTACATTTTGCGGTAGAAAAATGTCCGGGCCGAAGGCCGGTTCCTCTTAAATTTTCAGGCTCGCTATCGCTTGCCAGGAAAAAATCGACATCTAAATAGCACGAACGGTCTTAACATTGACGGAAATGGGGCGAAAGGTTTTAAAATCACCAAACTAATGAAACGAACCACTCATGTCGGATGATAAGTCAACCTGTCATATCTCAACTACTCATTCTCAGTTCCATTATGTTCTCTCTCTCTCTCTCTCTCTCTCTCTCTCTCTCTCTCTCTCTCTCTCTCTCTCTCTCTCTCTCTCTCTCTCTCTCTCTCTCTTGTCTTCTGTTCACCACCTCCTTTCCCCACCTGCCGTGTTAAACGAGGGAAAACACACCTTATGATTGGAAGAATTAGAGGCGGGTTTTCTTTCTCAGGCCTTCCATCTATTACACACTATCTCAATTAATCCTTTTAGCTGCCACAGATCCTTCCTAAGCTGCACAAAATCGTTTAAATATAGCCAGAATCAAAGGTAAAAAGGCGTCATGGTGCTGAAGGGGTTAAGGGGAGATTTCCACTTGAGGGATTATTTTCTGAACTCCTTTCTCCCTCATGTTTAGCCCCATTGCTTTTTGAGATTTGAAGATGTTCGCCCCATTAGTTTGGCGATTTTAAAACCTTTCGCCCCCATTTCTGTCAGTATTAAGACCTTTCGTGCCATTTAGATGTCGATTTTTTCTTGGCGAGCGAAAGCGAGCCTTTAATTTAAGAGAAACCGGCCTTCGTGCGCGAAACTTTTCTATCAAAAAATTCCACAAATTTATCATGAACGAGGGTATATGTTGGGCGGGTGTTTTTTAAGCTTGATGGAGGTCTAGTGAAGAAACTAATACAATACTAAAAAGACACACACATGAGGAAATAAATACGCCCATCCCTCCTTAAGTCTCTCCAACCACCACCTTGGAGGTGAGAGGGTATTGTCATGTAAATGGTCTTTGAAGGGTCCTTGGAGTGGCTAGGGCGGGGGGGGGGGGGGGGGGGGGTGTCTTTGGTCTTTGGGGTGGTCTTGTAAGCAGGGGAGAAGGGGGAACATAGATGGGGAGAGATGGAAAGAAAGAAAGAGAGAGAGAGAGAGAGAGAGAGAGAGAGAGAGAGAGAGAGAGAGAGAGAATGATAAACGATAAACGAATGGAAGGAGAAAATCGTAACAATAACAACATAAAATAAAAGAGAGATGTGAGAATGGAAGAATGAGAAATATAATGTATCTAATATGGATAGAAAGGTCTTAAATTCGACAAAATAATGGAACAAACTACTTAAGGGGAGGTTTTTAGTGTATTTCCTAGACTTCCATCAAGCTTGAAATTACACCCCCTTGACCCCCTTTCAAGATAAATTTGTACATTTTTCGGTAGAAAAATGTCCCGGCCTAAGTCCGGTTCCTCTCAAAATTACAGGCTAACTATCGCTCGCCAGAAAAAAATCGACACCTAAATGGGACGAAAGGTCTTAAAAGTTACATAAATGGGGTGAAACTTCTTAAAATCGCTAAACTAATGGGGCGAACGTCTTAAAACTTCAAAAGCAATGGGGCTAAACTTAAGGGAGAAAGGGGTAAAGAAAAAAATCCCTCAAGTGGAAATCTCCCCTTAACCCGTATAGCCCCAGCGACGCGCCTGACGCGTCGGCGATGTATGTAACGCACAGCCCCAGAGACGCGCCTGGCGCGTCACCCTAATTGCGCCGACCGTAACCTCAGGTGTAGCCACTCAAGAGGGCTCAGATTTGTATGGGAACTGTGTACGTATCCCACGCAACCGTGCCGATGGTTGAAAACTCTCAAAGTCCACGTGCGTGCATGCGAGCGCGCAATAACCTGGTTTTTGGGATAATTGCCTTCAATTTTTTACTCTTGTAAAATCCATTTTCGGGGGCTCTGTAGGACCATTTTTTAAGCTTTTTGAGCGGTTTTTCGTGGTTTTTCCTTCATTCCTAACCCATTCGCTATTGTTTCTGGAATAAAACCATTTTTTGAAAACCGGCCGGGTTCTGGTGCGCAAACATTACAAAACTAGCCGGGGCTCCACGGGTTAAAGTATCAACACTCCTGGAGCTTAAACATAAGGAAGAAAAGGTTCCAGAAAAAGCAACAAATATTTGGGAAAGCTGGGAAGAGAGGAGAAGCTGTGTTCTGGACGCAGTGATGTGTGTGTGTGTGTGTGTGTGTGTGTGTGTGTGTGTGTGTGTGTGTGTGTGTGTGTGTGTGTGTGTTCAGTGTTGTGGGTGGTCTTTATTGTCTGAGTGAAGTGAGGGGGAAAGAAAAGTGTTGAAAGAGTGATTATGTTAGCCTCGATAGATGGAGGATAGATAGATAGTTTGTACATACTGTAAATAACACACACACACACACACACACACACACACACACACACACACACACACACATATATACAGAGAGAGAGAGAGAGAGTTGGAGTTGCAAGAATTAGTGTCGGCTTTCCGTTGGGTGGTCTAAGGCGCTGGTCGAAAGAGTGCGAAGTGAATAAATCTTTGTTTGTAGAAAGTAACTACAAACTATTACATGCAGGGGAAGTTTGGGCGTCAATGTAAATATATATATATGACTTGGAAATGAGTTTAACCCCTGCAACACGATTATGTAATGCCTATCATACTCTGGTCACCATTAGACGATTTTCTTTAGTATATATTCAACTTCTAGGACTCTCAGGGGTAAATACAATCTCAATAAATCCGCTGAGTAACATAGGCCCTTCTTAAATTGCATAAAAGCGTCTCATTTCAGCCAGCATCAGAAGCAAAAGGGCGTCATGGTGGTGAAGGGGTTAATAGTATCTGATCCGACGTCTTGGGGTGTTATTATGATATTATGTTTAAATATTATTGAGGAATGTTTTGGTTGATATTGTCATTATCTATCTATCTATCTATCTATCTATATGCTCAGGCCCAATCCCCATTTTGGGGGTAGCCGACTCAAGACAGAGCAAGAACAGGGAAAACACAAAAACAACATAAAACAAAAAATAAACACAGACAAAAAACACAAACCCTCACACACCCAGGAGAAGACCCAGAGACCAGGGTTACCATTCGAGCAATGTATTTTAGTTGGTCCCCTCTACTAAAAAAAAAAAAAAAAAACGCTTTCCCATACTTCCTTCACACTAGACATAATACCCACCCAGACTCCCTTCAAGCTCAATTTGTACATTTATTGATAGAAACTTGTTCCAGCCGGAGGCCGATTTCTTTTAAGTTACAGCTCGCTATCGCTTGCCCAGATAAACATCCACGCGTGAATGGGGTGAAGCGTCTAAATATCGCCAAGCTGATGGGGTGAAACGTCTTAAAATCTCCAAACTAATGGGGCCAAACAGGGGAGGTGCAAGTGTAGAGGTTTGCAAATTAATTCAAGTATCTCTAAGTACTCCACAACACAGCAAATACACTCCCATGTCCTTGTTCGTAAGTTGGGCGGGTGCGTCATGTTTCCTTGTAAACATGAAGAGCTCACTCACACATTTTTGGAGGCAAGTCTCTTTAGGGAACAGTTGGCTTCAAAAGTGTTCTCCCACTTTATCAACTTCACTTGATTGTTCCTCTTTCAATACATAAAAAAACAATCCTACTCTGCATAGTTTAGTGAAGTTATAATACAAAGGATTCGTCCACTCTCTCTCTCTCGCTCTCGCTCTCGCTCTCGCTCTCGCTCTCGCTCTCGCTCTCTCTCTCTCTCTCTCTCTCTCTCTCTCTCTCTCTCTCTCTCTCTCCACTTTTCCTATATTTTTAATTTATTTTTCCTCTTATTTTATTATTTGTTTGTTTGTTTGTATTTTCTTGGGGGTGGCCGACTCAAGACAGAGCAAGAACAGGAAAACACAAAACACAAGACAAAACAACGAACAAACACAGACAAAACAGAAAATTCACACACATCAATATACTAAGGTTAAATGACAATATATTGATTTTAATTGACTTTAAAACGTGCCTGTACTTTGGTAACCTTAAGGGGAGGTTTTTAGTGTGTTTCCTAGACTTCCATCAAGCTTGAAATTACACCCCCTTGACCCCTTTTCAAGATAAATTTGTAAATTTTTCGGTAGAAAAATGTCCCGGCCGAAGGCCGGTTCCTCTTAAATTACAGGCTCGCTATCGCTCGCCAGGAAAAAAATCGACACCTAAATGGGACGAAAGGTCTTAAAAGTGACATAAATGGGGTGAAACTTCTTAAAATCGCCAAACTAATGGGGCAAACATCTTAAAATCTCAAAAGCTATGGGGCTAGACATGAGAGAGAAAGGGGTCCAGAAAAAAGTCCCTCAAGTGGAAATCTCCCCTTAACTATAGTATGAAGCACTTGTCAAGGCTTGGTATTAAAGGGAGATGGGGCGTTTTTCTGGTCCTCCTTCTTCCTCATGTTTAGCTCTAGTAGTGTTTTCAGATTTTAAGACGTTTGGCCCATTAGTTTGGCGATGTTATGACCTTTCGCCCCATTTATTTGTCAATATTAAGACTGTTCGTGTTATTTAGGTGTTGATTTTTTGTTTCTGACGAGCGATAGCAAGCCTGTATTTCAAGAGGAACCAGCCTTATCGAAGGAGGGTCTTATGGCGCGTTTGTTTATAGCTTGATGGAGGCCTAGGAAGGAAACTAGAAAAATAATAATAAAAAGATGCATAATATATCATTGATAAAAAGATACATAATATATAATTGAACAAATAAATACGCTCCCCCCCCCCCCCCCCCTTAACTTTCTCATGGTAATTTTGACCTTTTAATAGCTGGATAAATACACCGATCTCAAGGGTCGGTTTGCTAATGTCCACCTAGGCGATGGGAGATAGTGCTATAGTGATTATTAAAGTCTTAGTATTTATTATGATTATTACTAAGGGAGGTCTGAGGGGTATTTTTCATAGTAGTGATAGCTAGGGAGGAACTAACATAAATACTATACATACAATAATATTAATCTTAAACAAAACTAAGCAATAGGTGATTTTATATTACAAATACGTGTCTAGGTCTAGAGAGGAACTGAGAAAAAAACTTACAATAATGAAACACCTTTATTACA
>CM064573.1:1299131-1304131 GCA_032716605.1 Paralithodes platypus
TGGGGAGACTAATACATCATGGGGAGACTAATACATCATGGGGAGACTAATACATCATGGGGAGATGACATTGTATTGGGAGTGAGGCTTGTGGGTGTATATAGCATGGGGTGAGAATGGTGGAAGGGGTCAGGGGGACTTATGAATGCGGGGTGGGGGGGAGGTTTGATTAATCTTGATGTGTGTGGGTGTGTGGGTGTGGGTGGGTGTGTGTGTGTGTGGGTGTGTGTGTGTGTGGGTGGGTGTGACAGACAGACAGACAGACAGCACACCAAACCTCAGACAATTACAAACCTTGAATTATGGTTTCTATAAGATGGCGTTCAGTCCCTCCTCCCCCCCCCCCCCCCCCCCCTCCCCCCCCCCCCCCCCTCCCTCGTAACGTCGCCACAACTGCCACCTCCGCACACCTCAGCGCCATTCGCACAATTAAGGGGGGGGGGGGTTAATGTTTAGTTTTTGGTCTATTTATTAATATATATATTTTCATTTTTTCGTTTCCTCCCTAGACCTACACACAAGCTTAAAGAAACACCCCCCAAGACGGTGGATTGTATTTGGTACCTTAATTTTAATGGACGACAAATATTGAAGCTGCCATACTACATTTGCCCATAACAACTTACGCAATAATCGCTCGTTAGAGAATTCGGAAACCTTATATATTGAGGTTGTATAAGACTTCAGAAACCTTATATATTGAGGTTGTATTCAGAAGATCTCGAAATGCTTAAAGGACAAGAACTTACTCGTCGAAAATTGCCGGAGAATTGGCAATTACCGCAAGTACCATACACGATTCCCACTACCGCATTACTCCCACCACTAACGACCACTGACGTCAACCCTTCATATTAAACTACTACTGCAAGAGTCGTTAATTAGACCAAAGTGTACGTCAGGCTAATTGTGGTCTACGTCAACCATAACGACCACAGTAATTGCCAGCGCACAGTTACCGTCTGAACCACCACCTTGACAGCTACCGTTTGTAAAAGAAGTGTCATTATTGTGTGCCACTTTCTAATTTCAATGTGCGGTGGCGCTAATAAGTCATGCCCCAGCTGTCATTACGTTTGGCTTGTTCTGTGCTGTATTAATGTCTGTCAGATGTTGAATAGGGTGGGTAAGTGTAGGAACAGGTTTGTATATTTCACTCGATATGATGAAATGAAGCTTAGATATTGCTGATACCAATTATTGATCAAAACATACTTGGTGCCGAGACATCACTTATTAGCGCGGTTGTACACTCAAATGCCTTAGTCTCACGAAATTTCGTGGACACCATATTTGTTTTTCTATGTGTAAGAAAGAAACAAAAGGCAGGCGGCTTGTAACGAATGTCTCTCCCAAAGCCAAAAGGGTGACAGCCAAATTCAAGGGACGTTGGGGTCAAAATGCCTGGACACACGATGTTTAAAGCCGTCTTAAGTCATAGGATGAAGGAAAGATTGATTGAGGGAGAGAGTTCCAGAGTTCACTTGTTGAGTAGAAAAAAGACTGAGAATATTTGCCATTTCTTGGGTTGGAAAACTGGACATAATAGGAGTGGGACTGTGTTGAAAGGCGGGTGCATCGCACTCGCCGTAAGGGACGGGGTATGCACCGAGAGAGCTCTGGAGAACACTGGTTGTTGTAATAGCGATAAAAGAGTGAAAGAGATGCAACATTGCGGCGTGTAGGAAGAGATTGTAGGGACTAGGAAGAGGAAGTGAGTTGATGAGACTAAATGCTTTTGACTCTACTCTTTGGAGAAGTGCGGTATATGTGGAACCTCCCCACACATGTGAACAATACTCGATACATGGGCGCACTGTTCCCATGGGTATATGTGGAACCTCCCCACACATGTGAACAATACTCGATACATGGGCGCACTGTTCCCATGGGTATATGTGGAACCTCCCCACACATGTGAACAATACTCGACACATGGGCGCACTGTTCCCATGGGTATATGTGGAACCTCCCCACACATGTGAACAATACTCGATACATGGGCGCACTGTTCCCATGGGTATTTGTGGAACCTCCCCACACATGTGAACAATACTCGATACATGGGCGCACTGTTCCCATGGGTATATGTGGAACCTCCCCACACATGTGAACAATACTCGATACATGGGCGCACTGTTCCCATGGGTATTTGTGGAACCTCCCCACACATGTGAACAATACTCGATACATGGGCGCACTGTTCCCATGGGTATATGTGGAACCTCCCCACACATGTGAACAATACTCGATACATGGGCGCACTGTTCCCATGGGTATATGTGGAACCTCCCCACACATGTGAACAATACTCGATACATGGGCGCACTGTTCCCATGGGTATATGTGGAACCTCCCCACACATGTGAACAATACTCGATACATGGGCACTGTTCCCATGGGTATATGTGGAACCTCCCCACACATGTGAACAATACTCGATACATGGGCGCACTGTTCCCATGGGTATATGTGGAACCTCCCCACACATGTGAACAATACTCGATACATGGGCGCACTGTTCCCATGGGTATTTGTGTACAATTATAACTGTCTGGAATAATTTCTTAATCAATAATTTCTTTTCAAAAAATAATGTTTATAGTTGTATAGTGGATGTACATAAAATTATATGCCTCTTATTGCAACACCTTAGAATGGTTGCAATACTTACTTCCAAGACAACCTCACGATTGTCAGGGGCGATCTTAAGGGGAGGTTTTTAGTTAGTTCCCTAGAATTCCATCAATCTTAAAATTACACCCCCTAGACCCCCTTTTAAGATAAATTTGTACATTTTTCGGTAGAAAAATGTCCCGGCTAAAAGCCGGTTCCTCTTAAATTACAGGCTCGCTATCGCTCGCCAGGATAAAATCGACACCTGAATTGCACGAAAGGTCTTAATATGGGGTGAAAGTTCTTAAAATCGCTAAACTAATGGGGCAAACGTTTTATAATATCAAAAGCAATGGGGCTAAACATGAGGGAGAAAGGGGTCAAGAAAAAAATCCCTCAAGTGGAGATCTCCCCTTAAGCGGGTGCTTCAATCAGCGCCCTCATCACAGCAAAACACTTTTCACCCACCGTACCTCGCCATCCATAATAATCATCACCTCCATTCTGTGCTATCCCTTCATCTTCACTGCTGCTACACCCTCCCACCTACATCATTCATCATCATCATCATCACCATCATCATCACCATCATCACCCTGTATAACCTTCACTAACATAGCATCAATTTTGGGGGCTCTTGTGGTTTGACGGTTTATAAATATATATTTTATTATATTTCGGTGTCCTAATACCTTCAGTCTAGGTGTCGCTAATAATTTAAAATCCCCCAAAATAATACGAGAACAAAATTTGTTCATACAAATATTACCTGAAAAAGCGCTCATGTGATATCGCCAACCTCTCACCCCTCCCAATTTACGAGGGGGGCAATTCGTCACGGCTTCGTTCTTTATGTCCCGTTGAAATTACCGGATTGATGTTGGAGTGGAAAAAGGGGGATAAATCTTTGAAATGGATGAGAGGTGAGGGAAAGGCATTGATAATAAATTTGTCATACGTTTACCTGAAAGACCTGAGGATTTATTTGTTCTTTGCTTTACACTCATTTATCTTCTTTTACATTTGTAATAAGAAATAGGCTAAATTGTACATGTGTTCCTTTCTATACCATGGTTAAGGGGAGATTTCCACTGGAGGGATTTTTTTCTTGACTCCTTTCTCCCTCATGTTTAGCCCCATTGTTTTTCTAATTTTAAGACGTTTGCCCCATCATTTTGACGATTTTAAGAACTTTCAACCCATTTCTGTCAATTTTAAGACCTTTCGTGCCATTTAGGTGTCGATTTTATCCTGGCGAGCGATAGCGAGCCTGTAATTTAAGAGGAACCGGCTGTCAGCCGGGACATTTTTCTACCGAAAAATTTACAAATTTATCTTGAAAGGGGCTCAAGGGGGTGTAATCTTAAACTTGAAGGATATCTACGGGACCAAACTAAAAACCTCCCCTTAATATGGACCTCTTAAATTGTACATGTGTTTCTTTCTATACCATGGTTAATATGGACCTCTTAAATTCAGTCGTTAATGATTTGAACACTTATTGTATATATACTGAAGAGTTGAAACAAGAACTACCGTATATGGTATGTATCTAGATATTTAAACATATTTATTTGTCAGCCAAGACTAGTAAGTAAAACCACCACAGATGAATAACTACAAATAGGTAATGTCATATATATATATATATATATATATATATATATATATATATATATATATATATATATACTGTATATAACTAACTATAATGTAGTAGCGTTGCCAGAATAAATTAGCCAGAAACAACCTTCGCGTTGATCCGACTTAATCAAATCACATGCTCAATGAAACCACACACACACACACACACACACACACACACACACACACACACACACACACACACACACACACACACACACACGTTATATAAAAGATAGAGTAAAAGAAAAGAACAATAAATATACAAAAGACAAGGAAGTTTTCGACGGCGTGTCACAGTGGTGCATGAGAGAGAGAGAGAGAGAGAGAGAGAGAGAGAGAGAGAGAGAGAGAGAGAGCCTAAAGAGTAATGGAAAACACGATCATCCATCTTGTGTGGATTATACGGCCTTCAAACGCTGATATCCCCACTTCCTCTCTCTCTCTCTCTCTCTCTCTCTCTCTCTCTCTCTCTCTCTCTATCTGTCTGTCTGTCTGTCTGTCTGTCTGTCTGTCTGTCTGTCTCTATCTAGCTATCTATCTATCTATTATCTAGCTATATCTATCTATCTATCTGTCATATACCCTGTTCCAAATAGGAAGGTCAACGATCGTGAACCCTAACCTCTGTAATTAAATACCGATTAGAACAAATGGCCTTTACATTTCCACACATAGTTCCCGGCTGACCCTTCCCAAATGGTTGAAATATTAGGAGGATTACTCTAGTCGTTTGTGAG
>CM064573.1:1306631-1312255 GCA_032716605.1 Paralithodes platypus
GATTTTCACGAGATTTGGCGGGCAGATGGTATATAAGCCAAGGAAGACGCCATTCAAGTTAGGAGGCGATTCGGAGATTTGCACTAAATGTGTTGGGCGCATAGGATCGCTATGAACGGATTTTCACGACATTTGCTGGGCAGATAGGATTATGAGCCAAGACATACGTTATGCAATTGAGGTGGTTATCCAGATCCAGAGACAATTTAGATATGATATTAAAACCCCTTTTGTACTGGTGACGTCTTTTTCATATTTTTCTAGCTATATTTAGACAATTTAGCACATTTTAAGAATTATCTGGCGCAGTAAAAAGTGTTAAGTGACATAGTTCGAAGTTTGTTAAGGGGAGATCTCCACTTGAGGGATTTTTTTCTTGACCCCTTTCTCCATCATCTTTAGCCCCATTGCTTTTGATATTATAAAATGTTTGCCCCATTAGTTTAGCGATTTTAAGACCTTTCACCCCATATTAAGACCTTTCGTGCCATTTAGGTGTCGATTTTATCCTGGCGAGCGATAGCGAGCCTGTAATTTAAGAGGAACCGGCCTTCAGCCGGGACATTTTTCTACCGGAAAATGTACAAATTTATCTTGAAAGGGACTCAAGGGAGTGTAATTTTAAGGTTAATGGAGGTCTAGGGAACAAACTAAATACCTCCCTTTAAAAGACCCGCGTTGCCGCCTCAAATGTGCCGGAAATTTGGACTTGAGACTCCATTTTCTGAGGCAATTAGAACAGCCGTCAGAGCTCTCTCACAAATGATTAATAGTCGTTAGTCGAGATCCTGTAGTGAGAGAGAGAGAGAGTGGCCATCTCTTTCCTCGGAGGCCATTTTGGTACCCTCGACTATCAAACATTGAGGTTATATTTGCTTTGTGATCATGTGAAGTGTATGTCCAAAGATCAAACGATAATATAATTCCTGTACCAATGGTGTTAAGGGGAGATCTCCACTTGAGGGATTTTTTTTCTTTTCTGGACCCCTTTCTCCCTCATGTTTAGCCCCATTGCTTTTTGAGATTTTAAGACAGTCGCCCCATTAGTTGGGCGATTTTAAGAACTTTCGCCCCATTTCCGTCAATTTTAAGACCTTTCGTGCAATTTAGGTGTCGAGTTTATCCTGGCGAGCGATAGCGAGCCTGTAATTTAAGAGGAACCGGCTTTCAGCCGGGACATTTTTCTACCGAAAAATGTACAAATTTATCTTGAAAGGGGCTCAAGGGGGTGTAATCTTAAGCTTGATGGAGGTCTAGGGAACAAACTAGAAACCTCCCCTTCAATATATATTATGGGTATTCTGTAGATGTGTATGTAATTGTATTTTGTGTTCTGTCGTCCCTGTTCGGGCTCTGTCTCGAGTCGGCCACTCCCTGCTATGGGATATATGGCTGAGTATACACTGCACATACATACACTGAAGATATGTGAGTGCAAAGAGAGAAAAATATCACCAGAGGCTCCAAGATGGCGGAGGTTGGCCGATTTCCGTTACTATAAAGTCTCTAAAGCTCCGTAGCCTAAGTTATGATATATATACATGGAGGTAGGATAGCAATGGAGGGAGTGTCCATGGGCCGGGTACAGGTGGCATTCAATCGTGGGTTTTCCGAAGCTTGTTTTCTCGCGAATTTATTTGACTCTTTATCATTATTTCTTTGCATAATAATTTACATGTTGCAGGATCATTATTTGTGTTATTCGAGGCTTCATAGTGGGCCAGGATTTAGGTCTAAGAGTGTACCATCCATTCCCATTTATTCTGGCTTCACGCTGCCATAGGGGTCGCTCTACCTTATTATCCCCTCCCCATCATACAACCTCCATGATATATAACACCTGTCCAGCCAGTCAGTCCGGCCACCTCCCCATTAGCGCGGCAGGATTTAAGCTCGGCCATTAACACTTGCCTATTGACGTGTCCCTATTAAGGGGGGTGACCTGTTTTTGGTCGGTCCTTTTCTATCTTTCTCTGGCTTGTATCCATTTGGCGACACCATTCAGACCGTAACTGTAATAAGGATATAAGACGGTTGGATAGAGGTAAAGTAAGGTCCCCAATCAGAAGACGCCAGGTTTTCAACCATGTTTTTTCTCATGCAAGAGTGAGAGTGTGATTAAGCGGAGCTGGATCGACGAGGCCAGCATATTTTAAGTATTTTTGCTTGTTTGACAGCCATGGGCTAAATTTTGTACATTGATTGTCGAATAGAAAAATGTCAATCCGGCGAAGCCGGATTTCCTCATATACATGCTGGCTCGCTATCGCTCGCCATGAAAACAATCGACACCTAGATGGGGAATAAACTTCTTAAAATAGTTGCGCAATGAATGGGGACCGAATGGATAAAGCCAGAGGAAAGAGAGGAACAGGACCAGAAATAACAAAAAGCAGTGTCACCCTCCTTAACCCCCTTCAGACTCATATTACGCAGCGGTTGCCCAGATTCGCAATAAGAATAGAGGTTCTCCACTCTTGATAATTACTCTCCACATTAGATTTTCTGCCCACATTAATATCAAGACACTGCATAGGTGACGTAACTAAATAAAGGGTTTAAAAAACCCTGATGGTAACAAAGGCTTTAAAGTATCCCTAATAGGCTCAAAATTGCGTCATATGTCGGAGAGGGTTAACGTTTTACCCATTAGCTCTGGTGTACAACCGCAGCCCACTCGGTGCTAGAGATAGGAGGAAGAGGTCTAACACTTGACATACCTTCCCTTAAGGGGAGATCTCCACTTGAGGGATTTTTTTCTAGGCCCCTTTCTCCCTCATGTTTAGCCCCATTGCTTTTGATATTATAAAAAGTTTGCCCCATAAATAGGTTTTAAAGGAAGGCGATCTTTAAGAACTTTCACCCCCATATTAAGACCATTTCGTGCAATTCATGGTTGTCGATTTTTATTCCTGGCGAGCTATAGCGAGCCTGTAAATTTAGGAGGAACCTGACCTTTTGGCCGGAGAAATTTTTCTTGCTGACTGAAAAATGTAACAAAAGAAATTATATCTTGAGTGGGACTCCAAAACCGGGGAGTGTGTAATTTTAAGCTTGATGGAGGTCTAGGGAACAAACTAAATACCTCCCCTTAAGAAATTTACTAATAATGCAAACCAAAAGAACCTAATACGTGTTATAGGAATGGCGTTTCTAAATACCAAGAATACGAAATGCCCCTATAGATGTCTACCTAACAAGAGGTATACACAATGGCGTCTATTAAAAATAAAAATACGAAATGTCTCCTATAAATGTATATCTAACAAAAGGTATAAACAATGGCCTCTATACAAACAAAGAATACGAAAGGCCCCTATAGATGTCTACCTAACAAGAGGTATAAACAATGGCGTCTATTAAAAAAAAAAAATGAAATGTCTCCTATAAATGTATATCTAACAAGAGGTATAAACAATGGCCTCTATACAAACAAAGAATACGAACGGCCCCTATAAATGTCTACCTAACAAGAGGTATAAACAATGGCGTTTATAAAAACCAAGAATACAGAATGTCTCCTATAAATGTCTACCTAACAAGAGGTATCAACAATGGCGTCTATAAAAACAAAGAATACGGAATGTCTCCTGTAAATGTCTACCTAACAAGAGGTATACACAATGGCGTCTATAAAACCCAAGAATGGAAAAACGCCCCATATAAATGTCTTCCTAACAAGAAGTATACACAACGGCGTGTATAAAAAACACGAATGCCAAATCTCTCTCTCTCTCCCCTCCCATCTCATCTCTCTCTCTCCTAGAATCAGAAAAGAATCCAAAAAAAGATAACTCTCCTCAAAAAAAAAAAAAAGAAAAAAAAACAGAAAAAAAATAAAAAAAATCCAATCAAAAAAAACAATCTCTCTCTCCCCTCAATCTCTCCAAAATCTCTCTCTCTCTCTCCCTCTCTCTCCCTGATAAGCACACTAAGTCATTAGCAGCCACTCGTAAACACCAACGTTTTATAGTGCTATTGAAGGCTAATTGCCCACTTGCGAGTTTCAGGCTATAAGGAAGTTGGGGCCGCAATCATCGATTGTATATATAATTATATATATATATATATATATATATATATATATATACCTGTATTTTGGCTCGAACGTCCCTTGATTTTGGCCCTGTCAGTCTTTCAACTTTACGGGGGTGGCACTCGCTACAGGTAGTTCTGCCCTTTGTCTCCCTCATTCACATAGAAAAATAATACATAATAATATAAAATAATTAAGATCACCACACCATAATCCCAACAATAAACAATAACAAGCATAACTAACTTAAAATATACGAAGACGTTAAACATCCACCCTATAAACCCCGTACCATAAATAGACCCCCCTAATAAAGACCGTCCCCCCCCCCCCTCCCCCTCCCACTTGTACCTTTAAGGGTAGGTATTTAGTTTGTTCCCTAGACCTCCATCAAGCTTAAATTACACCCCCTTGAGTTCCACTCTTGAAGATAAATTTTGATACATTTTTTCGGGTAGAAAAATTTCCCGGCCGAAGGGACGCCGGTTCCTCTTAAATTACAGGCCTCGCTATATCGTCTCGCCAGGATAAAATCGAAACCTGAATGCACGAAAGGTCTTAATATGGGGGTTTGAAAGTTCTTAAAATCGACTACCTAACTAGAATGGGGCAAAACGTTTTTATATTAATATCAAAAAAAGCACATGGGGCTCGAACATTATGGGAGACAAGGGATCAAGACAAAAAAATCCCTCAAGTGGAGATTCTCCCGAACTCAAATAGTTAACCACACCTGTGGCCTTGGTAACTTAAGGCTGTTATTTTTTTTTTTTAAAAAAACCGGGGTGTCATGATAACCCAGGTGCTAATTGGCCCTTTAGTAATTAGCGAGAGAGAGAGAGAGAGGGAAGGAGGGGGGCATTAAGTGGCTGAGTTAATTGGCCTTTCCTAGTTTCTTCTTTTAATGTTTGCGTGGGTAGGCTTTAGTGGCGATGGACTGATAGACCGAGAGAATATATATATATATATATATATATATATATTTATATATATATATATATATATATATATATATAATGAGAGAGGGAGAGAGTGTGTGTCTTCGCTAATATAATGAATAATTTACACGAAGGAGATAAATATTGCTTCCAGTAATTACTTTGGTTGAAGTTAATCTGATTAATGTTAACAGGCATATGCCAAACTTACCTATTTAAAATTATCGTGAACTAATTGGTTGGAAATGCCACTCTTGCTTATAATATAGAGATGGAATGTTACCCCTTCAGCACGCTAACGCCTTTCTACCTTTGATTCTAATTAAAGTAAGTCGATTTATATTTGTTCTTTAACCTCTTCTGTACCGGCGACGTCTTGTTAACCCTCTCCGACATATAACGCGATTTTGAGCCTATTGGAGATACTTTAAAGCCTGTGTTACCATCAGGGGTATTTAGAAACCTTTAGTTTAGCTACTTCAACCTCTGCAGTTGTCTTTGAGTTAGCTGTGGGCAGAAAACTAATTTTAGAGAGGTAATTATAAGAGTGCGCGAAACTATTCTTCTTATTGCTCATTCTGGCAACCTCTGCGTCATATGTGCGGTTTTTAAAGGGCTAAGTTTATTTCTAGCTGCTTTAGACGATGTTT
>CM064573.1:1312355-1322355 GCA_032716605.1 Paralithodes platypus
ATTTATGGCCGCGGAACCTAGCGTGGACACTGGCTTTTATGACTGAGAGAGAGAGGGAGAGAGAGAGAGAGAGGGAGAGGGAGGGAGGGAGGGAGGGGGAGAGAGAGAGAGAGAGAGACTTATAGACTTTAAACTTGCAAGGGTTCAATTTCGGGCCTTCGATTCTTCTTGAAATATTTTCCGATGATACCCCAAGTCAAATTTGCAACTTTTATTTATTTGCAAAAAAAAAAATAATAATAATAATAATACTGTTATATATGTTTAAAATTGTCTAGTCTTGCAAATTTATGACGTATTGCAAATCCACTCGAAAGTCTTTTGGGGATATGGGTCGTTTTTCTGGTTCTTATTCTTCCTCGTGTTTAGCCCCATTAGTTTTCTGATTTTATGACGTTTGGCCCATTAGTTTGGCGATTTTAAGACCTTTCGCCTCATTTCTTTGTCAATATTAAGACTTTTCGTGTCATTTAGGTGTCGATATTTTTACCTGGCGAGCGATAGCGAACCTGTAATTTAAGAGGAGCCGGCTTTTGGCCGGGAAATAATGATGTCGAAAAAACATATACAAATGTATCTCGGAGGGTCTGGGGGGGAGGGGGGGGGGGATTAAGCTTGATGGAGATGTAGGGAGTAAACTAACTAACTCAGTAAATGGGCAAATAAATACGACAATCCTTTTAACCCTTTGAACTGTCAAAACGCCTTATAATTCTTAAAGGGTTAAGGTAAAGTAAGCTAACTCCGAAAAGTAGACACCAGTACGGGCTCTATTATTGGGTTATCGGCGGAGGTTGGGCGGGTGTATTCCGTAGACTTTTCCACGCACAGTTGGCAAGACCTCTCCTTCTCTACCGGCGACGTTGTTTTTGTGTTATAGTCTAGCTAGATTTATACGATTTTGTGCAGTTTAAGAAGGATCTGTGGTAGTAAAAAGGGTTACGTGAGATAGTTTGAAGCCTGTTAATTGCTGGAGGCTCTTTTAAAGTTGAATGAAATCGTCTAATAGTAACCAGAATAAAGTTAAAAGGACGGCCCCGGTACAGAAGGGGTTAAAGGGATATTTTTAGTTTGCTCCCTAGACTTCCATCAAGCTAAAACAAGTACCGCAAGGTCTGTGTGGTCTGAGTATCTGTGAAACTCTATGTAACTCCTTCTTTTACGTTTTCTTAACCCCTTCTGTACCGGCGACGTATTTTGATTATATTCTGGCTCAGACTAATCAATTTTATTCACTTTAATAAAGGATATTTAGCAATTATTAGGCTTCGAACTATCTCAATCAACCCTTTTAACTACCACAGATCCTTCCTAATCTGCATTCAATCATCTAAATATTGCTAGATTAAAATATAACATACGTCGTCGGTACAGAAGGGGTTAATGGCCTACTCCTTGCTCTTACTTTGTCTTATACGTCTCATTTCGTCTCTTACTTCCTCTCCTACACATCAAGTCTTCTCTTTACTCCTTATTCTCCTCCCTTCATCCCCTCTTCCTACTCCTTCTCCACCTCACACCTCACTCCTCCTCCTCCTTCTTCTTCTTCTCACTCCTTCTCACTCCTCCTCCTCCTCACACCTCACTCCTCCTCCTCCTTCTCACTCCTTCTCACTCCTCCTCACACCTCACTCCTCCTCCTCCTTCTTCTCACTCCTCCTCCTCCTCCTCACACCTCCTCCTCCTCTTCCTCATGCATACCATCACAGCACCGGATATGACGTGCAGGAAGGATGCTTGATTTATCCGCCCTCTGCTTAGAAGCGGAAATGATATTTTTTTGCGCACCAAACATTGTGTAGTGAGAGATGTGCGGGGGGGAGGGAGGGGGGCAGGAGGGGGAGGACTAGAGAGAGAGAGAGAGAGAGAGAGAGAGCATTTTAATGTTTACATATTTTGCACCGTTTCTAAATGTGTGTATGTGTGTGTGTGTGTATCTGTGTGTGTGTGTTATGCGGGAGAGGAAACAGTGTTGGACGTCGTTACTGATATGTTTTATAGATTACGTGGCATTTCTATATATAGCTACGAGTGTGTGTCTGTGTGTGTATGAGAGAGAAAGAGAGAGAGAGAGAGAGAGAGAGAGAGAGAGAGAGAGAGAGAGAACAGGTGAAGTGCTGATATTCTGAATACAAATAAATAAACAATTCTTTAAAACAAAACGATTGGTCAAATTGTAACCACTAGGTTATTTTTCCTGAATTACATTGAATATTTATTTAATCACAGGTATATCGTTTATGATAATTCTGAAATATTCTTACAGATAACACCATTATAAAGGTATACATTCAAAGTATACCTATAATTCAAAGTATACCTATAATTCAAAGTATACCTATAATTCAAAGTATACCTATAATTCAAAGTATACCTATAATTCAAAGCATACCTATAATTCAAAGTATACCTATAATTCAAAGTATACCTATAATTCAAAGCATACCTATAATTCAAAGTATACCTATAATTCAAAGCATACCTATAATTCAAAGTATACCTATAATTCAAAGTATACCTATAATTCAAAGTATACCTATAATTCAAAGTATACCTATAATTCAAAGTATACCTATAATTCAAAGTATACCTATAATTCAATTCAAAGTATATACCTACAATTCAAAGTATACCTATAATTCAAAGTATACCTATAATTCAAAGTATACCTATAATTCAAAGTATACCTATAATTCAAAGTATACCTATAATTCAAAGTATACCTATAATTTATTAGTATACCTATAATTCAAAGTATACCTATAATTCAAAGTATACCTATAATTCAAAGTATACCTATAATTCAAAGTATACCTATAATTCAAAGTATACCTATAATTCAAAGTATACCTATAATTCAAGTATACCTATAATTCAAAGTATACCTATAATTCAAAGTATACCTATAATTCAAAGTATACCTATAATTCAAAGTATACCTATAATTCAAAGTATAATACACAATCATTGTAACGAAAAGTCGTCATTGATACTAATACATTTAAGGGGAGATCTCCACTTGAGGGATTTTTTTCTTGACCCCTTTCTCCCTCATGTTTAGCCCCATTGCTTTTGATATTATAAAACGGTTGCCCCATTAGTTTAGCGATTTTAAGAACTTTCACCCCATATTAAGACCTTTCGTGCAATTCAGGTGTCGATTTTATCCTGGCGAGCGATAGCGAGCCTGTATTTTAAGAGGAATCAGCCTTCGGCCGGGACATTTTTCTACCGAAAAATTTACAAATTTATCTCGCTCGAAACGATGAATTAAGGGGAGGTATTTAGTTTGTTCCCTACGTTTTCATCAAGCTTAAAATTACACCCCCTAGACCCCCTTTCAAGATAAATTTGTACATTTTTCGGTAGAAAAATATCCCGGCCGGAGGCCGATTGCTCTTAAATTACAGGCTCGCTATCGCTCGCCAGGAAAAAATCGACACCTTAATGGCACGAAAGGTCTTAAAATTGACATAAATGGGGCAAAATGTCTTAAAATGTCAAAACTACTAGGGCGAACGTCTTAAAATCTCAAAAGTAATGGGGCTAAACATGAGGGAGAAACTGGTCCAAAAAAATCCCTCCAGTGGATATCTCCCCTTAAAGCTTAGCTAGTGCTAGGAGCCCGATACCAATTATTATTGATCGAAATATACTTGGTTCCGCGTATCCACTTATTTGGCCGACTGTACCTATGTAATTCTATGGTTATGATCTCTTAGGAAAGATATAGGCATAGGGGCGACCGGTCAACTCAACCAGTAGACCATTTCAACCAGTAGCTCTCAACCAGTACCAAATCAACCAATACGGTTAGGTTAGGTTAGGTTAGGTTAGGTTAGTACTATATTTTGGCATTGGTTTGGTTGGTCTGGGTTAATTTGGCACTGGTTGAGAGCTACTGGTTGAAATGGTCTACTGGTTGAGTTGACATGGAACCAGGCATAGGCTATCTGTCTGTCACAAGTGCCTCCCCCCAAAGTTGAAAAGGGAGTTTATTTTCCTCAACGTAAGGTCAGGCCGCATAATTCCTATACTCGTGAAGTTGTGTTTGGCTTTATAATTGTTGTTGTTGCTCCATTGAAGGAAACAAAAGGCAAAGCGCTCTGTAACAAGTGTCTCCCCCAAAGTTAAGAGAGTATATTTTCCCCAACGTAAAGTCAAGCAGCATAATAATTCCTCTATTTATAATTGTTGTGGCTCCAAGGAAAATGTAAACACACTTATACCTTTACCAACCAGGAGGCATAAGAAACTGGTGTTGAAAGGGGTTGTTGTTGTTGTTGTGTTGTTGTTGTTGGTGGCGAATAAGAATAAATAGTTTCGTGTAGCGGAGTCGTTGCAGGAATTCATGTAATAAATTAAGGGTTGGTTGGCTGTATTTATGTAATCATATATATATATTATTTGTCTAAAATTAGTTTTTTTTTTTTTTCCTCCCTAGACCTCCATCAAGCTAAACAAAAGAAACGCCTCCCAAGACCCTCCTTCAAGATAAATCTGTACATTTTTCGATAGAAAAATGTCCCGGTCGAAGGCCGGTTTCTCTTAAATTACAGGCTCGCTATCGCTCGCCAGGAAAATATCGAGACCTAAATGATACGATAAGTCTTAATATTGACAAAGAAATGGGGCGAAAAATCTTAAAATCACCTAACTAATGGTCCGAACGTCATCAAATCTGAAAAATATATGGGGACCAGAAAAACGACAAGGCCTTAAGAAACTGATTGTAAAAGTAGCTGTTGTTGTTGTTGTTGGTGTTGTTGTTGTTGTGGTAGTTGTTGTTGTTGTTGTTGTTGTTGGTGTTGTTGTTGTAGTTGTTGTTGTTGTTGTTGGTGTTGTTGTTGTTGTTGTAGTTGTTATTGTTGTTGTTGTTGGTGTTGTTGTTGTTGTTGTTGTTATTGTTGTTGGTGTTGTTGTTGTTGTTGTTGTAGTTGTTATTGTTGTTGTTGGTGTTGTTGTTGTAGTTGTTATTGTTGTTGGTGTTGTTGTTGTAGTTGTTGTTGTTGTTGTTGTAGTTGTTATTGTTGTTGGTGTTGTTGTTGTAGTTGTTGTTGGTGTTGTTGTTGTTGTTGGTGGTGTTGTTGTAGTTGTTGTTGTAGTTGTTATTGTTGTTGGTGTTGTTGTTGGTGTTGTTGTTGTTGGTGTTGTTGTTGGTGGTGTTGTTGGTGTTGTTGTTGTTGGTGTTGTTGTTGTTGGTGTTGTTGTTGTTGGTGTTGTTGTTGGTGTTGTTGTTGTTGTTGGAGTTGTTGTTGTTGTTGTTGTTGTAGTTGTTATTGTTGTTGGTGTTGTTGTTGTTGTTGGTGTTGTTGTTGTTGTTGTTGTTGGTCAGTAAGATTAAATAATGTTCGTGTAGCGGAGTCGTGGCAGGAATTCGTGTCATAAATTAAGGGGGGACGGCCGTATTTATTTAATCATATATTGTGTATATTGTTTTTGTTTTTTCAACATTAGTGTTTTTAGTTTCCTCCCTAGACCTCCATCAAGCTTTAAGAAACACCCCTTTGACCCCCTTTCACGATGAATGTGTACATTTTTCGGTAGACAAATGGCCGGTTCCTCCTATAATTACAGGCTCGCTATCGCTCGTCAGGAAAAAATCGACACCTAAATGGCACAAAAAAACATTAACAAAGAAGTTGGGTGAAAGGTCTTAAAATCGACAAACTAATGGGCCCAGCGTCTTAAAAATCGACATACTAATGGGGCTAAGCATGAGGAAGAGAGGGTTAAGATTAAATAGTTTCGTGTAGCGGAGTCGTGGCAGGAATTCATGTGTCGTAAATTAAATCAGAATATACCTTTGTTGTTGTTGTTGTTGTTGTTGTTGTTGTTCGTAAGTCGGTCCGAATTAAGACGTGATCGGCGAGTTTTAAATTTAATTGAAACATTTATTCGCGGTTAAGGGGGTTATGTTTTCGCCTCCGTTATTTGTCTTTGTTTGTTTGTCTGTAAATAAGATATCTCTCAAAGTTATGAAACGTCCCATTAAATTACGTCCACTCACTGACTCTTTGCAATCTCCCCATCTCTCTCTCTCTCTCTCTCTCTCTCTCTCTCTCTCTCTCTCTCTCTCTCTCTCTCTCTCTCCAAGTTGACGATATGCAACACAATCTAGATAAATTGTCATGTTGGGCCCAAATTTGGCAAATGAGTTTCAATGCGGATAAATGTAAAGTACTACATATCGGATACCTAAATGAGAAAGCAAACTATTCGATGAATGGCACTCAGCTTAAGAATGTAAACAGAGAAACGATCTGGGAGTAACAATATCGAGTAACCTAAAACCGAGTCAACAATGTTCAGAAGTTGTTAAGAAGGCACAACAAATAATTGGCTTTATAGGCAGGTCATTTGAGCATAAATCCAAAGAAGTTATCCTAACCCTTTACAATTCCTTAGTCCGCCCTCTTCTGGAATACTGCGTTCAATCCTGGTGCCCTTATTACCAAAAAGATATAAACAAGCTAGAACGAGTTCAACGTAGAGTTACCCAAAATGATACCTAGCCTAAAGAACAAACCATACGAAGAGCGTCTTAGAGAATTAAATCTATTTCCTTTAACCCAGCGCAGATTAAGAGGTGACTTAATTCAAGTGTTCAAAATCATCAAAGGCATCGACAATATGAACTGTAGTAAGTACTTCACTATCGACCAATCTAATTACACGCGGGGAAAACGGTTGCAAAATTATTGGTAAATCTTTTAACTCACACGAATCTAAGAATTTCTTCTTCAATCGAGTTGTCAACTTGTGGAATGGGCTTCCCGAAACGTTATAGACTGCATCACCGTTGATTCATTTAAACTCGCCTAGACAAATATCTCGCTTCAAACCCGCGACTGACTGCGTTTGTAAATGAATAACTTTATTTTATCCCCCCCTCAGTTACTAACCCATCTGTCCCCTACTAACTTCCTAATCCTGCCACGGACATTAGTTCCAGGGCAGTAATTCCCTTTCCAATGTTCCCTTACCCACTCTAAACCACTGTTTGGACACTTGATCCTCAGTGTTTTGGAGGACAAGCAACCTAGAAGGGTCACTAGATCTGTTGTTGCTTGATTTCCTTTGTACTCCTTTGTACTCCTTTGTACTCTCTCTCTCTCTCTCTCTCTTGACAAAGAAATCTGATGAAAAGTCTTAAAATCGGCAAACTAATGGGGCAAACGTCTAAAAATCTGAAAACTAATGGGGCTAATCATGGGGGAGAAAAAAACCCTCAAGTGGAAATCTCCCCTTAAGTCTATGTACCGTATCTATGTAACTCCGAGCCAGGTGAATCTCGTACACCTGTTAATTGGCTCACGTGTTGGGGGCGTATCCGGAGGGGGAGGGGGGGGGGGGGGGGCACTTACCTGTTGAGTCGTGATGGGTCAAAAGAGGGGTGGATGTGCTAGAAATGGAGGGAGACAGAGAGAGAGTGTGTGTGTTTGTGTGTGTGTGTGTGTGTGTGTGTGTATATATGTGTTTGTGTGTGTGTGTGTGTATATATGTGTGTGTGTGTGTGTATATGTGTTTGTGTGTGTGTGTGTATATGTGTTTGTCTGTGTGTGTGTATATGTGTTTGTGTGTGTGTGTGTGTATATGTGTTTGTGTGTGTGTGTGTATATGTGTGTGTGTGTGTGTATTGTGTTGTGTGTGTGTGTATGTGTTTGTGTGTGTGTGTGTATATGTGTGTGTAAGGTGTGTACAGTATATGTGTGTATATGTTATTTTTATTTATTTTTTATTGTGTTGCTCTCAATCGTTTGCAATATGAGGTGCAGGTATTTGTGTTGCACTTCAGGCGGATTATGACGAAAATTGGTTAATACTTCACGGAGATGACCATTATTAGTCAGTGTCATGTGAGCCAATTGACTGGTGTGTTAAGGGGAGATTGGTGGTTTGTGGGTCTATTTATATAATATTCACTTATTTTTTTTAGTTTCCTCGCTAGACCTGCTTCAAGCTTAAAACACCTTCCATAGATCCCTATTCAAGATAAATTTGTACATTTTTCGATAGCATAATGGTTCTCTTAAAATTGCAGGTTCGCTATCGGTCGCCAGGAAAACATGGACACCTAAATGGCACAAACAATCTTGATATTAATATAGAAAAGGGACGAAAGGTCCTATAATCGCCTAACTAATGGGGCCAACGTCTTAAAATCTCATAACTAGTGGAGTCAATCATGAGGAAGAAGGGGGGACCAGAAAACCCCCCCCTCCCCCTTTAGGTACTGACACATCCACCCACCACACCACTCACTCACTCACTCACTCACTCACTCACTCACTCACTCACTCACTCACTCACTCACTCTCGTAAAGCCTAATGACATACATAAGGGTACATGCAAGGCTGATCACTACCACACTTTCGTATAATAATGTATGTAGACTACATTCTCTCTCTCTGTCTCTCACTCACTCTCACTCACTCACTCACACACACACTCACTCTCTCTCTCGCTCACACACACACACTCTCTCTCTCTCTCTCTCTCTCTTTCTCTCTCTCTCACACAGGAAGACTCTCATCTCTCATATAAGTCAGTCCCTCCCTCCCACTAACTCAATCTCAATCATCCTTGAATCACCACACGCCTTTCACTGTGTCGCCATCCCCCATTCGTCTCTCAATTCCTTCCTTCTATCCTTCATTCGTCTTTCAATTCTGTATTCGTCTCTCAATTCCTTCCTTCTATCCTTCATTCGTCTTTCAATTCTGTATTCGTCTCTCAATTCCTTCTATCCTTCATTCGTCTTTCAATTCTGTATTCGTCTCTCAATTCCTTCCTTCTATCCTTCATTCGTCTTTCAATTCTGTATTCGTCTCTCAATTCCTTCCTTCTATCCTTCATTCGTCTTTCAATTCTGTATTCGTCTCTCAATTCCTTTCTTCTATCATTCATTCGTCCTCAATTAGTATTCGTCTATCATTCCTTCCTTCTATCCTTCATGCGTCTTTCAATTCTGTATTCGTCTCTCAATCCTACTTCTATCCTGAATTCGTCTTTCAATTCTGTATTCGTATCTCAATTCCTCATCTATCCTTCATTGTCTTTCAATTCTGTATTCGTCTCTCAATTCCTCCTTCTATCCATTCGTCTTTCAATTCTGTATTCGTCTCTCAACCTCTATATCCTTCATTCGTCTTTCAATTCTTTATTCGTCTCTCAATTCCTTCCTTCTACCCCTTCATTTGTCTCTCAGTTCCTTCCTTCTCTCTCTCTCAATTACTCTCCTCTGTCCCCCTTTCTTATCTTAATTCCTTTCTTCATTCCCTCATTCCTTTCTCAATTATTTTAACCCTCTCCGACATATGACGCGATTTTGAGCCTATTAGTGATGCTTTAAAGCCTTTTGTTACCATCAGGGGTATTTATAAACCTTTAGTTTAGTTACTTCAACCTCTGCAGTTGTGTTTGAGTTAGCTGTGTTGAGCCTATTGGGGATACTTTAAAACCTTTGTTACCATCAGGGGTATTTATAAACCTTTAGTTAGTTACTTCAACCTCTGCAGTTGTGGTTTGAGTTAGCTGGGTGGAGGCCTATTGGGGATACTTTAAAACCTTTGTTACCATCAGGGGTATTTATAAACCTTTAGTTTAGTTACTTCAACCTCTGCAGTTGTGTTTGAGTTAGCTGTGTTGAGGCTATGAGGGATACTTTAAAGCCTTTGATAGCATCAGGGTATTATAAACCTTTAGTTTAGTTACTTCAACCTCTGCAGTTGTGTTTGAGTTAGCTGTGTTGAGCCTATTGGGGATACTTTAAAACCTTTGTTACCATCAGGGGTATTTATAAACCTTTAGTTTAGTTACTTCAACCTCTGCAGTTGTGTTTGAGTTAGCTGTGTTGAGCCTATTAGGGATACTTTAAAGCCTTTGTTACCATCAGGGGTATTTAGAAACCTGTAGTTTAGTTACTTCAACCTCTGCAGTTGTCTTTGGTTAGCTGTGTTGAGCCTATTAGGGATACTTTAAAGCCTTTGTTACCAT
>CM064573.1:1327355-1379590 GCA_032716605.1 Paralithodes platypus
ATACCGGCTTCCCACTATGATTGATACATACCGGAAACATTAGGGCTGTGGTCAACATTCGTTTTGGCTGCTACGTGTGCCTCGCATTTGCAACCCCAAGACAGGCATATAATGTTGTCTAGGTTGTTCTGACTCGGATTTTCTTCAGATATTTTTTCATATTATTAATATATTTTTGAGTTTTAGTTCAATCGTTCGTTTCTTCGAGTTTTATATCAACTGTTCGGTCAGGAGTCTTGTAATTCAGGTTTTATAAGCGAAAATATTTGAGAGATGTTGCTTCTCGTGAATAGAATTGAATGTAAATATATCCTTTTATTTTTAACACTCGGTTATTATTGAGGATTTTGTTTGTTTTTTGCAATTTTCAAGCACTGTATTTTAGATTGTCCCATAGGTTGTTGTTGTTGTTTTTCCCCCAAGCTGCCTGGCCGAACAGCCCCAAGGCCCCGAGCAAGGCCAAGGCCATAACCGAGCGCCCCCTGTCCCCTAGGTTAACAAAAACGCCTTCCCAGACTTCCTTCAAACTAAAATAAATGCCCACCTAAACCCCCTTCAAGTTAAATTTGTACAGTTTTCGATTGAAAAATGTTTCGGTCCGAAGGCCGATTTCTCAGAAGTTACAGGCTCGCTATTGCTCTTTCATTGCGATTGATACGTGCCAGAAACATTAGGCTGTGGTCAACATTCTCTTTGGCTGCTACATGTGCCTCGCATTTGCAACCACAAGACAGACATTATTATCTCGGTAGTTCGGACTCAGATTTTCTTCAGACATTTTTTGATTGGTGTTTTACTCTCAATCGTTCGGTCGGGAAATGTGTAAGTCAGGTTTTATGAGGTGAAATATTTGAGAGATGATGCGGTCTGTCAGTAGAATTATATTGGAATATAATATTTGTAGTGTTAACGTGTTCCTAATCTTCGTTTATTTTGTCGGTTGTTTTTTCTGGGCCCTCTTCTCCCTCGTGTTTAGCCCCATTAGTTTTGAAATGTTAAGACGTTTGTTACATTAGTTTGGCAATTTTCATACCTTTCACCCCATTGTTTGTGAATATTAAGACCTTTCGTGCTATTTAGGTGTCGATTTTTTCCCGGCGAGCGAAAGCGAGCCTGTAGTTCTAGGAGAAAAATTTCTACCGAAAAATGTAAACATTTATCTTGAAAGGGGGTCAAAGAGGGTGTTTGTTTAAGTTTGATGGAGGTCTAGGGAGGAAACTAGATAAATGATAAATACATGAAAAATAGACTAAAAAGTGAACCATCCCCCCTGGCTCAAAACCAGCATTACATTACACAGAGCAATCATCTATCCCACAATGCCCACCCCTACCCCACCTTTCGTCTCCCCACACACCTCCCCTTGCCCTCCACCCCCACACATCAATCACCTACACCACACTTCCCCCTCTCCCACACACCAATAACCTACCCCACAACCCCACTCATACCAATCACCTCCTCCCCCTACCCCCCAACCCACATACCAATCACTTCCCCTCCTCCACACACCACACACACCAATCACTACCCCACAACTCTCTCCATCCCCCCACCCCACATACCAATCACTTCCCCCCTCCCCACACCCACCAATAACCTATTCCACAACTCAAACACACACACCAATCACCACTCCCTCCCCCTCCCACACACACCAATCACTTACCCCCCTCCTCCCCCCACACACACCAATCACCACCTCCCTCCCCCTCCCACACACACCAATCACTTACCCCCCTCCTCCCCCACACACACCAATCACCACCTCCCTCCCCTCCCACACACACCAATCACCACCTCCCTCCCCCTCCCACACACACCAATCACTTACCCCCCTCCTCCCCCACACACACCAATCACCACCTCCCTCCCCCTCCACACACACCAATCACTTACCCCCCTCCTCCCCCCACACACACCAATCACCACCTCCCTCCCCCTCCCACACACACCAATCACTTACCCCCCTCCTCCCCCCACAACACCAATCACAACCTCCCTCCCCCTCCCACACACACCAATCACTTACCCCCCTCCTCCTCCCACACACACCAATCACCACCTCCCTCCCCCTCCCCCACACACCAATCACTTACCCCCTCCTCCCCCCTCCACATGCACCAATCACTTGCAACCCCTACCCCCCCCCCCCTCTCTCTCTCCTCCCACACACACACACTCCATTCACCCATCTAACAAGTGCTAATTTCCAAAGTGGTTACAACGACCTCTAATTGCATAGCAACTAACAATAAAAGCCCCCCCTCCCCTTAAACCCGACCGCCGGGCTTGTGGATCAAGGTAATCCCCCCCCCCCCCCTCCATTATTTTCAGCGGTAATGATAAGCTTAGGATAGGGTACGTTCACATATAATCGGTCGGAACGAGGGCTAATCAGGTGGTTTAGATTGAATTGAGGCGCCGTTATCCAGGCAGGCTTCGGATACTGGGTACAGCAGGAGACAAAAATTCACCAGCAACGTAGATGGGAAACTGTGCTATCTTGACTTAAGGGGATATCTCCACTTGAGGGATTTTTTTCTTGACCCCTTTCTCCCACATGTTTAGCCCCATTGCTTTTGATATTATAAAACGTTTGCCCCATTAGTTTAGCGATTTTAAGAACTTTTACCCCATATTAAGACCTTTCGTGCAATTCAGGTGTCGATTTTATCCTGGCGAGCGATAGCGAGCCTGTAATTTAAGGGAAACTGGCCTTCGGCCGGGAAATTTTTCTACCGAAAAATTTACAAATTTATCTTGAAAGGGACTCAAGGGGGTGTAATTTTAAGCTTGATGGAGGTCTAGGGAACACACTAAATACCTCCCCTTAAACCCTCTAGGGGAGGTTTTTAGTTTGTTCGCTAGACCTCCATCAAGCTTAAAATTACACCACCTAGACGCCCTTTCGGTTTGTAGTTTGTTCCCTAGACCTCCATCAAGCTTATAATTACACTCCCTTGAGCCCCTTTCAATATAAATGTGTACATTTTTCGGTAGGAAAATGCCCTGGCTAAAGGCCGGTTCCTCTTAAGTTCCTCCATAAGTGTGTTGATTTTCGGTGTGAGCATCCTAGGTTCGAATCCCCGGACTGCCACATGTGTTTGTTAATTTCATTAATCGAGTTTAGGAGTAAAGTTGGTTGGGTGGAGAGAACATAATAATTACAGGCTCGCTAGCACTCGTCAGGGGAAAATCGACACCTAAATGGCACGAAAGGTCTGATTATTGACAGAAATTGGGCGAAAGTTCTTAAATTCGCTAAACTAATGGACAGATCAGAGACTCTCCACAGTAGGAGACACAAATTCGCAGACAACGTAGATGGGGAAACTGTGCTATCTCGAAATATACCTCTCTGTCTGGACTCTCTCAGCTATTTGTGATTATTCCCATATTATTGACTCGCATTCTCGGTCGTAGAAATGTGGAGTTATGCTGTCGTTTCGTCTTGAGACATCGTTTATATTTTTCTGCCGCAAGGTTCAGGTTGAATTAAGCCGGTATCACACGAGCGCTTTTTCACTCAACATTTATCCTCAACACTGGTCTGGCAGCTTATGTGGTCAAGATATATAAGATTTTGGTTGCCTAAATTCACCTACCATCAGTCTCGTTTCCGATACCAGTGCAAAATATTCCAGACATGTTGCCAGAATTTTTTTTTATGATGGAATGTTGACTATAATAACTGTCGTTTGATACCGGCTTTACTGAAGCCGACTGTACCGGGTTAAGGGGAGGTTTTTAGTTTGTTTTCTACTCCTCCAGCAATCTTAAAATTTCACCCCCTTGACCCTCTTTGAAGATAAATTTGTACATTTTTCGGTAGAAAAATGTCCCGGCTGAGAGCCGGCTCCTCTTATATTACAGGCTCGCTATCGCTCGCCATGATAAAATCGACACCTAAATGGCACGAAAGGTCTTAAAATTGACAGATGGGTCGAAAGTTCTTAAAATCGTCAAAATAATGGGGCGAACGTCTTAAAATTAAAAAAGCAATAGGGCTAAACATGAGGGAGAAAGGAGTCAAGAAAAGAATCCCTCAAGTGGAAACCTCCCCTTAACCCGTTCAGTGCCGGTGACGTCCTTTTAGCTTTATTCTGGCTATTAGACGATTGGGTTGAGTTTGGTACTTATCTACCATTACTATCTACCATTACTATCTACCATTACTATCTACCATTACTATCTACCGTTACTATCTACCATTACTATCTACCATTGCTATCTACCATTACTATCTACCGTTACTATCTACCGTTACTATCTACCATTACTATCTACCATTACTATCTACCATTACTATCTACCATTACTATCTACCATTACTATCTACCATTACTATCTACCGTTACTATCTACCATTACTATCTACCATTACTATCTACCGTTACTATCTACCGTTACTATCTACCATTACTATCTACCGTTACTATCTACCGTTACTATCTACCATTACTATCTACCATTGCTATCTACCATTACTATCTACCATTTCTATCTACCATTACTATCTACCATTACTATCTACCATTACTATCTACCATTACAATCTACCGTTACTATCTACCGTTACTATCTACCGTTACTATCTACCATTACTATCTACCATTACTATCTACCATTACTATCTACCGTTACTATCTACCGTTTCTATCTACCATTACTATCTACCATTACTATCTACCATCTTTTTACTATCACAGATCCTTCTTAAGGGGAGGTATTTAGTTTGTTCCCTAGACCTCCATCAAGCTTAAAATTACATCCCCTTGAGTCCCTTTCAAGATAAATTTGTACATTTTTCGGTAGAAAAATTTCCCGGCCGAAGGCCGGTTCCTCTTAAATTACAGGCTCGCTATCGCTCGCCAGGATAAAATCGACACCTGAATTGCACGAAAGGTCTTAATATGGGGTGAAAGTTCTTAAAATCGCTAAACTAATGGGGCAAACGTTTTATAATATCAAAAGCAATGAGGCTAAACATGAGGGAGAAAGGGGTCCAGAAAAAAATCCCTCAAGTGGAAATATCCCCTTAAACTGCGCAAAATCGTGTCAAAATAGCTAGCATAGAATAAGGAAGGCGTTGAGGTACAGAAGGGGTTAAGGGGAGGTTTTTAGTGTGTTTCCTAGACTTCCATCAAGCTTGAAATTACACCCCCATGACCCCCTTTCAAGAAAAATGTGTACATTTTTCGGTAGAACAATGTCCCGGCTCCTCTTAAATTACAGGCTCGCTATCGCTCGCCAGGAAAAAATCGACACCTAAATTGGACGAAAGGTCTTAAAAGTGACATAATTGGGGTGAAAGTTCTTAAAATCGCCAAACTAATGGGGCGAACGTCTTAAAATATCAAAAGCAATGGGGCTAAACATGAGGGAGAAAGGGGTCAAGAAAAAAAATCCCTCAAGTGGAGATCTCCCCTTAACCTCCAAGTGAAAGTAACAGGGTAGGTAGGGTGGCTGCACAAGCAACCCGCCTGTGGTGATATCATAATGTGGGGCGGGGTCATCTATATTATAACTTGTGTTACTTTATCCGCACCAACACACACACACACACTTCTCCCTCATGTTTAGCCCCATTAGTTTTCAGATCTGAAGACGTTCGGCCCATTAGTTTGCCCAGTTTAAAAACTTTCGCCCCATTTCTGTCAATTTTAAGACCTTTTGTGCCATTCAGGCGTTAATTAATTCCAGGCGAGCGATAGCGAGCATGTAATTTAAAAGAAAGCGGCCTTCGGCCGGGACATTTTTCTACCGAAAAATGTACAAATTTATCTTGAAAGGGGCTCAAGGGGGTGTAATTTTAAATGTGAAAATGTGAAAAAATACAGTAATTCAATGCAGTAAAATAATAAGATAATACATAAAAATAAGATAATACATAAAAATATGATAATACATAAAAATAAGATAATACATAAAAATATGATAATACATAAAAATAAGATAATACATAAAAATAAGATAATACATAAAAATAAGATAATACATAAAAATAAGATAATACATAAAAATAAGATAATACATAAAAATATGATAATACATAAAAATAAGATAATACATAAAAATATGATAATACATAAAAACAAGAGGTAATACATAAAAACAAGAGGAAATACATAAAAACAAGAGGTAATACATAAAAACAAGAGGTAATACATAAAAACAAGAGGTAATACATAAAAACAAGAGGTAATACATAAAAATAAGATAATACATAAATAGAATAAACGTGATCCAGGGCAAATAAAAAATAAAAAAATTACAAAAACTAGAAACTAAACTATAAAATACGTGCCGAGGTAAGATAATAATGGTTATACAATTTCATATAGTATCTTAAAATACTCTGTTCATGTATGACTTCCGACAGAGGAGCCCCCTCCCCCCCCCCCACCTCCAACCCCCCTCCATTTCCAAACAGCATCTCCTCCATCCTCTCACCTCCAACTCTCCACCCCAAAACCCCCCACCCTCCGAAAAATGAAACAATAAGTATCCCCTCCCCACTTTCACCCCCCTACCTCCAACCCCCCTCCCCCCTCCAACTCGCCACCCCTGGCACCCGCAAACCCCCCCCCCACCTCCAACCCTCACCCCCAAACCCCCACCCCAACTCTCCCTCCCTAAAAAAGTAGCTACCTCCTACCTCTAAACCCTCGCTTCCAACTCTCCACCCACCCACAAACCCACAACCCACCCACAAACCCACAACCCACCCACAATATAAAGTACATACTCCCTACCCCCAAACCCCCACCCTCCAAAAAAAAAACCGCAAATAGAAAACCTAGATTACACAGGAAACCAGACTGGTCATCATCATTTACTGTCCAACATGATTCTCCTTGTGTATGAGGACTATACGAATACCTCCACCGCACGAGTTGTCTATCTATGTATCTATCTATCTATCTATCTATCTATTTACTCAGGCCGAATCCCCACTTTTCCTATTTTGTTCTTTTCTTTTTTCCCTCTTTTTTTGTATTTTTTTCCTTTTTTTCGTTCTTTTGGGGATTGGGGCCCCACTTTTCCGATTTTTTTTGTTTTTTTTTCTTCCCCTCTTTTTTCATTTTGTTTTGTTTTTGTTTTTGTTTTGTTTTTTTGGGGGGGGGGGTGGCCGACTCAAGACAGAGCAAGAACAGGGAAAACACAAAACGCAAGATAACACAACGAACACACACAGACAAAACACATATTCACACACATCTAGGTCACAATGTGTATGTATAGAAAAATGTATAATCCGGTAAAATAAGAAAAGCAATTAGGTAAAATCCAGAAATGTAAGAAAAAAAAAATCCAGCTAAATAATAGATCCGGTATAATAAGACAAAATATTAAAGTTAAACCCAGGAAACTAAGACAAAATATTAAAGTTAAACCCAGGAAACTAAGACAAAATATTAAAGTTAAACCCAGGAAACTAAGACAAAATATTAAAGTTAAACCCAGGAAACTAAGACAAAATATTAAAGTTAAACCCAGGAAACTAAGACAAAATATTAAAGTTAAACCCAGGAAACTAAGACAAAATATTAAAGTTAAACCCAGGAAACTAAGACAAAATATTAAAGTTAAACCCAGGAAACTAAGACAAAATATTAAAGTTAAACCCAGGAAACTAAGACAAAATATAAAAAAGTAAAATCCAGTGAAATAAGAAAAACAACTCGGCTCTTCTTTATCCATGTAGGAATTTATGTACAATCGAGGTTAATAAGTGTTGTCAGATATTTCACAAAGTTTCGGACACTGACTACTACTCTTGAGGGATAAGCACTTTTCCCAGTAACTATAAAGATACTAATAACACTTGTTGAGCGAAAACCACTGGAATCTATGACAACACTTAATTAATACCCCCGATTGTACAGTCTATACGCACAGACCCGTTTTTTTTTGTATGTATTTATTTATTTTTATTTTACTTTTTTTTTTTTTTTTTTTTTTTTTTTTTTATGTCTGCGCAAACTATATCTTGGGTGATGTGTACGTTGTTAAGTTAAAGTGCTGTTTGTTAAGTTAAGGTGCTGTTTGGTGGAAGTATATTATTGTTGATTGTACTACTGCTTGGTGGGTAGTGGAGGAGATGGTGGAGGAGGTGGTGCTGGTGGGTGGAGGTGGAGGAATAATACGAAGGACTAGAGAAAACGAGCTGTAAATGACTACCCCCTATTCCCTGGCTGACCCTTCCTAAATGGTAGAACTATTAGCTGGATTACTCTAGTTGTTTGTGAGTTATAGAGGTTAATGTTCAAGAGTGTTGGCCTATTTATTTGGAACAGGGTATAGGCTGTGAATATACCGCAACCTAAGAGTTAACTACTGCATTCTACTAGTATGTCTCTCTCACTCAATCAATCTTTCCTTCATCCTATGATTTAAAGTGCTTTAAACTTCGTGTGTTCGGGCATTTTGACCACAACTTCCCTTGAATTTGGCTCTCTGTCACTCTTTTGACTCTGGGAGAGACACTCGTTTTTTTTTTTTTTTTTTTTTTTTTTTTACAGACAACTTGCGTCTCCTTCATATACATTACAAAAAAATCATTGATATAAATTATTCATAATAATTTATTTTTACATTGGTATGTGGGTGATGAACTAGATGTGTGTGAATTTGTATTTTGTTTTTGAGTGTTCAATGTTTTCAGTTGTGCTGTCCCTATCTTGGCTGTCTTTTGAATCAGCCACCCCCTAAAAAAAAAAAAAAAAAAAAAAAAAAAGAGAGAGAGAGAGAGAGAGAGAGAGAGAGAGAGAGAGAGAGGTGGAGATTGGGCTTGAGTTTATATAATAGAATATAATAGAATATTGGTGGTAATATACCTATTTTTATACAAATTAGAAAACTAAATCACCATCAATGTTAGGCAATCATCTTACTGAATATACCTTGTTCATTCGCTTTATTACCCTTGATTGAAGTGTAGCTCAGTATAATCTTCTACCTCAGCTGCTAAGACACCGATTTTATTGTGTGTGTGTGTGTGTGTGTGTACGTGCGTGTCTGTGTGTGGGTGCGTGTATATGTGTGTGTGCGTGTGTATGTTTATGTGTTCGTGTGTGTTTTTTTTAAATCCTTCTCCCTCATTTTCAGCCCCATTAGTTTTGAGATTTTAAGACGTTCACCCCATTTGTTTGACGAATTTAAAAACCTTTCGCTCCATTTCTTTGTCAATAATAAGACTTTTGGTGCATTTTGTTTGTTGTAATTTCTGGATATTTTTCTTAATGTGTAATTTGAAGTATATAAAAAAATCAAATGTGAAAATCATAGGACTAGGTTAGCAAGTTTTTGTTATGCTTTCATTAATTTCATTGGAGGTGTTTGGTGTTGTGGTGAACTTCATAACAATATAGCTTATACTTGTTAATAAAGTTACTATAGTCGGTTTAATTTCATCTGACGGTCAATTTAATCACACTGCAATTGATTTTTCGATACTTAAATCGAAAAATAAGAAACAACTAAGGCTTTGTGGTATATCAGGGTTAATCTATCGCCAGCACTGATCGGAAGTGAAGACAGCGGTAACACCACCAGGAATGATCGCGGTGTGTCGTAAACTCCGTCTGTACCGTCTGTACCGGGAGATTCTTTAGTTTGCTTCCTAGACTCCTAACAAGCTTGAAAAAAACACCCCTGAGACCCCCCTTCCTGGCCCTTCCATATAAATTTGTACATTTTTCGATAGAAAAATTTCCCGGCCATAGGCCGATTCCTCCTAAATTACAGGCTCGCTATCGCTCGCCAGGAAAAGATCGACACCTAAATGGCACGAAAGGTCTTAAAATTGATAGAAATGGGGCGAATAATCTTAAAATCGCCAAACTACTAGGCCGAACGTCATAAAATCTGAAAACCAATGGGGCTAAACATGAGGAAGAAGTGGATCCACAAAAAAGCGACTAACTTCCCCTTAATCTCGCCCCAGTGGTGATCGGAAGTGAAGACAGCGGTAACAACACCAGGAATGATCGCGGTGTGTCGTAAAATCCTTCCGTACCGGCGACGTCTTTTGTAATATATTTCTAGCAATATTTAGACGATTGTGTGCAGTTTAAGAAGGATCTATGGTAGTAGAAAGGGTTAAGTGAGATGGTTCGAAGCCTGGTACTTGCAGGAGGCCTATTTTAAGGGGAGATATTTTAGTTTGCTTCCTGGACTCCAAACAAGCTTTACAAAAACACACCCCTGAGAACAACCCCCTTCGATATAAATCTGTACATTTTTCGATAGAAAAATTTCCCGGCCAAAGGCCGGTTCCTCCTAAATTACAGGCTCGCTGTTGCTCGCCAGGGAAGAATCGACACCTAAATGGCACGAAAGGAATTAACAGGTTTTGAACTGTCTCGCTTAACCCTTTTTACTACCACAGATCCTTCTAAAAACTACACAAAATCGTCTAAATATTGTATCTATCTATCTATTGCCGGACGCCTTACTCCCCTTACGAGGGTGGCCATACACAGAATGCCCCCAAGCGGACCTATTCCCTGTGAGAGGGACAACCCGAGCCAGTTTAGTGTAGGACTTACAGGATTGACCACTCAATTTAGGATCCGTCCGACTCCGAGGCCCTCTGTGTATCTTGTTAGCACTATTTTTCTACAGTGGAGTTCGGCTAATCCATCCACTAACCTGCCTTACCCTTAGGTAAGCAGTACGGTTTTGTATCAGGTTAACTCCCCTAGACAGGTTGCCAACCAAGGCTGACGAGTCCCATCCACCCGGATTTGTATAAGGTTGTCTCCCCTAGATGAGTTGCCGACCAAGGCTAACGAGTCCTATCCACCCTCTAAATATTGCTAGAATTTAATTTAAAACAAAAGACGGCGGTACAGAAGGGGTTAACTCAGATGGTCGCAAGCGGTAGTAATGACGTCCGCAATTATCGTAACTCTATTTTCCCGTGCGGAGGTTGCGGTCTGGAGCCCCAATTGATGACCGCAGCGGTGAGACGCTTGCGGTTGTGGGAGTTATGGCGGCCACGTGAAAAATCGCGGCGGTTCCTCTCATGGTATACTGTGTGTGTCTGTCTGTGTACGTGCGTGTGTGTGTTTGTCTGTGTGTGTGGGTGTGTGTGGTTTTTTTTTGTGCACTCCCTTTATTCTCATGTTTAGCCCTATCATTTTTGAGATTGTAAGACGTTCGCACCATAAGTTTGACGATTGTAAGATCTTTCGTTGCAGTTCTTTGTCAATATTAAAATGTTTCCTTCCATCCAAGTGTCATTTTTTTCCTGGCGAGCGATAGTGAACATTAAGACTTTTCGTGTCATTTAATTTTTAATTTTGTCCTGGCGAGTGTGAGCTTGTAATTTATTTATTTGTGTTTGTTCCCAGCACTAAACAATAAGAGCGCCGTAACTCTTGATCCGACAAATTACCGCCATGAGCGCGGAGGGTGATAAAAAGAGCGAGTTGATAGCGTCGGTAAAGCTATGTTAACCCTTTTAGTACCGGTGCTGGCTTTTTAACTATTTTGGCTACTATTAGACGATTTTGTTCAGTTTGAAAAGGGCCTCTTGATTAAAATCCTTTTATCTCTCTCTCTCTCTCTCTCTCTCTCTATATATATATATATATATATATATATATATATATATATATATATATATATATATATATATATGTATATATACTGTATATATACTGTATATATATAATTAATTTATAATCGACGACACGTAACCTACCACACCACAAAGCTTAAAACAATCACAGCCTTATACAACATAGCAAAATATAACATGCATTAAAATACATCACAGTACAATGGAATAAAGCACTACTCTACACTCTCACAACACAACATACTCCTACACAATTCAAAGCAACACATATACAACACAACATCAACCCACAACACAACACAACACAACACACTCAGACACAACACATAATAACACATATACTACATAAAACCAGCCTACAACACAACACAACTTACTCAGACACAACACAATACAACACCAATCCACAACACAACACATTACAACACACATATACTCAAATACAATCACTCATAACTCCCTGACCACTGCCACCATTCAATAATATACAACCCAACCCAACTCAACCCAACACAACGTAACACAACACATTCAGACACAATACATAACAAAACTACACAACACAAGCTCAACCACAACCGCTCATAACTCCAAGACCACCGATTCCTTGAAAATATTCAACCAGAACACAACACAACACAACACAACACACTCAGACACAACACAACACACTCAGACACAACACAACACACTCAGACACAACACAACACACTCAGACACAACACAACACACTCAGACACAACACAACACACTCAGACACAACACAACACACTCAGACACAACACAACACAACACACTCAGACACAACACAACACAACACACTCAGACACAACACAACACACTCAGACACTCATAACTAAAATAACACCACCATCATTAAAAACAAAACAAAAACACTATAGGTAATAAATATAACCTTTCCCCGCATATCAATAACGCACCGACAATAACGGAGATATATCAATAACGCACCGACAATAACGGAGATATATCAATAACGCACCGACAATAACGGAGATATATCAATAACGCACCGACAATAACGGAGATATATCAATAACGCACCGACAATAACGGAGATATATCAATAACGCACCGACAATAACGGAGATATATCAATAACGCACCGACAATAACGGAGATATATCAATAACGCACCGACAATAACGGAGATATATCAATAACGCACCGACAATAACGGAGATATATCAATAACGCACCGACAATAACGGATATATCAATAACGCACCGACAATAACGGAGATATATCAATAACGCACCGACAATAACGGAGATATATCAATAACGCACCGACAATAACGGAGATATATCAATAACGCACCAACAATAACGGAGATATATCAATAACGCACCGACAATAACGGAGATATATCAATAACGCAACCGACAATAACGGAGATATATCAATACGCACCGACAATAACGGAGATATATCAATAACGCACCGACAATAACGGAGATATATCAATAACGCACCGACAATAACGGAGATATATCAATAACGCACCGACAATAACGGAGATATATCAATAACGCACCGGAGATATATCAATAACGCACCGACAATAACGGAGATATATCAATAACGCACCGACAATAACGGAGATATATCAATAACGCACCGACAATAACGGAGATATATCAATAATGCACCGACAATAACGGAGATATATCAATAACGCACCGACAATAACGGAGATATATCAATAACGCACCGACAATAACGGAGATATATCAATAACGCACCGACAATAACGGAGATATATCAATAACGCACCGACAATAACGGAGATATATCAATAACGCACCGACAATAACGGAGATATATCAATAACGCACCGACAATAACGGAGATATATCAATAACGCACCGACAATACGGAGATATATCAATAACGCACCGACAATAACGGAGATATATCAATAACGCACCGACAATAACGGAGATATATCAATAACGGAGATATATCAATAACGCACCGACAATCGGAGATATCAATAACGCACCGACAATAACGGAGATATATCAATAACGCACCGACAATAACGGAGATATATCAATAACGGAGATATATCAATAACGCACCGACAATAACGGAGATATATCAATAACGCACCGACAATAACGGAGATATATCAATAACGCACCGACAATAACGGAGATATATCAATAACGTCCGGAGTCGTAAATCCCTTCGTAATGACCCCTTGGCTGATCTGGGGACCTTTATGGGGCGAATGACGTGGATTGTATCGACCCGGTAATCAATAAATGTATCAACTTTGTTACAGTCTTATGAGTTCTATATCACATTCTCAAATTAGTTTGATATCCAGAATTTGAAAATGGATATTAATCGTGATCGTGTACTCAACCTTTAACTGTGTTGGTGGTGTAATGGTTTAGATGCTTATGTTCTGGGTGTGGTGTCCCGAGTTCGAATCCCAGGAGGACCATATGCTTTCATTAGTTTATTCAAGTACTTTTGGGGTTTGTAATTGATGATTAATGTTCAGAACGGGGTGTTACTTAATTTTACAGTGTGGGTTGATTCCCCCCCCCCCCATTTTTTTCGGGCTCTGTCTGGAGTCGGCCACCCCCAGCTGTGGGGTATGTGCCTGATTATATACATACACATACATAAATACATACTGTACATGCAAGATCGAACTTATAGCAAGATGCAAACGATTGCCATCATGATCATTATGTTGTCAATTTATCAAGATTATTCATGAATGTACATACTAACACACACACAAAATGTACATACTAACACACACACACACACACAATGTACATACTAACACACACACACACACAAAATGTACATACTAACACACACACACACACACACACACACAAAATGTACATACTAACACACACACACACACACACACACAAAATGTACATACTAACACACACACACACACACAAAATGTACATACTAAAACACACACACACACACACACACACACACACAAAATTATCGATCAAAAGTTACCGGAAATATTGCTCTTGTGAGTCACCTTAAGGGGAGAATTCCACTGGAGGGATTTTTTTCTTTACCCCTTTCTCCCTCATGTTTAGCCCCATTGCTTTTGAGATTTTAAGACGTTCGCCCCATTAGTTTGGCGATTTTAAGAACTTTCACCCCATTTATGTCACTTTAAGACCTTTCATCCCATTTAGTTGTCGATTTTTTTCTGGCGAGCGATAGCGAGCCTGTAATTTAAGAGGAACCGGCCTTCGGCCTGGACATTTTTCTACCGAAAAATTTACAAATTTATCTTGAAAGGGGGTCATGGGGGTGTAATTTCAAGATTGATGGAAGTCTAGGAAACACACTAAAAACCTCCCCTTAAGAGGAGATTTTTATTTATTTGTTCATTTATTTATTTATTTATTTATTATTTTATTAAGTTTTATTTATTATTTTATTAAGTTTTACTTATTATTTTATTAATTTTAATTTATTATTTTATTAAGTTTTATTTAATATTTTATTAAGTTTTATTTATTATTTTATTAAGTTTTATTTATTACTTTATTAAGTTTTATTTATTATTTTATTAAGTTTTATTTATTATTTTATTAAGTTTTATTTATTATTTTATTGTTTTATTTATTATTTTATTAAGTTTTATTTAATATTTTATTAAGTTTTATTTATTATTTTATTAAGTTTTATTTATTACTTTATTAAGTTTTATTTATTATTTTATTAAGTTTTATTTATTATTTTATTAAGTTTTATTTATTATTTTATTGTTTTATTTATTATTTTATTAAGTTTTCTCCCAAGACAATCCATCACGCTTAAAAAATGCCTCCACGACATCGAGATACATTTGTTAAATTTTCTGTAAAAAAAATATCCTCCAAAATTTCAGGCTCGCCATCGCTCGCCGGTAAGAAATCGACATCTAAATGGCACAAATGATCTTAAAATCGCTAAACGAATGGAGCGAACGTCATCAAATCTCCAAAGTAATGGAGCTAAATATCAAGGAGAGGGGTGTCCAGAAAAAATACAAGCATCCCCTTATCTCTCTCTCTCTCTCTCTCTCTCTCTCTCTTCGCCCCCCCCCCCCCCCCCCCCCGTATGATCAATATCGATATGCCCACGAATTACGACCCCATTTGTTGTAAGTACCCTCTCCTGTAATCTTTATACCCGGATACTTTATGAGGCTACTGTACATTGGTTGGCTGTTTTATGACTTCCCTTGGGCTTGGCCTTACTTATTGATCCTCTTTTTTTCTCGATTAATATTTTTTTTTTTCTTATGGCTTCCTTTTGCTTTATATTATCTTTATCTTTGCTTTATCCTATTTATATAGATTGATATACTTTGTGTTTCTTATTATTACTTCCTTTTGCTTGATTTTATTCATTGATCCTCATTTTACAGAATAATATACTTTTTGTTTGTTTACTTCCTTTTGCTTCATCTTGGGTATTGATCCTTGTATAGTTTTTTAATTTTGTATTTTAGCATTACTCTACATGATATACATTCTCTCGCATTTTATGTTTCATTGTTACTACAGACTCTCTCTCTCTCTCTCTCTCTCTCTCTCTCTCTCTCTCTCTCTCTCTCTCTCTCTCTCTCTCTCTCACGCACATTGGATAGACAGTTGGCTAACATGTAGACAACAACGAGTGGTAATCAATGGTGTTTCTTATGAGTGGGCTCCAGTCACTTTTGGAGTTCCACAGGGATCTGTCCTTGGCCCACTACTGTTTATCATATGTCACTGACATCGATATTGGTCTGTTGAGTTTGATCTCCAAGTTTGCAGCTGGTATAAAACTTTGAATGAATGTGAAAGACCCCAAAGGGGTTGAACAGCTCAGGATGGACCTCATCAGACTGGGTGAATGGTCGGAGACATGGCAGATGCCCCTACATTTGGAAAAATACAAGGTGATGCTTATCGGCCAAGCAAACCCTAATTCAGGCTATACACTATTGGGAATGCCTCTGGAAGTGACTGACTTGGAAAAGTATTTGGGTGTTCTGATTAGCAGTGACCTAAAGTTTTCTAAGCAGTGCATTGAAGTAGAGAAGAACGTTCAGAAATTATTGGGCTATATTAAGATGCAATTTATGTATAGAAATATGGAAATAATCCTCACACTTTACAAACGCTCTGATACGGCCATTCCTGGAGTATGCTGTTCAATTCTGGTCTCCAGCACTCAGGAAAGATATAGAGCGACTGGAAAGTGTACAAGCTAGGGCTACAAAGCTTATTCTATCGCTTACAATTCTGAGCTATGAGGACCGGTTGAGAGCTCTTAATCTCTTCCAGTTGGAGACACACAGACTACGAGGTTAGCTTATTGAAGTTGTTTAAATACTTAATGGGTTTGACAATGTGGATTATAGCAAAATGTTTAGCCTCAATGTGAATACAACACACATCCATGGCTGGAAATTAGAATTTAAAAGGTTCAGCACTAGTATTTGTGGAAACTTTTTCACATATAAGATCTATTCTACCTGGAACAAACTTCCCTCCGAAGTTGTAAATAGTTCTTCAGTAGAGCAGTTCAAAAAGAGAGTAGATAGTATTTTTCGCACTCTGTAAAGAGTGTAGTGCACTAAACAGTCTCTCTCCTTTCACTTCGAGTTTCTCCCCGGAATGAACCGTAAGGTCTCGGAGATACTAACTACTCCTGGTTACTCCCTCCTTCCCTCCTTCCCTGTGATTACCATGGCCGACACAAGATAGATCACCCGCCAGGTAATATCCTACATTACCCCGCGATAACGACAGGTCTTCAGTCGCCAGAATATCAGTTTAGACATTTCACAACTTGTAATGGGGGAGTTCTTGTTTTTACCATCGATAATGTACTCCCAATAAGTAAGAATTAGTTTGAACCTGTATTTTATTGTAAGCATTGAAATATGGTTTTGCTTTCTGTTAGTGAATTAGAGACTGGCTGTGCTACGTTGTATCCTGTATTATTCAGTTTGTTGTTGTTGTGTTCTTTTTGTAATTGATGTATTCACAATAAGCAGGAATTAGTTCGAACCGGTAATTTATTGTAAGTATTGAAATCGAGGTTTGCCTTTTAAAGAATGATAAATCTTGCTGTGCTACGCAATATCCTTTATTATACGACTGTATATATATTCTTACCACGAAGTAGCAGTCCATAAATTATTCTCCTCAGTCCCCCCTCGATATTACCCTCCCCCCCCCCCCCACATTTTCTTTCCCATTATAACTCTCCTATATTACTGCACCCCAATATATTTATGGCCCGCCCCTGCCTAGATGTATGACACCCCCTTCTCCCTCATGTTTAGCCCCTTTAATATTGAGATTTTAGGATGTTTGCCCCAGTAGTTGGACGAAAAATATCCCCCCCCCCCCAAAAAAAAAAAAAAAAAGGCAAGGTGTTACAAAAACAATAAACACCAAACTGTAACCACCCATTACATAACAGTCAGTTCCTGTATTCCTAATGCCTGTGGTTCAAATCCCAAAGTGAATACAATATGACAGTAGTAATAATATGAAAGAACACGAATATCATAAAGTAATATGACACAAATACATTAAAAGAACATGTGGCTAGGTGTTACAAAGGCAATAAACAACCCAACTGTAGCCCTCAATTACATGACAGCCAGTTCCTGTATTCCTAATGTCTGTGGTTCGAATCCCAGAGAAAAGTATAAATAAATGAACATGAATCCCAGAGAGTTATACAGGACACAAGTTATATATATGAGACCAGGTGTAATATAGGTAACAAGCACCCAACTGTACCCCCCCCCCCTCCATTACATAACAGCCAGATCAATTACATGACAACCAATCTAAGATCTGAGGTTCGAATCCCAAAGATAATTATATATGACGGTAGTAAAAAATAATTGAACACGAATACCAATGAGTATTACAAGACAAAACACACACACACACACACACACACACACACACACACACACACACACACACACACACACATATACTAAAAATACCCCTCCCTTCCCCCCCCCAAAAAAAAAAAAGGGAAAACAAAAGAACATGCGACCAGGTGTTACAAAGGCAATAATCCCCCTCCTGTAACCCTCCATTACATGACAGCCAGTTCCTGTATTTCTTAATGGCTGTGGTTCGAATCCCAAAGAGTTAATACGAAAGAAGTAAAGATAAAAGAATACGAATACTAGAGTGTAATACAAGACACAAATAAAAACAAAATATCCCTCTCACCCCCCCCCCCCCCCCCCACACACACACACACACACAAAAAGATACACTCACACCAAAAATAACACCCCACCCCTCAAAAAAAAAAAAAAAAAAAAAAGTACTTACCCACCAAAAATAGCACCCCCCCCTCCCCCCCAAAAAAAATATATATGAGTACAAGGTGTTACAAAAGCAATAATCCCCCTCCTGTAACCCTCCATTACATGACAGTCAGTTCCTGTATCCGACACCCGATCCCCCATTATTATTATTACAGCACCAGCCTGGATATTGAATCACTAACAGACATAATGGATGATAGGTTGAGTCGTAAATATCGGCAGCGGGGAGTCATAAATTGGGATAATATAGGAGACTGGTTCGCTGGAGCATAATAGGAAGTAGGTACAGTTGCATAAAGAAGTTGTGTCCTCTTGTGGGTATAATAATAATAATAATAATAATAATAATAATTGTCGGTTTATTGTTCATTGCAGCCTTTTCTTAAACCTAGGTACAGTACAATACTTATTCTACCTTAACTACGAGGTCACATGCGACCTTTGGCGACCATGAGGTGCCTGGCTTCCCACCATGTATATACGCAGATGCACTTTGTATTGTTGAGAAGATGTGTAGGCTAACACAGGGTGATAGCAGCTTGGTTAGGGAGGAACCACGGATACAATTATCTCCGTCGCTATGGCCGAAAAAACCTTTAGGTTTCTGATGAACTCGAACCCTCACCCAGGCCCTCGCTATCAGCGCAAGACACAGCACCTCAAACCACTGAACCACAGCTACCCGTGTGTGTGTGTGTGTGTGTGTGTGTGTGTGTGTGTGTGTGTGTGTGTGTGTGTGTGTAGTAATAATTATCAACAGTTTATTGATAATTGCAGCTGTAGGCTGAAAATGTGCAGAGGAGCAGTTTGTAGCTTAACTCAATATTATGTACTAGGTTAGCAGATGATTTTCCAGTAGAGATAATAGGTTGCATAGGAGCTATTTGACCAGTAAACATTATGTACTAGGTGTGTGTGTGTGTGTGTGTGTGTGTGTGTGTGTGTGTGTGTGTGTGTGTGGAGTAGCCTCGTTTGTCATGTCATTGGTTTTTTCTCCATGTTTTCCTACTTTGTGCGTCATCCATAACTTGAAATTCTCAGAACTCTCTCTCTCTCTCTCTCTCTCTCTCTCTCTCTCTCTCTCTCTCTCTCTCTCTCTCTCTCTCTCTCTCTCTCACTGACTTTGAAAAGGATTTGGGTGTTCTCATAAGCAGTGACCTAAAGTTTTCCAAGCAGTGTATTAAAGTAGGGAAAACAGCTAAGAAATTATTGGGCTATATTAAGAGACAATTTAAGTATAGAAATAAGGAGATAGTCCTCACACATATAAGATCTGTTCTACCTGGAACAAACTTCTTTCCGAAGTTGTAAACAGTTCTTTAGTAGAGTAGTTCAAGAAGAGAATAGATAGTATTCTGCACACTCTTTAAAGAGTGTAGTGCAGTAAACAGTCTCTCTCTCCTTCCACTTCGAGCATCTCCTCGGAATGGACCCTAAGGTCTCTGATATACTAACTATTCCTTGTAACTCCTTGTAACTCTCTTTACCAGGAGTCATGTAAGGGACCGTTCCAATGACCACACTAAAGGGTCTCAAATTATTGGTTCCCTCAGTATTTATGACTAGACCATTCGCTTCAGACCTCCTTCCCCTCCATCCCCCCAACCCTGCTGATATATGGCTGTTCCTCCCCCCTACCCCCCCCCCCCCTCTCTCTCTCTCTCTCTCTCTCTCTCTCTCTCTCTCTCTCTCTCTCTCTCTCTCTCTCTCTCTCTCTCTCTCTCATCGCCGATTCAGATTGATAATTCAGATGTTCTAAGCAATATCACCGTTACAGAGAGAGAAGTATTGAATTGTTTAGAAAAACTCAAGGTAAATAAAACGCCTGGACCTGATACAATCTCGCCTAGAGTTCTAAAGGAAGCTAAGGATGAGCTCTCCAAACCACTGACATTGCTATTCAATGAATCCTTGCAGTCTGGGACTATGCCTGATCAGTGGAAGCTAGCCAACGTAACACCGATATTAAAAAAAAGGCAGCAAATCCCTACCCAGTAACTATCGTCCAATTAGCTAAACCCTCAATTGTATGTAAAATGCTAGAAACGGTCATAAGAGACAACTCGTAAATCACTTAGAGGCAAATAACTTACTTAAAGATACTCAACACGGCTTTCGTAAAAAACGTTCCTGTTTAACAAACCTCTTAGACTTCTTCCACGATATCCTCAACCTCTACGATGAGAGTAAAGCTGTAGATATTATATACCTTGATTTTCAAAAGGCCTTTGACAAAGTTCCCCACAAACGTTTACTGCTAAAACTAAAAGCGCATGGAATACAGACGGTGTGTTGAAATGGATAGAAAATTGGCTCAGCGACAGAAAGCAAAGAGTAGTCATAAACGGTAAGGCATCTAAATGGACCAATGTAAGTAGCGGGGTACCCCAGGGATCGGTACTAGGACCAATTATCTTTCTAATTTACATCAACGACATAGATGAGGGTCTCACCTGTACAATCTCAAAATTTGCTGACGATACAAAAATTGCAAATAGCGTACTCTCAAAAGAACAAGTTGACGATATGCAACACAATCTAGATAAATTGTCATGTTGGGCCCAAATTTGGCAAATGAGTTTCAATGCGGATAAATGTAAAGTACTACATATCGGATACCTAAATGAGAAAGCAAACGATTCGATGAATGGCACTCAGCTTAAGAATGTAAACAGAGAAACCGATCTGGGAGTAACAATATCGAGTAACCTAAAACCGAGTCAACAATGTTCAGAAGTTGTTAAGAAGGCAAAACAAATAATTGGCTTTATAGGCAGGTCATTTGAGCATAAATCCAAAGAAGTTATCCTAACCCTTCACAATTCCTTAGTCCGCCCTCTTCTGGAGTACTGCGTTCAATCCTGGTGCCCTTATTACCAAAAAGATATAAACAAGCTGGAACGAGTTCAGCGTAGAGTTACCAAAATGATACCTAGCCTAAAGAACAAACCATACGAAGAGCGTCTTAGATAATTCAATCTATTTCCTTTAACCCAGCGCAGATTAAGAGGTGACATAATTCAAGTGTTCAAAATCATCAAAGGCATCGATAATATGAACTGTAGTAAGTACTTCACTATCGACCAATCTAATTACACGCGGGGGAACGGTTGCAAAATTATTGGTAAATCTTTTAACTCACACGAATCTAAGAATGTCTTCTTCAATCGAGTTGTCAACTTGTGGAATGGGCTTCCCCGAGACGTTATAGACTGCAGCACCGTTGATTCATTTAAACTCCGCTTAGACAAATATCTCGCATCAAACCCGCGACTGACTGCGTTTGTAAATGAATAACTTTATTTTATCCCCCCCTCAGTTACTAACCCATATGTCCCGTACTAACTTCCTAATCCTGCCACGGACATTAGTTCCAGGGCAGTAGTTCCCTTTCCAATGTTCCCTTACCCACTCTAAACCACTGTTTGGACACTTGATCCTCAGGGTTTTGGAGGACAAGCAGCCTAGAAGGGTCACTAGAACTGTTGTTGCTCGATTTCCTTTGTACTCTCTCTCTCTCTCTCTCTCTCTCTCTCTCTCTCTCTCTCTCTCTCTCTCTCTCTCTCTCTCTCTCTCTCTCTCATATGCCTTCCTCTTCATGTTGGTCTAGTTTCTCTTATTATCTATTATTCGGCTGTGTTCTTTCTCCTCTATTGTCATTTATTAGTGATCTTCTCATTTTGTCTATTGTTGTTACCATTGCCGGAGATTTACATAGATTTACATAGATACACTGACCACACAGACCTTACGATCCCAGCGAGGTGGTCAGGACTTAATTCTAGTAGAGATAGCTAACCCGAGAGTAAAGTACAGTGGAAGGAAAGGATAGCAAATAAAAAGGAGAGAGAGTGTGTGAGAGAGAGTAACCACGGTGACCAGTAGAGAAGTAGTAGTAATAGTTGTGTTAGTGCGTGTTTTGTGGTCGTTACAAGGATGTGTATGGTTCACCTTATGCCTACTTACTGTCCTACCTACCTACCTACATGCCTACTTACTGTCCTACCTACCTACCTTCCTTCCTTCCTTCTCTCCTTCATACCTACCTACCTACTTACCTACCTACCTTCCTACCTTCCTACCTACCTACCTACTTACCTACCTACCTACTTACCCACCCACCTACTTACCTTCCTACCTACCTTCCTACCTACCTACCTACCTACCTACCTACCTACCTACCTACTTTACCTACCTACTTTACCTTACCTTACCTACTTACCTACCTACCTACCTACCTACTTACCCACCCACCTACTTACCTTCCTACCTACCTTCCTACCTACCTAACCTACCTACCTGCTTACCTACCTACCTAACCCACTACCTACCTACCTACCTACCTACCCCACTACCTACCTACCTACCTACCTCACTACCTACCTACCTACCTACCTACGCTACCTACCTACCTACCTACCTACCTACCCACCTACCTACCCACCTACTTACCTTCCTACCTGCCAACTACCTACCTACTTACTAACTACCTACCTATCTACCTACCTACTTATCTACCTGCCAACTACCTACCTACCTACCTACCTTCAATCATAACTACCTACCTACCTACCTACCTACCTACCTACCTACCTACCTACCTACCTACCTACCTACCTACCTACCTACCTACCTCCATTCCTTCCTCCCCCCTCCCCATCCCCTCTATTACCTGGGCCAAAATGAAGATGGATCCTCAGCCACACCAAGCCTAGCACGGCACCCCCCCCCCCCCCTTCTCTCTCTCTCTCTCTCTCTCTCTACATGTTGTTTTCATGTTTGTGTTTATATTGTACATATAAAGTATGAGAAGGTTAAATTAAAGTTTAACCTTCTTTGCCTTTTTGAGACAACTTAGGCTATAATTATGTAATCCCATGTATTTATGCTTTCTCAATAAAGAATCAAGCAAATCAAATCTCTCTCTCTCTCTCTCTCTCTCTCTCTCTCTCTCATCTTATACATCATCTTGTTCTTCTACGCAGTTTTTTTTATCGTTCTTTATCGATTTAACTGGCCTAATTGCCGGCATGTCTTTGCATTCCCAGTAAATCAATGTAAGCAAAAAAAAAACACACACGCTATAACACAATAACAAGCTGAATTATATACTGTATATAAACTAATAATATATAAGAAACTCAAATATATAAGAGGATAAAACCAAGCGAAAGTAAAAGTACACACCCAATACAGTAATAGCAAGCTGAATTATTTACTGTATATAAAGAATAATGATAAACGTTAGGAAGCTCAAATATACAGTATAAGAGGATATACCCTAGCGAAATATACAGTATAAGAGGATATACCCTAGCGAAATATACAGTATAAGAGGATATACCCTAGCGAAATTATACATAAAGATACGTGTGTAATATATAATGGAAGCAATTGATTCTCCTACTGGGAAGCGAAGACGAATTACGAATATGAAGACCAAAGCGATCAGGAACATGTTTATTTATTGGCAACGTTTCAACACTAATCTTGTGTCATTATCAAGTCATTATATCTCTCTCTCTCTCTCTCTCTCTCAACTCAGCGCCGGACTAAAGATAATACCTATTAATTCGTACCGCCTGGTCGAAAGGAAAGAGATAGAGAGAGAGAGGGGGGGGGGGGGGTAGGGAGAGAGAGGGGGGGGGGGCAGGATATTTACCACGGCATTAAGTTGTTGGCTCGTAACTTGGGCATTGAGAGAGAGAGAGAGTGAGAGAGTGAGTGAGAGTATGTGTGTGAAAGAGAGTTACACAGAGTTACACATATAGTTAGGCCCCTAGTATTACCTAATTATTATCCTTATTCCAACAACCAACCAAAGGCACACAACAAAAACACCAGGCTAATCTAGGCATCTGTAATATTTTGCATTTAAAACTTACGCAACATGTAAATATTGCATTATATACAGTACTTCGATGTTTAATATGGCAACTAATGGAAGGTAACATAATAATAATAATAATATATATATAACAAAAATAATAATAATAATAATAATAACAATACAAAAATATGTTTGATGCCCTGCCGGAGTTGGTGGTTGGAACGCGGGACTCGGAATATAGAGTTCACACCGCTCCAGACAGAACAGTTCACACCGCTCCAGACAGAACAGTCACACTTCTTATTATCAACAACACAAACTTTTACCATATGATTATTTTCTACGTCTAAACCCTTTTATTACTTTTGATTTTATTGTTTCTACATGTGTGAAGGAGGCAAATAGCACAGTCTGTAACAAGTGTCTCCCAAAAATGTGAAACAAGTGAAAGAGGTCCAAATTCAAAGTGCGTTCGAGTCAAAATGCATGGACAAACAGAGCTTGAAGCAGTTTAAGTCATTGGATGAGGGAAAGACAGATTGAGTGAGAAAGTTACAGATCTATCTTGTTGAGTAAAAGAAAGACAAGGAAAATTGGTTCACTCTTGGGTTAGACAGTTGGACAGAATACGGGTGGCAATCTGTTAAAGGGCAAGTGCCTCTCTCTCTCTCTCTCTCTCTCTCTTCGTAATAGAGGAGGTATACACTGAGAAAGCTCTATAGAACATTGCTTATTGTAATAGAGAGAGAGAGAGAGAGAGGGGGAAAACATTGTTGTGGGTGTGTTGTACTAGTGAGAACAATTTGCATTGTAAGAAACACACGATTGCCTTTAGTATATACATATACACAATATATATATGTGTAGAATATCTCATAAATACGCATGAGTTACATGAACGAAGGCTTAGGCCTCAATTAGGATTTGAACTACAATAAAAATACGTTTCACGTATTAACCCACTAGGCCACGGCGTGATGAAAAGCTTACCTACCTTTTCCATATATATATATATATATATACTGTTGATATAATGATATACTTTACACCTATCGTCGTTATCAAGTATAGTATCCCTGTAGGTGTAAACCACTTCTATATTACCGATGTAGTGTGAGTGGCAGTTATATATTGGAATGAACATAATTCAACGATGATATTATCTTGACTTATTGTCAGAATAAATAACCCTCTCCGTCACGTAATGTATCGGTCACTGTTTATTTATGACATTGTTAGATTTAATTCAGATTATAAATAAATAAGTCTTATAGTGAAGTTATAGTCTGCTTTAATGAATTTGCTAACACTAGACGATTTGATTACACTAGCGATTAAACATATTATGTAGTCCAAGGTATAATTGAATGTAAGAATAACCTTTGGTAGTCAATAGGTAAAACATGCATTATATAACTGTCTCTCTCTCTCTATTACAATAAGCAATGTTCTATAGAGCTTTCTCAGTGTATACCTCCTCCATTACGGAGAGAGATGCACCTACCCTTTAACAGATTTCCACCCGTATTCTGTCCAACTGTCTAACCCAAGAGTGAACCAATTTTCCTTGTCTTTCTTCTAATCAACAAGATAGATCTGTAACTTTCTCACTCAATCTGTCTTTCCCTCATCCAATGACTTAAACTGCTTCAAGCTCTGTTTGTCCATGCATTTTGACTCGAACGCACTTTGAATTTGGATCTCTTTCACTTGTTTCACATTTTTGGGAGACACTTGTTACAGACTGTGCTATTTGCCTCCTTCACACATGTAGAAACAATAAAATCAAAAGTAATAAAAGGGTTTAGACGTAGAAAATAATCATATGGCAAAAGTTTGTGTTGTTGATAATAAAAAGTGTGACTGTCCTGTCTGGAGCGGTGTGAACTGTATATTCTGAGTCCCGCGTTCCAACCACCAACTCCGGCAGGGCGTCAAACATATTTTTGTATTGTTATTATTATTATTATTATTATTATTATTATTATTATTATGTTACCTTCCATTAGTTGCCATATTAAACATCGAAGTACTGTATATAATGCAATATTTTCCTGAAAATTGGATGTTTTGTAAGTTTTAAATGCAAAATATCGGTCCCATCAGGCTATCTATTAACACAATAACATAAGAAAACGGCCGATTGGCCCACGTACGGCAGATCCCTTTATCAACCAACCCATCTCTACCTACAATTATTATCTACAAGACATTTATATTATTGCTGTGGAGATGTAATTTTGATATGATTACCTTGGATATTGAGTTTCAATGACTGTTTATTGGATATTATGCTAACATTTAGACTTCTTTATATATATGGGACTAAATGGTGTTATTTCTTTATATATATGGGACTAAATGGTGTTATTTCTTTATATATATGGGACTAAATGGTGTTATTTCTTTATATATATGGGACTAAATGGTGTTATTTCTTTATATATATGGGACTAAATGGTGTTATTTCTTTATATATATGGGACTAAATGGTGTTATTTCTTTATATATATGGGACTAAATGGTGTTATTTCTTTATATATATGGGACTAAATGGTGTTATTTCTTTATATATATGGGACTAAATGGTGTTATTTCTTTATATATATGGGACTAAATGGTGTTATTTTAGGATCTGGTTCATCATCTATATCGTTTTCTTGCTCTGTTGACAGTGGACCAAGTCTCTTTGTGTGTTTTATACCACACATCAATATATTAACTTAAGAGGAGGTGTTTAGTTGATTCCCTAGACCTCCATCAAGCTTAAAATTACACTCCCTAGACCCCCTTTCAAGATAAATTTGTACATTTTTCGGTAGAAAAATGTCTAGGCCGAAGGCCGGTTCCTCTTAAATTACAGGCTCGCTATCGCTTGCCAGGAAAAAATCGACACCTAAATGGCACGAAAGGTCTTAAAATTGACAGAAATGGGGTGAAATGTTTTAAAATCGCCAAACTAATGGGGCGACCGTCTTAAAATCTCAAAAGCAATGGGGCTAAACATGAGGGAGAAAGGGGTCCAGAAAAAAATCCCTCAAGTGGAGATCTCCCCTTAACCCCTTCAGCACGGTGGCACCTTTTTGCCTTTGATTCTGGCTAAGGTTTGACGAGTTCATGCAGTTTGATAAGGACCTGTGTTGTTTAGAGGATTGACTTAGATCGTATATTATCTATATATATCTAATACGCCTTAACCTTGGGATCTGACAGATCCCAAGGTTAAGGCCTTTGATTTTGATATTGATATTGATTTGGTATTGATAAATACGCTCAATGTAATGAAATATACGTATTAGAGCGTATTTCTAGGACTCATAGGGGGTAACCCCTATGAGTCCTAGAAATAAAGGATAATCTAAAGAGAATCGGGCTTAAGGGGAGATCTCCACTTGAGGGATTTTTCTCTGGACCCCTTTCTCCCTCATGTTTAGCCCCATTGCTTTTGATATTATAAAACGTTTGCCCCATTAGTTTAGCAATTTTAAGAACTTTCACCCCATATTAAGACCTTTCGTGCAATTCAGGTGTCTATTTTATCCTGGCGAGCGATAGCGAGCCTGTAATTTAAGAGGAACCGGCTTTCGGCCAGGACATTTTTCTACCGAAAAATGTACAAATTTATCTTGAAAGGGACTCATGGGGGTGTAATTTTAAGCTTGATGGAGGTCTAGGGAACAGAGTAAATACCTCCCCTTAACCTAACCTAAGCTAACCTCACCCAGGTTATATTAATGTTTGAGATGAAAGAACAATATGAAGATTAGCACCGAAAGTGGTGTCTTCATAAGTACAAGGTCATAATGTTTTTTCATTACATTGAACGTATTTATCAATACCAAATATCAGTGTTAAGGTTAAGGCCTTTGAACGTATTTATCAATACCAAATATCAGTGTGGAATGTTAACAAATAAATACAAAAATATATATATAAATATGGTTATAACAAAATATAGTGTATGATTAATGTATTTGTTTGTGTTTGCCTAGTGTAGAGGGTAGTAGGTTCACTAGCGTGTGACTGATTGCCAATAAATATTTCACGGGAACGGGTGAAATTATTTTGGTGAAATACCTAATTATCTTGAATCTGTCAATAATTAGTACTCTCACTTTTGAATAGAACATATATTCGGTGGTTAAATGTAACATAGCCAACATTGGAGGCTATTATCACAGAGTGCATGATCCGCTAACATAGCCAACATTGGAGGCTATTATCACAGAGTGCATGATCCGCTACAGAGAGGTAAATTGGTACCAATAATATATTCGGTGGTTAAATGTAACATAGCCAACATTGGAGGCTATTATCACAGAGTGCATGATCCGCTACAGAGAGGTAAATTGGTACCAATATTTATCTATTAACCCTTTCTGTACCGATGTTGTATTTTTCATTATATTCTGGCAACTATTAGGCGATTTTGTGCAGCTTAGGAAGGACGTCTACCCATCAAAAGGCTACAGGCTATCTCAATGAATCCTTTTAGCTGCCATATATCCATCCTAACCTTCATATAATCGTCTAAATACAGCTGAATCAAATACAGCTGAATCAAATACAGCTGAATCAAATACAAAATACAAAATACAAAATACGTCGCCGGCACAGAAGGTGTTAACTTAATTATAGAGATAGAATACCCAAGATATATATGCTAAACGTGCAATAATGAACATGAATTGCTTGTCATCGATATATTTGATAGTGAGCGATTTGTACTCCTAAAATAGTTGTTTTCGTAATTGACTTATAACTTTAAAAAAAAAAAAAAAAAATCCGTCTACGTATTGTGAAAAACCTGTTATCCTCCGGCAAATTGTGGGGTTGAGTGAGTGAAGGGGGGGACAGTGAATGAAGGAGGATACATGAGTGAAGGGGGGGGACAGTGAATGAAGGAGGATACATGTTTTTCATAATACGTGTTGCTAGCCCCAAACGCGCGAGCAACTGTGGCTTTCAACCATCCGACACATCCCCTTTTATTTATGTGCATCACACATGTTACATACAAATAAAGTTTATAACTTGGATAGATTCATACTAAGTAAAACACCTGTAATGTAATTCACTTACATTGATATATATATTATCATAGTGGTAACAACGTTAAGTAATATGATAGCAAGTCATAAACGTAAGATGGGTAAATAATGTAGTATGAATTTTATTGCGGAAAGTAATTTGGCGTTGGTAACACGACCATGGTTCTCACACTGAGGGCCGCGGGTCGAGTCCTTTTTTTTTTTTTTTCTTAGTTATATATTTTTTTGTTTTATCCACGATCTTATAATTATTTCAACAGTTAAATGATATTGCAAATGATATATAAATAAGTGTGACCGTAGCACTATCAGTATAATATTTACGTTGCGAACCTGTATTTTGGTAGCAATGACAAAATCACCCTTTTACTAGTGTATAGACAGTAGCAAATTCAGTTGTGGAGTCCATTGTCACAAATTAAGTCTGTGTTTTTATCTTCGTTCGATATAGCGTTGGCAGAGCCCTTCCCAAATGTTACAATATATGTTTCCATAAACCTTCATCAACGAAACAAGCAGAACAAAATAGTGATGTTTCTGAAATTGAATGTGATTTAGCCTTTCATCACAAATTAGCACTCATACGGTTATTTTATTTTAGTTCGATATAGTGTTGGTAACAACCTTGCCACGTGTTTAACCCCTTCTTTACCGGCGACGTCTTTTCAATTTTATCGTAGCTATAATTAGACGATGTATGCAAACTTAGGAAGAATCTGTGGTAGTCAAAAGGGTCTTAATTGCTACACGTCAGTCCTAAGCTGAATACAATCGTCTAATAGTTGGCGTAATGTACTGAAAAGGACGTTAATAATACAGGTGTCACTCCCGTATTATAACCATAAGTGCTAACCTAACATCCAATGAACATACTACGAGTGATCATTTGTGATAAAGGGATAAATATTTAGTTTCAGAAAAATCACAATTTGTGTCTGCCTATTTCGTTGATGAAGGTTTAAGGCAGCACTTAGTGTAGTTTAAAAATACTAGGGTTAGAGATAAAAACATAACTTGTTTCTTATAATACCCCAATAAACGCAACATAGGTATAGAAGCTAGTGGTATTATTAAAGTTACAACACCAATACTGTAGAAGTATATGAAAACTCGTGAGTACAAGACATATTACGCGCAAAAATAGTTTATTCACTTTTATTTTAGACGTTTTTAAATTAATTTACGATATTTCCTACATTTAAAACACTTGCATGAAGTACATACATACGTCCAGAAGACGATGGTATTCTCTTATGTTCTGTAATGTTGTCATTGTCTGATATATGGAACATATAATACAGCCTACTCTGCTTGTACGTTATATCATATATGATTATTACGTCACACACTATCAGAGCAGGCTAAGTTCAGTATATCAGAAAATATTATAGTTACAACCATTTTCAAAACACCATCGTCCTCTGGATGTACCGGTATGTATCTATTTAATGCAAGTATTTTGAAATGTAGAAAACTTTGGAAAATAATGTGACAACCGTGGAATGTAACCCGTTACAATAATGTATTGAGCCTAAATAGCCTTACACTCAGCCTTATTTATATACCTTGATAAATTGATAAATATAAATATAATATAATATAAATATAATCATCATCAGCTATACTCGCTATGCTGAGTTTAATGGAGTATTAAAACACAAAAGGTGTATATTAGTTGTAAAAAATATACGTATGCATATGTTATTCAGCTAGGGCCAGTGAATAGAATTAAAACATGAAACGCACACATTGTTGTATAATGTGGTGGAAATACTTAACATTATATTTAGGCTAATAATTATTTCGCATACTCAAATATTAAGTGTATTTAAATAAATATACATATATCTCATTTACAAGACAAATACATATATATACAAATAACTGTATAATGAATAACATGGAACACATTATGCGGAAATAACCCCATTTGATTATAATACATCAGCCGAGTGACAGCCGAGCGGTAAGTGGTGAGAGCCTTACTGACTGGTTGGCTGATCGAGCCCTGGGGTGACTCAGGATTAGGTCAGACAGTGATAGGTTAGGTGGCCACCGAACAGACTAGACTGATCACCTGGTTTGTGTATGTATTTCATTGTATGTATTTCATTGTATATGTATGCTGACCCAGTAACACCTGGGTGGGATAATTGCTAACCTAGGCTCATGACCTGGGTAGGATAATTGCTGACCCAGGCTCAAGACCTGGGTGGGATACTTGCTGACCCAGGCTCAAGACCTGGGTGGGATACTTGCTGACCCAGTAACACCTGGGTGGGATAATTGCTAACTTAGGCTCATGACCTGGGTAGGATAATTGCTGACCCAGGCTCAAGACCTGGGTGGGATACTTGCTGACCCAGGCTCAAGACCTGGGTGGGATACTTGCTGACCCAGTAACACCTGGGTGGGATACTTGCTGACCTAGGTTCAATACCTGGGTGGGATAATTGCTGACCCAGGCTAAAAACCTGGGTGGGATACTTGCTGACCTAGGTTCAATACCTGGGTGGGATAATTGCTGACCCAGGCTACACAGCCATAACAAACTTGGTCCCCTCCCCTCCCTAACTTCCTCCAGAACCCTCTCTTCTCTCCCTAACATCCTCCAACTCCATCTCTTTCCAAATTTCCAATAATTAACACTATGTCATCACAGAACGAGGAAGGCCTGTCACTGCTGGAAAGTGAGGACACCATCCGGGGGGCCGGGCCCTGGGTGGTGTCAAGACTCATGGACCGGTAACCAATCCAGAATTCTAGTACGTCATGACTTGATCCCCCCCCCCCTTGACCATTTCCTCCCTAACCCTCCATTCCCTCTCCATATGTCATGACTTGATCACCCTTTCCAATTCCCTTCCCCTCCCCATCCCTCTCCAACTTCCTCCCCCTCTCTAACTAACTCCCTCCCTCTCCTCCCATCTCTTCCCTCATAACACACCTACCATCCTACTTACCCATCCCATCCCTCTCCCACTACCCCTCCCCTCCCTCTCCAATTTCCTGTCAATAACCCATAATTAACTCAGACTAAGTAAGACACTGTCATCACAGAACGAGGTAGGACTGTAACTGCCGGAAAGTGAGGAAGGTCATCATCTGGGGCCCGGCCCCCTGGGTGGTGTCACGAATCATGGAACGGTAACCAGGCCAGAACTCTAGTATGTCATGACTTGATCTCCTTCCCGAACTTCCTCCCCCTCCCCTCCCTCTCCAACAAACTCCCTCCCTCCCCTCATAACCCATAAAACAACTACTCTCCCACAACCCCTCCCATCCGTTTCTCACTACCATCCCTCTCCCATCCCTCCCACTACCCCTCCTCTCCCATCTCTCACCCACTACCCTCCCATATCTCTCCCACTACCCTCCCTTCCCATCCCTCTACTACTACCCCTTCCATCCCTCTCCCACTACCCCTCCCATCCCTCTCCCACTACCCCTCCCACTACCTCTCCCACTACTCCTCCCATCCTTCTCCCACTACCCTCCCATACCTCTCCCACTACCCTCCCTTCCCATCCCTCTACTACTACCCCTTCCAATCCCTCTCCCACTACCCCTCCCATCCCTCTCCAACGATCCCCCCCCCTCATCCGTCACCCACTACCCCCATTCCTCTCCTACTAACCTTCCCATCCCTCTCCTACTAAAACCTCCCATCCCTCTCATACTACCCCATCCATCCCTCTCCCACTATCACTCCCATCCCTCTCCCATCCCTCTCCTACTAAAACCTCCCATCCCCCATCCCTCTCCCACTATCATCTCCCACTATCACTCCCATCCCTCTCCCATCCCTCTCCTACTAAAACCTCCCATCCCTCTCATACTACCCCATCCATCCCTCTCCCACTATCACTCCCATCCCTCTCCTACTACCCCCCCCCCATTCCTCTCTTACTAACCTTACCATTTCTCTCCCAGTACCCCTCCCATCTCTCTCCCACTACCCCTGCCATCCCTCTCCCACTACCCCTCCCATCCCACTACCCCTCCCATCCCTCTCCTACTATCCCCCCCTCATCCACTATCCCCATCCCTCTCCTACTAAAACCTCCCATCCCTCTCATACATCCCACTCCTCTCCCACTACCCCTCCCATCCATCTCCTACTACCCCTCCCATCCCTCTCATACTACCCCTTCCATCCCTCTCATACTACCCCTTCCATCCCTCTCCCACTATCACTCCCATCCCTCTCCCATCCCTCTCCTACTACCCAATCCCTCTTCTACTACCACTTCCTCTCCCACTACCCCTCCCATCCCTCTCCCACTACCCCTCCCATCCCTCTCCTACTACCCCTCCCTTCCCGCTCCTACTACCCCTCCCATCCCTCTCCTACTACCCCTTCCATCCCTCTCATACTACCACTTCCTCTCCCCCTCCTCTCCCACTACTCCTCCCACTACCTCTCCCATCCTTCCCCCTTTACCCTTCCCATCTCTCTCCTACTACCCCTCCCAGTGGTAGTGGGAGGGGTAGTAACCCCCTCTTACAACCCATCACTTCCCTCATAACACACCTACCATCCCACTACCCCTCCCATCCCAGACCCCTACCCATCCCTCTCCTACTACCCCTCCCATCCCTCTCCCACTACCCCTCCCATCCCTCTCCTACTACCCCTTCCAATCCCTCTCCTACCCCTCCCATCGCACCCCCACTACCCCTCCCATCCCTCTCCTACTACCCCTCCATCCCTCTCCTACTACCCCTCCCATCCTCTACTACCCCCATCCCTCCCACCATACCCCTCCCATCCCTCTCCTACTACCCTTCCATCCCTCTCCTACTACCCCTCCATATCCCTCTCATACTACCCTTCCCATCCCTCTCATACTACCCCTCCCATCCCTCTCCCACAACCCCTCCCATCCCTCTCCCACTAATCCTCTCATCTCTTTCCCACTAATCCTCCCATCCCTCTCCTACAACCCATCACTTCCCTCATAACACACCTACCATCCCGCTACCCCTCCTCTCCCACTACCCCATCCATTTCCCACTACCCCTACCATCCCTCTCCTACAACCTATCACTTCCCTCATAACACACCTACCATCCCACCTCCCATCCCTCTCCCACTACCCCTTCCCAGTACCCCTACTACCCCTCCCATCTCTCTCCTACTACCCCCTCCCATCCTTCCCTCACTACCCCTCCCATCCCTCTCATACTTCCCCTCCCATCCCGAATTCCCTCCTTACTGACACACTACCTGTCCCATTCCCTTCCCCCACTACCCCTCCCATCCCTTTCCCACTACCTGTCCCATTCCTATCCTACTACCCCTCCCTTCCATCCCTCTCCCACTATCGCTTGCATCCCTCTCCTCCCACTCCTTCTCCTATCCCTTTCCTACCCCTCCCATCCCTCTCCTACCCCTCCCATCCCACTCCTTCTCCTCCTACCCTACCCCTTCTTTGCCCTCCCTTCTTTGCCTACCCTTCCCATACCACTCATTTTCCATTATTTCCTTCCTTCCTCCCATGTGTCCTCCCTGCCTTCCTTTCTTCTTTTCACTAATTATTTCTTATTTCGCTCCTTCCTTCCTTCCTTCTTGTATTGTCCTTCAACTCCTCCTCCTCCTGTCCCCCCCCCCCCCCCCCTTGCAGGATTTACGATAATGTACTCGGTACATTATCGTAATTTTCATTACATTGAGCGTATTTATCCAAACTATTCTCGGATACTCGGTACGCATCCCCCTATCCTTCTGTCCATCTACCCCTCCCTCCTCTCTTCCCTCCACCTCTTCCCCCCCCCCCCCCCCCCGGCTGCTCTCGTACTTATCCATCCATCAACCCCCCCCCCCCCCCCCTTTGAGCGTTGGGAGCGCCCCCAATTCCCAGCCCCAGTCATGCAATAAGTGGATGATCCCCCGGTTGCATGACACCCGTGGCTGCTGTGGTGGTGGTGGATCAGGTGAAGGAGGGGTGGATCAGGTGGTGGAAATAGCTGAAAAGGTGGATGATTGATGGGAGAGAAGAAATGTGTGTTTATAATGTGGATGATGTGTGATGAAGTGTGAAAAGGTGGATGATTGATGGGAGAGAAGAAATGTGTGTTTATAATGTGGATAATGTGTGATGAAGTGGTGGGCTGGGTGGAGTAGGAGGGGTGGATCAGGTGGTGGAAATAGCTGAAGAGGTGGATGATTGATGAGAGAAGTTATTGGTGGGGTAAGGAGGTGGAGAGGTGGATGATTGATAGGGTAGGGTGGATGAGGTGGTGGGTAGGTGGATGTGGAGAGGTGGATTGGATAGGTGGGTGGATGGAGATAGCTAAAGAGGAGGTGGATAATTTATGGGATAGTAGAATGTGGTGGTTATTCAGAAGGGTGGATGAGGAAAGATGGAAAGGTGGATGGTTATGTGGAATGGAAATCTTGTTGATGGTAAAAAAATTGCAAAGTTCCCATCAAGATTTCTCAGATATTTTGAAGATTTTGTAGTGAAATATGGTGCTACTTATTTAAATGTTGTCTTAATATAATGCAAAGACATAGTTGTTACATATATTTTCTTTAAGTACCGGTATAGAGAAATTATCTGCTAATTTATATAGCTATACAGAAGGTCTAATCATTTAACCCTTTGAAGCTCTGACGCGTTTTAGCAATTTATTTTGGCTATCATTAGACGATTTTATGCAGCCACTCTTCTGTTACGTATCTTGATCCTCAAGTGGTTAACTTGATGAAACTAGATAGCACAGAGATATATATTAAGGTATCAGTCAGCTGAAGGCAAAACGAAAGTAAAATCTAATAAAATTATTTCCTGTTGTTTCTTCCTTTCCTTTTGGATCTTAGGACTTGGTATCCTTTATTGACTGATACTCTTTTTAATTATGGAAAAATACTGAAACTAATTAAAGTCATGTAGTATTTATAAAGAATTATTATTTAACCGAAGCTTAGTAGGCTATGGTTATGAACCGAATAAGTTATAGCTAAAGAAGGACTATTAATTCTATATCAAGTCTTGAAAGATAAATATTAAGGTAAGAATATTTCTGTCTCTTATCCTTTTAGAAATGAATAGATAGTTTTCTTATAATTATCATGTCCTTTTATTTGTCTGTGGGTATTAAAACGGTAAAGACTATCTCAATCAACCCTCTTGAATAAAATCGTCTAATAATTACCAGAAAACAGAAAAGAAATGCGTATTGGAGCTTGAAAGGGTTAATGGGTGGGATTGGAGAATGTGTGTTTGAGGGGGCAGGGCATATTTATTGGTCGATTTCATTATTTGTTATTGCTTTAGTTTCCTCCCTCGACCTTCATCAAGCTTAAAATGACATCCCCAAGATCCCCCTTCTAGTCAAATGTGTACATTTTTCGGTAGCAAAATGTTCCGCCCTAAATTACAGGCTCGCTATTGCTCGTCAGGAAAGAAATTGACACCTAAATGGCACGAAAGTCTTAATTTTGACAAATAAATAGAGCGAAAGGTCTTAACATCGTCAAACTAATGAGCCGAACGTCATAATATCTGAAAACTAATGGGGCTAAACATGAGGGCGAAGGGGGTCCATAATAAAACAACCGTCCCCCCTTAAAAGGACGCCACCGGCACTGAAAGGGTTAATAATCTCTATAGCCGATTATCTTATCACATTTAACCCTTTCTGTACCGGCGACGACCTTTTAATGGTATTCTAGCTACAACCTGCTTGTTGTTATTTCTGTCCTTTTCTCTCTTTCTCTGGCTTGTATCCATTCGGCCCCATTCAGCCAACTATTTTAAGACTTATCCCCATCCAGGTGTCGATTTCTTCCTGGCGAGCGATAGCGAGCCAGCATTATATGAAGAAATCCGGCTTCGCCGGAGAAATTTTTCTATCGAAAAATGTACAAATTTAGCCTGCTGTCAAACAAAAATAAAAAATATGCTGGCTCGCTACCGCTCACCAGTAAAAAATTGACACTTAGATGGGGATAAACGTCTTAAAACAGTAGGTTGAATGGGGCCAAATGGATACAAGCCAGAGAAAGATAGAAAAGGACAGACAAAAACAGGTCACCCCCCTTATTTAAGACGATCTTATGAAGCTTAGGAAGGATATATGGCAGCTAAATGAATTAATTGGGATAGTCTGTAGCCTTTTAATTGGTAGACATCCTTCTTAAAGTCGTTTAATAGGTGCCAGAATATAATGAGGATTTTACCGGTACAGACAGTTTTAAAGGCAATTTTGGTGTATATATTATATCAACAAATGCAAAATATTGGAATAACTCGTATACGATTTTTGTGTATGCTCTGTGAATATATTAACATCGATTTCTTATTGATATACATATTGATATACATATTGATATACATATTCCTATTTGGTTACAAGAATAACTGCATTTTATACTGTAGTTATTAAGGGGAGGTATTTACTTTGTTCCCTAGACCTCCATCAAGCTAAAAATTATACCCCCTTGAGTCCCTTTCAAGATAAATTTGTACATTTTTCGGTAGAAAAATTTCCCGGCCGAAGGCCGGTTCCTCTTAAATTACAGGCTCGCTGTCGCTCGCCAGGATAAAATCGACACCTGAATGGCACGAAAGGTCTTATTATGGGGTGAAAGTTCTTAAAATCGCTAAACTAATGGGGCGGACGTTTTATAATATCAAAAGCAATGGGGCTCAACATGAGGGAGAAAGGGGTCAAGAAAAAAATCCCTCAAGTGGAAATCTCCCCTTAAAGACATATATCTATATATAAAATGTTATATACACAACGTTTAATGAGACGTAGGTATTATTCGTAAGAACTTCTACAAGAAACAAGAAACTAAATTTAACAAACTCATCTCAACTAATATCCCAGGCAACTTGTTGACAAAGACACACAAACTTCTAATAAACCTTCAATAACAATGTCTCAATTTCAGATTAACATGTATTGTAATATCATACTTCAAGTAACTCGACTAACTACTCAATAAACCTTTCTACGCCAATAACGCTTGTGCAACTATCGGGAGAGAGATACTCCATGTACACTGGACACCCTAAATATAATAATAATAATAAGAAGAAGAACATTAAATATTATAGTTGTCCATTAGTTTCTCATTTTTTCTTTATCTCTACCAATAATCCAAAAGTAGAAAACGGCTCAAACGCCAAAATCCCCAAAATGCAGGAATCACGGCAAGGCAACACTGCACCTGATACGAGTACGCGTGCGTGGCTGAGGCGGGTGGGATACTGGAAGTCCTCCAATATTTCGCTAATTTCATCGAATATACGAGTGATCTGAACGTTTTAATTATCGATATATGTGTACGAAGGCCCAGTGAACCTTTGACTGTGACTGGTTTGGTGTTATAGTGACTTGGTGTTGTGCTACCGAAGATTTGATTTACGGCGATTCTGAGGGCTGTGTTTTGATACGGTGAACATGGCGGCCGCGGTGGTGGGCGTAATCCCTTTGAATCGAGAAGGCTATTTATTGAACCTCCTTGTTATAAATAATACAAACCAGGGTTCTAACTTATCTGGTGTGTTCTAACTTCTCTTGGTAACTGTATATTGTAGTGGCTAATTTCTAAGTGACAATTAGTGACCGATTATTAAGGAAGGGGCGGGTCCGTTTGGTCTTCACGTTTTCTTTCGCGTTGCCATGGTAACCAGTGACGTACATCAGGAGTGCCAACATTTAAACACAATTCGTTATTAACAATGGTCTATGTGTATTAGTGTATAATTCATTCGTCTAAGAATTACCTTGCCCCTGATACATTAATTGAAATTACACTACTTTTATCCTGACAACGAAATGTAAAGAGGTCGTCAGTTTGCAAACTCTTGGTGGGATGGTGGTAAGCCCGACTCGTCACGTCGTGCAGTGATGGGGGCATGGGGAGGTATAGACGTGTGTGTGTGGGGGGAGGGGGGGGGGGGGTCAGTAAGGCCCGCTCATTCCTTTATACCAATTCCCCCCCCCCCCCCTCACCTCTCCAGCATCGCAGAGGCCTCCCACTAACCCTTTCAATAACGCTGCCGGCCTTTTAATTTTATTGAGGCTACTATTACACGATTCTATTCAGTTTACAAAGGGCCTCTGGCAATTAAAAGGCTTCGAACTTAGCCCGACTCGTCTCGTTGTGCAGTGGTGGGGGTGTCAGCATGGCCCGCTTCTCCCCCCCCCCCCCCCCCCCCTCCATCGTAGAACCCTCGCACTGATATCAGAAGAGGACAGAATATGACCTTGGAGGATGAGTGGCTACCGCAGGGCAAGAAGAAAAACAAACAACAACCACAGTAACAGCACCAGGAAGGTTCGTTCTACCGGGGTTATTATTAGTTCGGGGAATTGGGGGAGGCGCCGTGAAAGCAAGTCACTACACACGGTTTAAGGGGGAGGTAGTTGCTCCCTCATGTTTAACCCCATTCATGAGAGAGAAAGGAGTCAAGAAAAAAATCCCTCAAGTGGATATCTCCCCTTAAGTGACTTGAGAAAATTGAGGGCCACCTATGTCAATACTTCCAGTTGATTAGGTCTTGCCAACCGGATTTAATGTCTTGTCTGGGTAGTAATTAAGTCATTATTTATTCTTAACCAAGGTTTTAATAATCACGGTCGCACCAGCCAATCAGCTGGAACTGTTGCCATATAAGTGGGCCATAAATTTCACGCATAGAAAACTTGAGGACGGGGGGGGGGGGGGGGGTAACACGATTCCTATTTTAAGGGTATCTTTTCTGAACCACCTTTTCTCTCCTGTTTCTTTCATTTATGCTGATGGGTTCTGTTGCCGATGCTAAAATGAGGGCACACACATACACTCACTCACATTCACTTACACTATCACACACACACACACACATTCACTTACACTTTCTCTCACTCACTCACTCACACACACACACACACACACACACACACACACACACACACACACACACACACACACACACACTTTGTCATTAATACTGCCGTGCAATCTCTCTCTCTCTCTCTCTCTCACAGAGAGAGAGAGAGACAGCTGATGACAAGTTACAGAGGGCCGATCGGTGGTTGATTCCGATGATGGATGAGGTGGGTGGGTGGGTGGATGGATGAGGTGGGCGGGTGGGTGGATGGATGAGGTGGGCAGGTGGGTGGATGGATGAGGTGGGTGGGTGGATGGATAAATAGGCGTAGATCAAGGGTGTGGTAGGTGGATGGATTGGACGTGGATCATGTGGATGGATATATGAGTTTTCGTAAATTGTGGATGGGTGGATGGCCTGGCTGCACATAACTCTTGTGATTGATTGAATTGATGGATGTGTTGCTGGGAGAGAGAAAGAGAGAGAGGGGGGGGGGGAGTGTTCACGTAATTTATGATCACAAGATATAGTACCGGTATGTGTGAGAGAGGGAGGGAGTGTGTGAGAGAGGGAGGGAGTGTGTGAGAGAGGGAGGGAGTGTGTGAGAGAGGGAGGGAGTGTGTGAGAGAAAGAGAGGGAGTGTTTCTTTGTGTGTCTGTGTGTGATAGAGAGACGGGGGGGGGGGGGGGGGGGGATTAACGTGTACGGCCACAAGTGATGACGATGATTGTGTGAGAGAGAGAGAGAGAGCTACATAGAGCTACATAGAGCTACATAGATACACAGCCCACACAGACCTCAAGGTCCTTACTAGGCAGTCTGGCCTTACAAACTAACTATATATGAAAGAGAGAGAGAGAGATCCATAATGATAAATTCCTTGCAATTCACCGGAACTTGCATTATGGGCAATTGATAATATTATTGATAGATAGATAAATAGAAAAAATATAGATATATGGATAGATAGATATAGATACATAGTACGGTATATGTATTTCCACCATTTGCCCTTAACATAATTATAGATTCATATACTCCTTGTGAAATATGATGATAAATACATGCACTAATTATCATTAACTAAACACATTAATTCTCTGTGTTGCAGGAACCAGTGAGTACATAACCAGTGAGTACATAACCAGTGAGTACATAACCAGTGAGTACATGACCAGTGAGTACATGACCAGTGAGTACATAACCAGTGAGTACATAACCAGTGAGTACATGACCAGTGAGTACATAACCAGTGAGTACATAACCAGTGAGTACATAACCAGTGAGTACATAACCAGTGAGTACATAACCAGTGAGTACATAACCAGTGAGTACATGACCAGTGAGTACATAACCAGTGAGTACATGACCAGTGAGTACATAACCAGTGAGTACATGACCAGTGAGTACATGACCAGTGAGTACATAACCAGTGAGTACATGACCAGTGAGTACATGACCAGTGAGTACATAACCAGTGAGTACATGACCAGTGAGTACATGACCAGTGAGTACATGAGTACATAACCAGTGAGTACATGACCAGTGAGTACATAACCAGTGAGTACATGACCAGTGAGTACATAACCAGTGAGTACATGACCAGTGAGTACATGACCAGTGAGTACATGACCAGTGAGTACATGACCAGTGAGTACATGACCAGTGAGTACATAACCAGTGAGTACACCAGTGAGTACATGACCTGAGAGTACATAACCAGTGAGTACTGACCAGTGAGTACATGACCAGTGAAGTACATAACCGTGAGTACATGACCAGTGAGTACATAACCAGTGAGTACATAACCAGTGAGTACATGACCAGTGAGTACATAACCAGTGAGTACATGACCAGTGAGTACATAACCAGTGAGTACATAACCAGTGAGTACATGACCAGTGAGTACATAACCAGTGAGTACATAACCAGTGAGTACATGACCAGTGAGTACATAACCAGTGAGTACTAACCAGTGAGTACATGACCAGTGAGTACATAACCAGTGAGTACATAACCAGTGAGTACATGACCAGTGAGTACATAACCAGTGAGTACATAACCAGTGAGTACATGACCAGTGAGTACATAACCAGTGAGTACATAACCAGTGAGTACATGACCAGTGAGTACATGACCAGTGAGTACATGACCAGTGAGTACATGACCAGTGAGTACATGACCAGTGAGTACATGACCAGTGAGTACATGACCAGTGAGTACATAACCAGTGAGTACATGACCAGTGAGTACATGACCAGTGAGTACATAACCAGTGAGTACATGACCAGTGAGTACATGACCAGTGAGTACATGACCAGTGAGTACATAACCAGTGAGTACATAACCAGTGAGTACATGACCAGTGAGTACATGACCAGTGAGTACATGACCAGTGAGTACATGACCAGTGAGTACATGACCAGTGAGTACATAACCAGTGAGTACATAACCAGTGAGTACATGACCAGTGAGTACATGACCAGTGAGTACATAACCAGTGAGTACATGACCAGTGAGTACATAACCAGTGAGTACATAACCAGTGAGTACATAACCAGTGAGTACATAACCAGTGAGTACATGACCAGTGAGTACATGACCATGAGTACATAACCAGTGAGTACATGACCAGTGAGTACATGACCAGTGAGTACATGACCAGTGAGTACATGACCAGTGAGTACATAACCAGTGAGTACATAACCAGTGAGTACATGACCAGTGAGTACATAACCAGTGAGTACATAACCAGTGAGTACATGACCAGTGAGTACATAACCAGTGAGTACATAACCAGTGAGTACATAACCAGTGAGTACATAACCAGTGAGTACATAACCAGTGAGTACATAACCAGTGAGTACATAACCAGTGAGTACATGACCAGTGAGTACATAACCAGTGAGTACATAACCAGTGAGTACATGACCAGTGAGTACATAACCAGTGAGTACATAACCAGTGAGTACATGACCAGTGAGTACATGACCAGTGAGTACATGACCAGTGAGTACATGACCAGTGAGTACATAACCAGTGAGTACATGACCAGTGAGTACATGACCAGTGAGTACATAACCAGTGAGTACATGACCAGTGAGTACATGACCAGTGAGTACATAACCAGTGAGTACATGACCAGTGAGTACATGACCAGTGAGTACATGACCAGTGAGTACATAACCAGTGAGTACATAACCAGTGAGTACATGACCAGTGAGTACATAACCAGTGAGTACATGACCAGTGAGTACATGACCAGTGAGTACATGACCAGTGAGTACATAACCAGTGAGTACATGACCAGTGAGTACATAACCAGTGAGTACATGACCAGTGAGTACATGACCAGTGAGTACATAACCAGTGAGTACATAACCAGTGAGTACATGACCAGTGAGTACATGACCAGTGAGTACATAACCAGTGAGTACATGACCAGTGAGTACATAACCAGTGAGTACATGACCAGTGAGTACATGACCAGTGAGTACATAACCAGTGAGTACATGACCAGTGAGTACATGACCAGTGAGTACATAACCAGTGAGTACATGACCAGTGAGTACATAACCAGTGAGTACATAACCAGTGAGTACATGACCAGTGAGTACATGACCAGTGAGTACATAACCAGTGAGTACATGACCAGTGAGTACATAACCAGTGAGTACATGACCAGTGAGTACATGACCAGTGAGTACATGACCAGTGAGTACATGACCAGTGAGTACATGACCAGTGAGTACATAACCAGTGAGTACATGACCAGTGAGTACATAACCAGTGAGTACATGACCAGTGAGTACATAACCAGTGAGTACATGACCAGTGAGTACATGACCAGTGAGTACATGACCAGTGAGTACATGACCAGTGAGTACATGACCAGTGAGTACATAACCAGTGAGTACATGACCAGTGAGTACATGACCAGTGAGTACATGACCAGTGAGTACATGACCAGTGAGTACATGACCAGTGAGTACATGACCAGTGAGTACATAACCAGTGAGTACATGACCAGTGAGTACATGACCAGTGAGTACATGACCAGTGAGTACATGACCAGTGAGTACATAACCAGTGAGTACATGACCAGTGAGTACATGACCAGTGAGTACATAACCAGTGAGTACATGACCAGTGAGTACATAACCAGTGAGTACATGACCAGTGAGTACATGACCAGTGAGTACATAACCAGTGAGTACATGACCAGTGAGTACATAACCAGTGAGTACATAACCAGTGAGTACATGACCAGTGAGTACATAACCAGTGAGTACATGACCAGTGAATACATAACCAGTGAATACATAACCAGTGAGTACATGACCAGTGAGTACATAACCAGTGAGTACATAACCAGTGAGTACATGACCAGTGAGTACATGACCAGTGAGTACATGACCAGTGAGTACATAACCAGTGAGTACATGACCAGTGAGTACATAACCAGTGAGTACATGACCAGTGAGTACATAACCAGTGAGTACATGACCAGTGAGTACATGACCAGTGAGTACATAACCAGTGAGTACATAACCAGTGAGTACATGACCAGTGAGTACATGACCAGTGAGTACATGACCAGTGAGTACATAACCAGTGAGTACATGACCAGTGAGTACATGACCAGTGAGTACATGACCAGTGAGTACATAACCAGTGAGTACATAACCAGTGAGTACATGACCAGTGAGTACATGACCAGTGAGTACATAACCAGTGAGTACATGACCAGTGAGTACATAACCAGTGAGTACATGACCAGTGAGTACATAACCAGTGAGTACATAACCAGTGAGTACATATATTACATAGATTTCCTTAACCCCTTCTGTACCGGCGACGTGTTTTTAATTATATTCTAGCTATATTAAGACGATTCTGTGCAGTTTCAGAAGGATCTTTCGTAGTAAAAGGGTTAAGCGGGATAGTTCGAAGCTTGTTAATTGCTGGAGACCTTTTTACAAACTGAATACAATCGTCTAATAGAAGCCAGAAAAAGTTAAGACGTCGCCGGCACAAAAGGGGTTAACCTCTTGTGTACCGGCGCCGTCCTTGCACACTTGTGCTGGCTAGTGGCTACTGTTAGACGATGTTATTCAACTTAAAAAGTGCCTCCAGCAATTAACAGGCTTTGAACTGTCTCACTTAACCCTTTTTTACTACCACAGATCCTTCTTTAAGGGGAGGTATTTAGTTTGTTCCCTAGACCTCCATCAAGCTTAAAATTACACCCCCTTGAGTCCCTTTCAAGATAAATTTGTACATTTTTCGGTAGAAAAATGTCCCGGCCGAAGGCCGGTTCCTCTTAAATTACAGGCTCGCTATCGCTCGCCAGGATAAAATCGACACTTGAATTGCACGAAAGGCCTTAATATGGGGTGAAAGTTGTTAAAATCGCTAAACTAATGGGGCAAACGTTTTATAATATCAAAAGCAATGGGGCTAAACATGAGGGAGAAAGGGGTCAAGAAAAAAACTCCCTCAAGTGGAGATCTCCCCTTAACGGCTCAAAATCGTCTAAATATGCTACAATAAAAAATGTTAAAATAAGTCATCAGTAAAGAAGAGGTTAAAAGTATGAGTGTTTAGCTAAGTGTGTTTAGCTAAGTGTGTTTAGCTAAGTGTGTTTAGCTAAGTGTGTTTAGCTAAGTGTGTTTAGCTTAGTGTGTTTAGCTAAGTGTGTTTAGCTTAGTGTGTTTAGCTTAGTGTGTTTAGCTAAGTGTGTTTAGCTTAGTGTGTTTAGTTAAGTGTGTTTAGCTAAGTGTGTTTAGCTAAGTGTGTTTAGCTAAGGGTGTTTTAGCTAAGGGTGTTTAGCTAAGGGTGTTTAGCTAAGTGTGTTTAGCTAAGTGTGTTTAGCTAAGTGTGTTTTAGCTAAGGGTGTTTAGCGAAGTGTGTTTAGCTTAGTGTGTTTAGCTAAGTGTGTTTAGCTAAGGGTGTTTAGCTAAGGGTGTTTAGCTAAGGGTGTTTTAGCTAAGGGTGTTTAGCTAAGTGTGTTTAGCTAAGTGTGTTTAGCTAAGTGTGTTTAGCTAAGTGTGTTTAGCTAAGTGTGTTTAGCTAAGGGTGTTTAGCTAAGGGTGTTTAGCTAAGGGTGTTTAGCTAAGGGTGTTTTAGCTAAGGGTGTTTAGCTAAGTGTGTTTAGCTTAGTGTGTTTAGCTTAGTGTGTTTAGCTAAGGGTGTTTAGCTAAGGGTGTTTTAGCTAAGTGTGTTTAGCTAAGGGTGTTTAGCTTAGTGTGTTTAGCTTAGTGTGTTTAGCTAAGTGTGTTTAGCTAAGTGTGTTTAGCTTAGTGTGTTTAGCTAAGGGTGTTTTAGCTAAGGGTGTTTAGCTAAGTGTGTTTAGCTAAGGGTGTTTAGCTAAGTGTGTTTAGCTAAGTGTGTTTAGCTAAGTGTGTTTAGCTAAGGGTGTTTAGCTAAGGGTGTTTAGCTAAGGGTGTTTAGCTAAGGGTGTTTAGCTAAGTGTGTTTAGCTAAGGGTGTTTAGCTAAGTGTGTTTAGCTAAGGGTGTTTAGCTAAGGGTGTTTAGCTAAGTGTGTTTAAACCCCCTTCAGCACGATGGCGTCATTGTCATCTTATTTCGGTTACCATGAGACGATTATCTTTAAGTTTGCAACCCACCTCTGTGACTCAAAAGGCGTAAATACCGGTACGCTATCAATAAACCCTCCGAATAACATAACACCTTTTAAAACTTAATAAAATCGTCTAATGGTAGTCAGAATAAAGTGAATAATGACGTCCTATTGCCGAAACAGGTAATGCCGTATTTTTCGATTATCAAAACGTCTGAAAATAGAGCGACGATACCACTTTATGATATATAATTATTACATTACAACTAAAATCTATAGCCAAATACCAGTACAAGCTGACATGGGCAGTTGAAGAATACGAATAATGGGTGTGTTAACCGAGTGTGGAAGTTAAGAGCGGGGTTAATGTTAAGCATTTTAGCGTGGTTTATGAGGTAATTGATAGGGTGGCTGGCTGGGTGGGTTAGGGCGCCTGTACCACCAGCCTAACTACCGACATGGTTGTAGTCTTGTTTCACTATATATAGGACGGGGGGGGGGGGGGGGGGGGGGTTCAATGCTATTTGGCCTGAAGGAGATCTTTTAGGCACTGTTTTGCTTTATTAGTTTGGAGACGTTTCACCCTTTAGTTTAGTGATAATCAGACGTTTCACCCCATTCAGGTGGTGTGTTATGTGTGTGTGTGAAAAGGTCTAAAACAATAGATGAACTCAATGATATGCCTTAGTTAAACCTCGTATATCCAACGCACTTCCCGCTTGTACGTACAAGTCTTTAATTATCTTTGATAGCTAGCCACCCTCCCTGCTTCCTTCCTATCCACCACTTTGATTGCCAGCCACCCTCCCTGCTTCCTTCCTATCCACCACTTTGATTGCCAGCCACCCTCCCTGCTTCCTTCCTATCCACCACTTTGATAGCCAGCCACCCTCCCTGCTTCCTTCCTATCCACCACTTTGATAGCCAGCCACCCTCCCTGCTCCACCCTCCCTGCTTCCTTCCTATCCACCCACTTTGATAGCCAGCCACCCTCCCTGCGTCCTTCCTATCCACCACTTTGATAGCCAGCCACCCTCCTGCTTCTTTCCTATCCACCACTTTGATTGCCAGCCACCCTCCCTGCTTCCTTCCTATCCACCACTTTGATAGCCAGCCACCCTCCCTGCTTCCTTCCTATCCACCACTTTGATAGCCAGCCAGGGTACCCTCCCTGCTTCCTTCCTATCCACCACTTTGATAGCCAGCCACCCTCCCTGCTTCCTTCCTATCCACCACTTTGGATAGCCAGCCACCCTCCCTGCTTCCTTCCTATCCACCACTTTGATAGCCACCACCCTCCCTGCTTCCTTCCTATCCACCACTTTGATAGCCAGCCACCCTCCCTGCTTCCTTCCTATCCACCACTTTCATAGCCAGCCACCCTCCCTGCTTCCTTCCTATCCACCACTATGATAGCCAGCCACCCTCCCCTGCTTCCTTCCTATCCACCACTTTGATAGCCAGCCACCCACCCTGCTTCCTTCCTATCCACCACTTTGATAGCCAGCCACCCTCCGACCTGCCTTCCTTTCCTATCCACCACTTTGATAGCCAGCCACCATCCCCTGCTTCCTAATCCTATCCACCAACTTTGATAGCCACCACCCTCCCCTGCTTCCTTCCTATTCACCACTTTGATAGCCAGCCACGACCCTCCCTGCTTGCCCTTCCTATCCACCACTTTGATAGCCAGCCACCCTCCCTGCTTCCTTCCTATCCACCACTTTGATAGCTAGCCCCCCTCCCTGCCTTTCCTTTCCCTATCCACCCACTTTGATAGCCAGCCACCCTCCCTGCTTCCTTCCTATCCACCACTTTGATAGCCAGCCACCCTCCCTGCTTCCTTCCTATCCACCACTTTGATAGCCAGCCACCCTCCCTGCTTCCTTCCTATCCACCACTTTCATAGCCAGCCACCCTCCCTGCTTCCTTCCTATCCACCACTTTGATAGCCAGCCACCCTCCCTGCTTCCTTCCTATCCACCACTTTGATAGCCAGCCACCCACCCTGCTTCCTTCCTATCCACCACTTTGATAGCCAGCCACCCTCCCTGCTTCCTTCCTATCCACCACTTTGATAGCCAGCCACCCTCCCTGCTTCCTTCCTATCCACCACTTTGAGGTGTACGTGGTGGGTTATCAGACCTAGTTTATATATAAATGTCTTCCTCTCATTAAACTATTTTTAGAACAATTTAAAGTTGAACTATAACGTATAAACCATATAGAACCCCGTACGTGCGAGGAAGGCCATGCATTTGTAGTGTACGGTACGTGATCGAAGGGTCTTTTGTAAAGGTGTGATCGTGAAGACTTGAACACCTCCGAATGATACAAAAAAAAAAAAATTGTATTTTGTCACCAACCCACTTCACTTCTAAACTCAAATAATAAAAACAAGACCGTGAGCGTTAACTATAAAAACAAGACCGTGAGCGTTAACTATAAAAACAAGACCGTGAGCGTTAACTATAAAAACAAGACAGTGAGCCTTAACTATAAAAACAAGACCGTGAGCGTTAACTATAAAAACAAGACCGTGAGCGTTAACTATAAAAACAAGACCGTGAGCGTTAACTATAAAAACAAGACCGTGAGCGTTAACTATAAGAAAACAAACCGTGATCGTAACTATAAAACAGACCCGGAGCGTTAACTATCCTCTGTTTTTCTCTCCTTCCTCTTTCTCAGCTGACGATAAATTGAATCCCTTAGTGGCTAATTTCACGATACAATGAAACTCCTATGTCACACACACACACACACACACACACACACAGGTACAATATTCTCTACACAACGGAATTTTGTCTTAAGGTCACTACTCTTAAGAACGTGATAGGCTAGAGGCAGAATCATGGACGTGGTTGTGAAGTATGGGGATTGGTGTACAGTATATATATATATATATATATTCTATCGCTATTACACCAATGTGTTCTTCAGAGCTCTCTCAGTGTATATCCCCCCTCCCTCGAGGGCGAGTCTGAGGCACCTGCCTTTCAACACAGTCCCACCCATATTCTGTCCAGCTCTTCAACCAAAGAATTGGCAAATTTTCTCAGTTTTTCTTCTACTCATCATGGAACTCTCTCCCTCAATCAATCTTTCCTTTATCCTATGATTTAGGCTGCTTTAAACTTCGTGTGTCCAGGCATTTTGATCCCAACTTCCCCTAAAATTGGCTCTCTTTTGGCTTTGTGGGAGACACTCGTTACCGGCAGCCTGCCTTTTGTCTCCTTCATACACATAGAAAATACAATCATCAATCATCGACTCCTATCATCAACGCACGAACACCACACATCAATCATCAACCCATGTCATCAACCAGGGTTACCAAATCAAGTCTGCTAGATAGTAAATAAATGCCGACTATCGCTAGAATTACAGCACAATCTCTACAATATCTCTCTAAAATGGCTCATATACCGTATACAGAATATTGCTAAAATTCATATTACAATTTCTACAATATCTCTCTAAAATGGCTCATATACCGTATACAGAATATTGCTAAAATTCATATTACAATTTCTACAATATCTCTCTAAAATGGCTCATATCTACAGAATATCGCTAGAATAATGGCACAATCTCTACAATATCTCTCTAAAATGGCTCATATCTACAGAATATCGCTAGAATAATGGCACAATTTCTACAATATCTCTCTAAAATGGCTCAAATCTACAGAATATCGCTAGAATAATGGCACAATCTCTACAATATCTCTGTAAAATGGCTCATATCTACAGAATATCGCTAGAATTCAGGTTGCTAGATGTAAAATTTGCCACTAGATCGAAGTCAATACCTCTGCATATAGCGGGAAAGTAGCTAAATTGGCAACACTGCCCTGTGCATCGATATTTTAATCAGTCAATCTGTTTACGGCATCTATAAATCTAACAGTAAAACAAATTTATAGACCATTTCTCTCCTACCCCTTCCATTCAAAGCATCATACATCAATCATCAACCCCTGTCATTAACGCTCGATCAACATACATCAATCCTTAAGGGGACCGGGTCGTATTTATTTGCTCCTTTATATATATATATATATATATATATATATATATATATATATATATAGTATATATCTATAGTATACACACACACAGATGTATCCCGTTTGTACAGTATATATATATATATTTTTTTTCTTTTTAGTTTCTTCCCTAGACCTCCATCAAACTTTTAAAAAACATCCATTAGATCCCCCTTCTAGATTAATTTGTACATTTTTCGGTAGAAAAATTTCAATGCTATTAGGCACTGTTTTGCTTTATTAGTTTGGAGATTATAAGAAGTTTCACCCCTTAGTTTAGTGATAATTAGACGTTTCACCCCATTGAGGTGGTGTGTTGTGTGTGTGTGTGTGTGTGTGTGTGTGAAATGGTCTAAAACAATAGATGAACTCAATGATATGCCTTAGTTAAACCTCGTATATCCAACGCACTTCCCGCTTGTACGTACAAGTCTTTAATTATCTTTGATAGCTAGCCACCCTCCCTGCTTCTTTCCTATCCACCACTTTGATTGCCAGCCACCCTCCCTGCTTCCTTCCTATCCACCACTTTGATAGCCAGCCACCCTCCCTGCTTCCTTCCTATCCACCACTTTGATAGCCAGCCACCCTCCCTGCTTCCTTCCTATCCACCACTTTGATAGCCAGCCACCCTCCCTGCTTCCTTCCTATCCACCACTTTGATAGCCAGCCACCCTCCCTGCTTCCTTCCTATCCACCACTTTGATAGCCAGCCAGGGTACCCTCCCTGCTTCCTTCCTATCCACCACTTTGATAGCCAGCCACCCTCCCTGCTTCCTTCCTATCCACCACTTTGATAGCCAGCCACCCTCCCTGCTTCCTTCCTATCCACCACTTTGATAGCCAGCCACCCTCCCTGCTTCCTTCCTATCCACCACTTTGATAGCCAGCCACCCTCCGAGTTCCTTCCTATCCACCACTTTGATAG
>CM064573.1:1379690-1472190 GCA_032716605.1 Paralithodes platypus
GCAAGACAGATAATATAGATAGATAGATAGATAGATAGATAGATAGATACATAACAGTGAAATAGAGAGAGAAAGGGGGTTGTAAAAGAGAGAGAGAGAGAGAGAGAGAGAGAGAGAGAGAGTTAGAGGAGCAATAACGGAGCCACAACTTCTGTCCCCCCTGTAACCCCCCCCCCTCCCCTACCCTACCCCCTGCAAGGACATAACCCTACCCTACCACCCTGCCAAGACATCTTGTATGACTGTATGTGCAAGGAGAGAGAGAGAGAGTACAAAGGAGTACAAAGGAAATCAAGCAAAAACAGATCTAGTGACCCTTCTAGGTTGCTTGTCCTCCAAAACACTGAGGATCAAGTGTCCAAACAGTGGTTTAGAGTGGGTAAGGGAACATTGGAAAGGGAAATACTGCCCTGGAACTAATGTCCGTGGCAGGATTAGGAAGTTAGTAGGGGACAGATGGGTTAGTAACTGAGGGGGGGATAAAATAAAGTTATTCATTTACAAACGCAGTCAGTCGCGGGTTTGATGCGAGATATTTGTCTAGGCGGAGTTTAAATGAATCAACGGTGATGCAGTCTATAACGTTTCGGGGAAGCCCATTCCACAAGTTGACCACTCGATTGAAGAAGAAATTCTTAGATTCGTGTGAGTTAAAAGATTTACCACAATTTTGCAACCGTTTCCCCGCGTGTAATTAGATTGGTCGATAGTGAAGTACTTACTACAGTTCATATTGTCGATGCCTTTGATGATTTTGAACACTTGAATTAAGTCACCTCTTAATCTGCGCTGGGTTAAAGGAAATAGATTTAATTCTCTAAGACGCTCTTCGGATGGTTTGTTCTTTAGGCTAGGTCTCATTTTGGTAACTCTACGTTGAACTCGTTCTAGCTTGTTTATATCTTTTTTGGTAATAAGGGCACCAGGATTGAACGCAGTATTCCAGAAGAGGGCGGACTAATGAATTGTAAAGGGTTAGGATAACTTCTTTGGATTTATGCTCAAATGACCTGCCTATAAAGCCAATTATTTTGTTTGCCTTATTAACAACTTCTGAACATTGTTGACTCGGTTTTAGGTTACTCGATATTGTTACTACCAGATCGGTTTCTCTGTTTACATTCTTAAGCTGAGTGCCATTCATCGAATAGTTTGCTTTCTCATTTAGGTATCCGATATGTAGTACTTTACATTTATCCGCATTGAAACTCATTTGCCAAATTTGGGCCCAACATGACAATTTATCTAGATTGTGTTGCATATCAAATTAGTTTATATTCTAGTTTATTGACCAGATAGATAGATAGATAGATAGATAGATAGATAGATAGATAGATAGTTTATTGACCATATAGATAGATAGATAGATACATAGATAGATAGATAGTTTATTGACCACAGCAAAATGTAAAATGTGAAAAATATAAAAAAATACAAAATATAAAAAATGAAAAATGCATACATACGAACATACACACAAATCCTATAGGTAGATACTAAGTTATAGCAAATCGTCTAACAGTGGCCAGAATGTGAGAACAATGCGTCATCGGGCTGAAGGGGTTACATTTGGCACTGGCTGAGATTCACCGGTTGAAATGGTCTATAGTCTGACGATAAATTGAATCCCATAGTAACATTCTGTATAGGCCTATATCAATAGTGGATGGACAAATTACTATGTCTCTTCATCCTATTAAGGGGAGATTTCCACTTGAGGGATTTTTTTATTTACCCCTTTCTCCCTCATGTTTAGCCCCATTGCTTTTGAGATTTTAAGACGTTCGCCACATTAGTTTGGCGATTTTAAGAACTTTTGCCCCATTTATGTCACTTTTAAGACCTTTCGTGCCATTTAGGTGTCGATTTTTTCCTGGCGAGCGATAGCGAGCCTGTAATTTAAGAGGAACCGGCCTTCGGCCGGGAAATTTTTGCTACCGAAAAATGTACAAATTTATCTTGACAGGGGGTCAAGGGGTGTAATTTGAAGCTTAATGGAAGTCTAGGAAACATACTAAAAACCTCCCCTTAATACCAGGCTTTTATAATTTACAATATGTCACTTGACAAATTTCATAATGGGTAAGAAATCAAGACGAAGATATGGCAATTTACCGTCCAGTTTTCCGCGAGCTCTGTGTAGCACCTATGCCCTCACCACCAACCCCCCAAAATCTTGACAATAACCATATTTTACCAACCGACCAACTCGACCGATATTACTACCCTCCAAGTTTCTCTCCCTGATGGACGGGGTAATAACAGTCCATTCTCTGCTGTCTGCCTCTCTGTCTGTCTGTCTGTCTGTCTGTTTGTCTAATTGTTGGGTTTCTGTCTGTTTTGGTTGTTTGTGTGTTTGTTTGTTTGTTTGTTTTTGTTTACCTGTTGTTGTCTTTGTTTGTTTGTCTTACTATCTGTTTTCTAATTGTTGGGTTTCTGTCTTTGGGTTTGTTTGTTTACCTGTTTTGTCTTTCTTTATACTTGTTTACCTGTTTTGTCTTTGTTTATACTTGTTTACCTGTTTTGTCTTTGTTTATACTTGTTTACCTGTTTTGTCTTTCTTTATACTTGTTTACCTGTTTTGTCTTTGTTTACCTGTTTTGTCTTTCTTTATACTTGTTTACCTGTTTTGTCTTTGTTTATACTTGTTTACCTGTTTTGTCTTTATACTTGTTTACCTGTTTTGTCTTTGTTTATACTTGTTTACCTGTTTTGTCTTTGTTTATACTTGTTTACCTGTTTTGTGTCTTTGTTTATATCTTGTTTACCTGTTTTGTCTTTGTTTATACTTGTTTACCTGTTTTGTCTTTGTTTATACTTGTTTACCTGTTTTGTCTTTGTTTATACTTGTTTACCTGTTTTGTCTTTGTTTATACTTGTTTACCTGTTTTGTCTTTGTTTATACTTGTTTACCTGTTTTGTCTTTGTTTATTTGTCGACTGTCTTTCTATTTGTCTGTTTATCTATATTTTGTCATATATACTGTATATATATATATTTTTTTTTCAACTCTTTCTATCACTATCTATATTTTATCTATTTATTTGTCAACTATCTTTCTATATCTATAGTTTGTCTGTTATTTTGTCTATCTCTCTATCTCTATGTATCTATATTTAGTTTATGTTGATTTTCCTAACTATAATTTATATATCTGTTATCTACTGTATCTTTATTGATTTGTATGACTGTTTAGCTATCTGTCTGTCTCTCTCTCTCTCTCTCTCTCTCTCTCTCTCTCTCTCTCTCTCTCTCTCTCTCTCTCTCTCTCTCTCTCTCTCTCTCTCTCTCTCTCTCTCTCTCTGTCTCTCTCTCTCTCTCTCTCTCTCTCTCTCTCTCTCTTATCTGTTTACTTAGCTATACTTGTTTACCTGTTTTTGTCTATGTATATTAGTTTGACAATTTGTTCTATCTGATTGCCTATCTATATATTAGTTAAGGGGGTGGCCTGCTATTTTTCTCTCATTTTCTCTCTTTCTCTGGCTTATATCCATTCTGCCCAATTCAGCCTACTATTTTAAGATGCTTATCCCCATCCAGGTGTCGAGTTTTTCCTGGTGAGCGGTAGCGAGCCAGTATATGTTTATAAATGTTTTTGACAGCAGGCTAAATATGTAAATTTTTCGATAGAAAAATGTCTCCGGCGAAACCGGATTTCTCGATACAATGCTGGCTCGCTATCGATCGCCTGGAAGAAATCGTCACCTAGATGGAAAAAAAAAAAAAAAAAAAAAAAAAAAAAAACAGTAGGCTGAATGGGGCCGAATGGATACAAGCCAGATAAAGAGAGAAAAGGAGAGAAAAAAAAACCCAGGTCACTCCCCTTAATCTGTGTTGTGTTGTCTGTGTGTTATAGTCTGAATACTTTAGTGTCACCCTGTATGTGTGTATACCCCGTTTTCTATCCGTCTATCTGTCTGTCTGTCTATCAAGCTGTCTGTCTCTTTATCTGCCTGTCTTTCTGTCTATCTTGTTAGTTTGTCTGTCTGTATGTTCCCTTGTTTGTCTATCCATCTGTCTGTCTGTCTCACTATCTGTCACTTTAACTGTCTGTCTGTCTGTCTGTCTATCACCTTATCTGTCACTTTATCCGCCTGTCTGTCCCCTAGTCTGTCTGTCTGTCTGTCCATTCTGTCTGTCTGTCCCCCCATAACAACTTTCTTCCCGTCCTTCCAACTGTTCCCCTGACACTACTTCCCTCCGAGGTCATAATGGCTTGCTCAAATAAAAACCCTCCAGTATGGCTTCCCTCACTGATTCTTATAGACACTCTCTCGATATGGATGGTGGCTATATCTTTCTTGGTCGCTCTCTTCTTTTATTCTCTCTCTCTCTCTCTCTCTCTCTCGCTTCATTTCCACTTTTCTTCTTAACTTATCTCTCCTTCACACACACACATACACACACACACACTCATTCTTACACACACACACACACACACACACACACACACACACACACACTCATTCTTACACACACACACACACACACACACACACACACACACACACACACACATCGGAGGATCATCGTCTCAGGAATCGTCCCCCGGCTCGGTGTAGAGAGCCGATTTTACAACATAGCCACCAGCACAAATCGTTGTCTAGCAAACCTCTGCAGGAAGGAGAACGTGGGATTCGTCGACACCTGGGACAATTTCTACTACGATGACTATTTGTTTTCGAATGATGGAGTTCATCTGAACCAGGTGGGAGCAGCGCGTTTTGGGCGTCTTCTCAACGATGCGGTGAAGGATTTTCGGAGAAGAAATCAACTCAGCACAGGACAACCAGGAAGGAGGACCGAAGACAGCGAGGACGGCAATCTACAAAGGAATTAAATACTAATCCGTCAAGAACCGCGAATTTGGATAAAGCTCCACCAACACGACCCAAATTCAAAACCGTCAGGGATAACAACCGAGGACCGAGGACAGCCATGAATGTAAATGTAGATCCGACCAGAACCAAAAATTCGATGAAAGAACGATCTGCGAGTTCTAAAACCGCAACTTTAAAGGTTTTCTATGCAAACGCTCGTAGCATACGCAATAAATTTTCAGATTTAGAGGAACTAGTGTTTACAGAAAATTATGATGTGATTGGCATAACAGAATCTTGGCTCAATACACAAGATAGAGACTTTTTAGCAGAGTATTCACTTCCCGGTTATGTAATGTTTGAGAACAGCCGAATAAATAAAAATGGAGGTGGCGTTTTATTTTATATCAAAGAAAGTCTTAACCCGACCCTCGTGTCAAAACCTCAAATTGTGAACGTCGACACATCTTTTGTGCTAATAAAGAAATAAAGGTACAAAAATAATACTTGCGTTAATATACAGACCTCCAGCTCAATCAGTGCAAACTGACCGAGAAATTTACGAACAAATTGCAGATGTAAGTAACTCACAAGATACCGTAATTTTTGGCGACTTTAATTTACCTGTGACCAAGTGGGGCGATACTCTTACTTCACACTCCGGACATGACTTGTATACGAACTTGCAAGAGAGTTCGCTTTATCAATTTGTTCGAATGCCGACCCGTGGTAATAACGTTCTTGACATTGTACTTGCAACAAAAGAAGAATTGATAGAGAATTTGAATGTTGGTGATGAATTCAGTAACAGCGACCATCGTACGATAACTTTCACTTTAAAGTTTACTAGTAACGAACCAAATAGTAGCATCGAAAAAGTCCCTAATTTCAAGAAAGCAAACTTCCATAAACTTAGAGCTATGTTTAAAGAAACTGACTGGAGCTTTTTAATTAACAATAACGACATAAATACATCTTGGAAGTTATTCGAAACCACTTACCTAAAAGCAGTGCAAGACTGCATACCATCGAAAATACGGCGTCCAGGCCATAATAATAAGCCCGAATGGTGGAATAAAGATATTTCAAACTGCCTGCTTGCTAAAAAATGCTAATGATAGATTAAAAATCCTCACAAAATGACGAAGAACGGGTGAAATTTGTAGAGCTACGACGCAAAGCCAAAAAGTTAATTAAGCAAAGTAAAAAGACCTTAGAGTTACATATTGCGAATCAAAGTAAAACAAACCCGAAAGAATTCTATAGTTATATCAGAAAGAAAAAAGTAGTTACTTCAACTGTTGGACCGTTAGTCGATGAAAAAGGAGAATACACCAAAGACGAAGTACAAATGAGTAATGCCCTCAATACCTTCTTTGCATCAGTTTTTACAACAGAAGACCTCAGTGATATCCCTACACCATCGCCGATTCAGATTGATAATTCAGATGTTCTAAGCAATATCACCGTTACAGAGAGAGAAGTATTGAATTGTTTAGATAAACTCAAGGTAAATAAAACGCCAGGACCTGATACAATCTCGCCTAGAGTTCTAAAGGAAGCTAAGAATGAGCTCTCCAAACCACTGACATTACTATTCAATAAATCCTTGCAGTCTGGAACTATGCCTGATCAGTGGAAGCTAGCCAACGTAACACCGATATTAAAAAAAGGCAGCAAATCCCTACCCAGTAACTATCGTCCAATTAGCTTAACCTCAGTTGTATGTAAAATGCTAGAAACGGTCATACGAGACAGACTCGTAAATCACTTGGAGGAAAATAACATACTTAAAGATACTCAACACGGCTTTCGTAAAAAACGTTCCTGTTTAACAAACCTCTTAGACTTCTTCCACGATATCCTCAACCTCTACGATGAGAGTAAAGCTGTAGATATTATATACCTTGATTTTCAAAAGGCCTTTGACAAAGTTCCCCACAAACGTTTACTGCTAAAACTAAAAGCGCATGGAATACAAGACGGTGTGTTGAAATGGATAGAAAATTGGCTCAGCAACAGAAAGCAAAGGGTAGTCATAAACGGTAAGGCATCTAAATGGACCAATGTAAGTAGCGGGGTACCCCAGGGATCGGTACTAGGACCAATTCTCTTTCTAATTTACATCAACGACATAGATGAGGGTCTCACCTGCACAATCTCAAAATTTGCTGACGATACAAAAAATTGCAAATAGCGTACTCTCAAAAGAACAAGTTGACGATATGCAACACAATCTAGATAAATTGTCATGTTGGGCCCAAATTTGGCAAATGAGTTTCAATGCGGATAAATGTAAAGTACTACATGTCGGATACCTAAATGAGAAAGCAAACTATTCGATGAATGGCACTCAGCTTAAGAATGTAAACAGAGAAACTGATCTGGGAGTAACAATATCGAGTAACCTAAAACCGAGTCAACAATGTTCAGAAGTTGTTAAGAAGGCAAACAAAATAATTGGCTTTATAGGCAGGTCATTTGAGCATAAATCCAAAGAAGTTATCCTAACCCTTTACAATTCCTTAGTCCGCCCTCTTCTGGAATACTGCGTTCAATCCTGGTGCCCTTATTACCAAAAAGATATAAACAAGCTAGAACGAGTTCAACGTAGAGTTACCAAAATGATACCTAGCCTAAAGAACAAACCATACGAAGAGCGTCTTAGAGAATTAAATCTATTTCCTTTAACCCAGCGCAGATTAAGAGGCGACTTAATTCAAGTGTTCAAAATCATCAAAGGCATCGACAATATGAACTGTAGTAAGTACTTCACTATCGACCAATCTAATTACACGCGGGGAAACGGTTGCAAAATTATTGGTAAATCTTTTAACTCGCACGAATCTAAGAATTTCTTCTTCAATCGAGTTGTCAACTTGTGGAATGGGCTTCCCCGAGACGTTATAGACTGCAGCACCGTTGATTCATTTAAATTCCGCCTAGACAAATATCTCGCATCAAACCCGCGACTGACTGCGTTTGTAAATGAATAACTTTATCCTCCCCTCAGTTACTAACCCATATGTTCCCTACTAACTTCCTAGTCCTGCCACGTTAGTGGCAGGGCAGTAGTTCCCTTTCCAATGTTCCCTTACCCACTCTAAACCACTGTTTGGACACTTGATCCTCAGTGTTTTGGAGGACAAGCAACCTAGAAGGGTCACTAGATCTGTTGTTGCTTGATTTTCTTTGTACTCCTTTGTACTCCTTTGTACACACACACACACACACACACTCTCTCTCCCGTCCCTCCTCTCACTGTCTCTCCCTTCCCTCCTCTCACTCTCTCCCCACCCCCCTCTCCCTCTCTCCCCACCCCTCTCTCCCCACCCCCCTCTCCCTCCGGCCAGATATACGAGATGGCCGTCCTTTGGCGAACTTCCGCGCTCCCTCTAAATTAAGCGGCGCCCCTCCTTTACCGGCAACGGCGATAGTTTGAGATCTATCGGCGGTGACTCGCGCGGATCTATCGGCCCCCGACGTATTCGCAGAGGGGTTTCCGAGGGATAATAATTTGGGGGGTCGAGAGAGAGAGAGAGAGAGAGAGAGTGTGTGTAAGATATAGAGCCACCAAGGAGAGAGTTGTCTATATAGAGTTTCAGAGAGAGAGAGAGAGAGAGAGAGAGAGAGCGAGAGCGAGCGAGTAAGATATAGATCCACCAAGGAGAGAGTTGTCTATATAGAGTTTCAGAGAGAGAGAGAGAGCGTAAGATATAGATCCACCAAGGAGAGAGTTGTCTATATAGAGTTTCAGAGAGAGAGAGAGAGCGTAAGATATAGAGCCACCAAGGAGAGAGTTGTCTATATACAGTTTCAGAGAGAGAGAGAGAGCGTAAGATATAGAGCCACCAAGGAGAGAGTTGTCTATAGAGAGAGAGAGTAAGATATAGAGCCACCAAGGAGAGAGTTGTCTATATAGAGTTTCAGAGAGAGAGAGAGAGCGTAAGATATAGAGCCACCAAGGAGAGAGTTGTCTATAGAGAGAGAGAGAGAGTAAGATATAGAGCCACCAAGGAGAGAGTTGTCTATATAGAGTTTCAGAGAGAGAGAGCTTAAGATATAGAGCCACCAAGGAGAGAGTTGTCTATAGAGAGAGAGAGAGAGTAAGATATAGAGCCACCAAGGAGAGAGTTGTCTATAGAGAGAGAGAGAGTAAGATATAGAGCCACCAAGGAGAGAGTTGTCTATAGAGAGAGAGAGAGAGAGAGAGAGTAAGATATAGAGCCACCAAGGAGAGAGTTGTCTATAGAGAGAGAGAGAGAGAGAGAGAGAGAGAGCGAGAGCGAGAGCGAGCGAGTAAGATATAGATCCACCAAGGAGAGAGTTGTCTATATAGAGTTTCAGAGAGAGAGAGAGAGCGTAAGATATAGAGCCACCAAGGAGAGAGTTTGAGAGCGAGTAAGATATAGAGCCACCAAGGAGAGAGTTGTTTACAGAGAGAGAGAGAGAGAGAGGTGTGTGAAGAGGAATATGGAGATCAGTAAGGAAAGAAGTTAATAGGAAGTTGGAATAAGTAAATAAAGGAATAATAAGATAAATATGAGAAATAATAAGCCATAAAGAGAGAAATACTATTTAATGATATTCAAAATACAAAATTGTGATACGGTATATAAGGACTACAAAATAAGTCGGCCGAATACAAAGTCAGCCGCTAGGAGAACTTGGTAACTACTACTCCCCATAACGTTTCTCAGGTGATCGTAAAGAGATTAAAAGTCCCCCCTCCCCTCCCCTCCACGACCTCACCCGTTTTCTCTCGTCCATAAGTGACATCCCATTTTCTCTCGTCCGTACAAAGGAGTACAAAGGAAAACAAGCAACAACCGCTCATGCGACCCCTCAAGGTTACTTGCCCTCCAAAATTCTGCTGTTTCTAGTGTCCAACAGTATTTCAGAGAGATAAAGATGTGAAAAGGAAATACCTCCCTGGGGATTAACATGGCAGGGAGGGGGGACAATATTAATGATATAGCACAATTAGGGAAATATTTTAGTAATTTACAAATGCAGTCAACCTTGAATTCAGAGCAAGATGCTTGTCAAGGCAATGTTGCAGTCTATAATATCTCGGGGAAGCCCATTCCACAAGTTGACGACTTGATTGAAGAAGAAATTCTTGGATTCGTGCGAGTTGAATGATACCAATAATATCCTGTTTTCTCTCGTCCATTAGTGATATCCCATTTTCTCTCGTCCATTAGTGATATCCCATTTTCTCTCGTCCGTAAGTGATATCCCGTTTTCTCTCCTACATAAGTGATATCCAGTGCTTCGTCTGTAGGGAGAGTTTTGCTACCTCATGACACTTAACTTTTGATAGTAGTAGGCTACTTTGACGAGCTATGATGAGTTTGTATCAAGGGGGTCAGTGTATCTACGTAAATCTCTCTCTCTCTCTCTCAAACTTACAAATCTATTATCCTCACCATCCCAAGCAAAGAACGAAAAGACCATTTGCATAAACTTCTCTCTCTCTCTCTCTCTCTCTCTCTCTCTCTCTCTCTCTCTCTCTCTCTCCTTGCCACGCCCTCCACACCAGACTATCCCAATTAATTCATTTAGCTGCCATATATCCTTCCTAAGCTTCATAAGATCGTCTTAAATAAGGGGGGTGACCTGTTTGTGTCTGTCCTTTTCTATCTTTCTCTGGCTTGTATCCATTTGGCCCCATTCTACCTACTGTTTTAAGACGTTTATCCCCATCTAGGTGTCAATTTTTTACTGGTGAGCGGTAGCGAGCTAGCATATTTTTTATTTTTGTTGGACAGCAGGCTAAATTTGTACATTTTTCGATAGAAAAATGTCTCCGGCGAAGCCGGATTTCTTCATATAATGCTGGCTCGCTATCGCTCGCCAGGAAGAAATCGACACCTAGATGGGGATAAGTCTTAAAATAGTTGGCTGAATGGGGCCGAATGGATACAAGCCAGAGAAAGAGAGAAAAGAACAGAAATAACAACAAGCAGGTTGTAGCTAGAATACCATTAAAAGGTCGTCGCCGGTACAGAAAGGGTTAATTGTGATAAGATAATCGGCTATAGAGATTATTAACCCTTTCAGTACCGGTGCCGTCCTTTTAAGGGGGGACGGTTGTTTTTTTATGGTCCCCCTTCGCCCTCGTGTTTAGCCCCATTAGTTTTCAGATATTATGACGTTCGGCTCATTAGTTTGACGATGTTAAGACCTTTCGCTCTATTTATTTGTCAAAATTAAGACTTTCGTGCCATTTAGGTGAGAAAAAAAATCCTGACGAGCAATAGCGAGCCTGTAATTTAGGGCGGAACATTTTGCTACCGAAAAATGTACACATTTGACTAGATTGGGGATGTCATTTTAAGCTTGATGAAGGTCGAGGGAGGAAACTAAAGCAATAACAAATAATTAAATCGACCAATAAATATGCCCTCCCCCCTCAAACACACATTCTCCAATCCCACCCATTAACCCTTTCAAGCCTAACCGAACCTACTAAGGTTCGGTTAAATAATAATTCTTTATAAATACTACATGACTTTAATTAGTTTCAGTATTTTTCCATAATTAAAGAGTATCAGTCAATAAAGGATACCAAGTCCTAAGATCCAAAAGGAAAGGAAGCAACAACAGGAAATAATTTTATTAGATTTTACTTTCGTTTTGCCTTCAGCTGAAGGGTTAATGTAAGATCCCAAGGTTAAGGCCTTTGATATTGATATTGATATTGATTTGGTATTGATAAATACGCTCATTACATTGAACGTATTTATCAATACCAAATATCAGTGTGGAATGTTAACCCAAGGCCTTAACCTTGGGATCTATTTTTTTCATTACATTGAGCGTATTTATCAATACCAAATATCAGTGTGGAATGTTAACCCAAGGTTAAGGCCTTTGATATTGATATTGATTTGGTATTGATAAATACGCTCAATGTAATGAAAAAAATATATATTTTTTCATTGAGCGTATTTATCAATACCAAATCAATATCAATATCAATACCTTGGGATATATATATATATATCTCTGTGCTATCTAGTTTCATCAAGTTAACCACTTGAGGATCAAGATACGTAACAGAAGAGTGGCTGCATAAAATCGTCTAATGATAGCCAAAATAAATTGCTAAAACGCGTCAGAGCTTCAAAGGGTTAAATGATTAGACCTTCTGTATAGCTATATTATGTTATCGTTTAGCAGATAATTTCTCGATACCGGTACTTAAAGAAAATATATGTAACAACTATGTCTTTGCATTATATTAAGACAAAATTTAAATAAGTAGCACCATATTTCACTACAAAATCTTCAAAATATCTGAGAAATCTTGATGGGAACTTTGCAATTTTTTTACCATCAACAAGATTTCCATTCCACATTATGTGGAATTGTGGAATGGAAATCTTGTTGATGGTAAAAAAATTGCAAAGTTCCCATCAAGATTTCTCAGATATTTTGAAGATTTTGTAGTGAAATATGGTGCTACGTATTCCATCTTTCCTCATCCACCCTTCTGAATAACCACCACATTCTACTATCCCATAAATTATCCACCTCCTCAGTCTATCCACCAGTCTATTGCCTCACCCACCTATCCAATCAATCATCCACCTCTCCACATCCCACACCCCACCACCTCATCCACCCTACCTTACCCCACCAATAACTTCTCTCATCAATCATCCACCTCTTCAGCTATTTCCACCTCCTACTCCACCCAGCCCACCACTTCATCACACATTCTTCTATCCACATTATAAACACACATTTCTTCTCTCCCACCTCTTCAGCTATTTCCACCACCTGATCCACCCCTCCTACTCCACCCAGCCCACCACTTCATCACACATTCTTCTATCCACATTATAAACACACATTTCTTCTCTCCCACCTCTTCACCTGATCCACCCCTCCTCCACCTGATCCACCCCTCCACCACCAGCAGCCACGGGTGTCACTTATTGCATGACTGGGGGCGCTCCCAACGCTCAAAGGGGGGGGTGGGAAGAGGGTTGATGGACGAGAGCAGCCCGGGGGGGGAGGTGGAGGGAATAGGGAGGGATAGATGGACAGAAAGATAGGGGGATGCGTATGGTTGAGGGAGGAGGGGGGGGGGTGCGTATGGAAGGGGTAGGAGAGGGATGCAAGTGATAGTGGGAGAGGGATGGAAGGGATGGGTAGTAGGATAGGATAGGAAAGGGATGGGAGGGGTAGTGGGGTTAAATGATTAGACCTTCTGTATAGCTATATTATGTTATCGTTTAGCAGATAATTTCTCGATACCGGTACTTAAAGAAAATATATGTAACAACTATGTCTTTGCATTATATTAAGACAAAATTACATTGAGCGTATTTATCAATACCAAATCAATATCAATATATTGGGTACGAACAAAACTCAAACAAATTTAAATTTCTATGGTATTTATCAATACCAAATCAATATCAATATCAAAGACCTTGGGACAGGTAGTGTGTCAGTAAGGAGGGAATTCGGGATGGGAGGGGAAGTATGAGAGGGATGGTAGGGGAAAGGGATGGGGTAGTGGGAGAGGGATGGGAGGGGTAGTGGTAGTGAGGGACGAGGAGATGGATGGGAGGGGTAGTGGGAGAGGGATGGGAGGTTTTAGTAGGAGAGGGATGGGAAGGTTAGTAGGAGAGGAGGATGGGGGGAATAGTAGGAGAGGGATGGGAGGGGTAGTGGGATGGCAGGGGTAGTGGGAGAGGGATGGCAGGGGTAGTGGGAGAGGGATGGGAGGTTTTAGTAGGAGAGGGATGGGAAGGTTAGTAGGAGAGGAATGGGGGTAGTGGGTGACGGATGAGGGGGGGGATGGGATGGGTAGTAGGATGGTAGGTGTGTTATGAGGGAAGAGATGGGAGGAGAGGGAGGGAGTTAGTTAGAGAGGGGGAGGAAGTTGGAGAGGGATGGGGAGGGGAAGGGAATTGGAAAGGGTGATCAAGTCATGACATACTAGAGTTCTGGCCTGGTTACCGTTCCATGATTCGTGACACCACCCAGGGGGCCGGGCCCCAGATGATGACCTTCCTCACTTTCCGGCAGTTACAGTCCTACCTCGTTCTGTGATGACAGTGTCTTACTTAGTCTGAGTTAATTATGGGTTATTGGCAGGATATTGGGAGAGAGAAGGGGGGGGAGGGGGGGAAATTTGGAGAGGGAATGGAGGGTTAGGGAGGAAATGGTCAAGGGGAGGTGGGTGGGGGGGGGGGATCAAGTCATGACTTACTAGAATTCTGGATTGGTTACCGGTCCATGAGTCTTGACACCACCCAGGGCCCGGCCCCCCGGATGGTGTCCTCACTTTCCGGCAGTGACAGGCATAGTGTTAATTATTGGAAATTTGGAAAGAGATGGAGTTGGAGGATGTTAGGGAGAGAAGAGAGGGTTCTGGAGGAAGTTAGGGAGGGAGGGAGGGGAGGGTACCAAGTTTGTTATGGCTGTGTAAGCAAGTATCCCACCCAGGTCTTGAGCCTGGGTCAGCAATTATCCTACCCAGGTCATGAGCCTAAGTTAGCAATTATCCCACCCAGGTGTAACTGGGTCAGCATACATATACAATGAAATACATACAATGAAATACATACAATGAAATACATACACAAACCAGGTGATCAGTCTAGTCTGTTCGGTGGCCACCTAACCTATCACTGTCTGACCTAATCCTGAGTCCCCCAGGGTTCGATCAGCCAACCAGTCAGTAAGGCTCTCACCACTTACCGCTCGGCTGTGACTCGGCTGATGTATTATAATCAAATGGGGTTATTTCCGCATAATGTTTTCCATGTTATTCATTATACAGTTATTTGTATATATATGTATTTGTCTTGTAAATGAGATATATGTATATTTATTTAAATAAACTTAATATTTGAGTATGCGAAATAATGATTAGCCTAAATATAATGTTAAGTATTTCCACCACATTATACACCAATGCATTGTGTGCGTTTTGTGTTTTAATTCTATTCACTGGCCCTAGCTGAATAACATATGCATACGTTTATTTTTTACAACTAATATACACCTTTTGTGTTTTAATACTCCATTAATCTCAGCATAGCGAGTATAGCTGATGATGATTATACAGTTTGCAATATAAATAAAGGTATATAAATAAGGCTGAGTGTAAGGCTATTTAGGCTCAATACATTATTGTAACGGGTTACATTCCACGGCTGGCAGATTATTTTCCAAAGTTTTCTACATTTCAAAATACTTGCATTAAATAGATACATACCGGTACATCCAGAGGACGATGGTGTTTTGAAAATGGTTGTAACTATAATATTTTCTGATATACTGAACTTATAATATAGCCTGCTCTGATAGTGTGTGACGTATGATATAACGTACAAGCAGAGTAGGCTGTATTATATGTTCCATATATCAGACAATGACAACATTACAGAACATAAGAGAATACCATCGTCTTCTGGACGTATGTATGTACTTCATGCAAGTGTTTTAAATGTAGGAAATATCGTAAATTAATTTAAAAACGTCTAAAATAAAAGTGAATAAACTATTTGTTGGCGTAATATGTGTTATACTCACGAGTGTTGGCGTAATATGTGTTATACTCACGAGTGTTGGCGTAATATGTGTTATACTCACGAGTGTTGGCGTAATATGTGTTATACTCACGAGTGTTGGCGTAATATGTGTTATACTCACCAGTGTTGGCGTAATATGTGTTATACTCACGAGTGTTGGCGTAATATGTGTTATACTCACCAGTGTTGGCGTAATATGTGTTATACTCACGAGTGTTGGCGTAATATGTGTTATACTCACGAGTGTTGGCGTAATATGTGTTATACTCACGAGTGTTGGCGTAATATGTGTTATACTCACGAGTGTTGGCGTAATATGTGTTATACTCACCAGTGTTGGCGTAATATGTGTTATACTCACGAGTGTTGGCGTAATATGTGTTATACTCACGAGTGTTGGCGTAATATGTGTTATACTCACGAGTGTTCATATACTTCTACAGTATTGGTGTTGTAACTGTAATTATACCACTAGCTTCTATACCTATGTTGCGTTTATTGGGCTATTATAAGAAACAAGTGATGTTTTTATCTATAACCCTAGTATTTTTAAAACTACACTAAGTGCTGCCTTAAACCTTCATGAACGAAATATGCAGACACAAATTGTGATTTTTCTGAAACTAAATATTTATCCCTTTATCACAAATGATCACTCGTATTATCTTCATTGGATGCTAGGTTGTTGTTGTTGTTGTTGTTGTTCCCCAAGCTGCCTGGCCGAACAGCCCCAAGGCCCCGAGCAAGGCCAAGGCCATAACCGAGCGCCCCCACAGAACCCTCCCTGCCGACCACAATAAAGCCTGGGTGACCGAAGCCACTCCATGGCGGGGAGCTGAGGAGGGTGCAGAAACACCCGGGAAACCAAAGACCCATCCAGGGCCCTGTGCCCCTCAGCAATTATGAAGAGAAAGTTGAGGGGCAAAGGAAAAATGTGACGCTTTGGCTTCCAATCTTGGTAGATTGGGAGGTCAATCCACGGAAGAGACGCCGTCACTTGAGATCTAGAAAATATATAAGTAAAAGGAACAGTCAGAGTAAGCTATGGGTATGGCAGAGATCGCTCAGTTCTCACTCTGATAGACCAGCCCATCACCACTGGATGTTAGGTTAGCACTTATGGTTATAATACGGGAGTGACACCTGTATTATTAACCCCTTCAGTACCGGTAACGTCCTTTTCAGTACATTACGCCAACTATTACACAATTTTATTCAGCTTAGGACTGACGTGTAGCAATTAAGAGGCTACAAACTATCTCAATTAACCCTTTTGACTACCACAGATTCTTCCTAAGTTTGCATACATCGTCTAATTATAGCTACGATAAAATTGAAAAGACGTCGCCGGTAAATAAGGGGTTAAACACGTGGCAAGGTTGTTACCAACACTATATCGAACTAAAATAAAATAACCGTATGAGTGCTAATTTGTGATGAAAGGCTAAATCACATTCAATTTCAGAAACATCACTATTTTGTTCTGCTTGTTTCGTTGATGAAGGTTTATGGAAACATATATTGTAACATTTGGGAAGGGCTCTGCCAACGCTATATCGAACGAAGATAAAAACACAGACTTAATTTGTGACAATGGACTCCACAACTGAATTTGCTACTGTCTATACACTAGTAAAAGGATGATTTTGTCATTACTACCAAAATACAGGTTCGCAACGTAAACATTATACTGATAGTGCTACGGTCACACTTATTTATATATAATTTGCAATATAATTTAACTGTTGAAATAATTATAAGATCGTGGATAAAAAAAAAATATATAACTAAGAAAAAAAAAAAAAAAAAAGGACTCGACCCGCGGCCCTCAGTGTGAGAACCATGGTCGTGTTACCAACGCCAAATTACTTTCCGCAATAAAATTCATACTACATTATTTACCCATCTTACGTTTATGACTTGCTATCATATTACTTAACGTTGTTACCACTATGATAATATATATATCAATGTAAGTGAATTACATTACAGGTGTTTTACTTAGTATGAATCTATCCAAGTTATAAACTTTATTGGTATGTAACATGTGTGATGCACATACATAAAAGGGGGATGTGTCGGATGGTTGAAAGCCACAGTTGCTCGCGCGTTTGGGGCTAGCAACACGTATTATGAAAAACATGTATCCTCCTTCATTCACTGTCCCCCCCTTCACTCACTCAACCCCACAATTTGCCGGAGGATAACAGGTTTTTTCACAATACGTAGACGGATTATTATTTTTTTTTTAAAGTTATAAGTCAATTACGAAAACAACTATTTTAGGAGTACAAATCGCTCACTATCAAATATATCGATGACAAGCAATTCATGTTCATTATTGCACGTTTAGCATATATATCTTGGGTATTCTATCTCTATAATTAAGTTAACACCTTCTGTGCCGGCGACGTATTTTGTATTTTGTATTTGATTCTTCTGTATTTGATTCAGCTGTATTTGATTCAGCTGTATTTGATTCAGCTGTATTTGATTCAGCTGTATTTGATTCAGCTGTATTTGATTCAGCTGTATTTGATTCAGCTGTATTTGATTCAGCTGTATTTGATTCAGCTGTATTTGATTCAGTTGTATTTGAGTCAGCTGTATTTGATTCAGCTGTATTTGATTCAGCTGTATTTGATTCAGCTGTATTTGATTCAGCTGTATTTGATTCAGCTGTATTTGATTCAGCTGTATTTGATTCAGTTGTATTTGATTCAGCTGTATTTGATTCAGTTGTATTTGATTCAGTTGTATTTGATTCAGTTGTATTTGATTCAGTTGTATTTGATTCAGTTGTATTTGATTCAGCTGTATTTGATTCAGTTGTATTTGATTCAGTTGTATTTGATTCAGTTGTATTTGATTCAGCTGTATTTGATTCAGTTGTATTTGATTCAGCTGTATTTGATTCAGTTGTATTTGATTCAGTTGTATTTGATTCAGTTGTATTTGATTCAGCTGTATTTGATTCAGCTGTATTTGATTCAGTTGTATTTGATTCAGTTGTATTTGATTCAGCTGTATTTGATTCAGCTGTATTTGATTCAGCTGTATTTGATTCAGCTGTATTTAGACGATTATATGAAGGTTAGGAAGGATATATGGCAGCTAAAAGGATTCATTGAGATAGTCTGTAGCCTTTTGATGGGTAGACGTCCTTCCTAAGCTGCACAAAATCGCCTAATAGTTGCCAGAATATAATGAAAAATACAACATCGGTACAGAAAGGGTTAATAGATATTGGTACCAATTTACCTCTCTGTAGCGGATCATGCACTCTGTGATAATAGCCTCCAATGTTGGCTATGTTATATTTACCTCTCTGTAGCGGATCATGCACTCTGTGATAATAGCCTCCAATGTTGGCTATGTTATATTTACCTCTCTGTAGCGGATCATGCACTCTGTGATAATAGCCTCCAATGTTGGCTATGTTATATTTACCTCTCTGTAGCGGATCATGCACTCTGTGATAATAGCCTCCAATGTTGGCTATGTTATATTACCTCTCTGTAGCGGATCATGCACTCTGTGATAATAGCCTCCAATGTTGGCTATGTTATATTTACCTCTCTGTAGCGGATCATGCACTCTGTGATAATAGCCTCCAATGTTGGCTATGTTATATTTACCTCTCTGTAGCGGATCATGCACTCTGTGATAATAGCCTCCAATGTTGGCTATGTTATATTTACCTCTCTGTAGCGGATCATGCACTCTGTGATAATAGCCTCCAATGTTGGCTATGTTATATTTACCTCTGTAGCGGATCATGCACTCTGTGATAATAGCCTCCAATGTTGGCTATGTTATATTTACCTCTCTGTAGCGGATCATGCACTCTGTGATAATAGCCTCCAATGTTGGCTATGTTATATTTACCTCTCTGTAGCGGATCATGCACTCTGTGATAATAGCCTCCAATGTTGGCTATGTTATATTTACCTCTCTGTAGCGGATCATGCACTCTGTGATAATAGCCTCCAATGTTGGCTATGTTATATTTACCTCTCTGTAGCGGATCATGCACTCTGTGATAATAGCCTCCAATGTTGGCTATGTTATATTTACCTCTCTGTAGCGGATCATGCACTCTGTGATAATAGCCTCCAATGTTGGCTATGTTATATTTACCTCTCTGTAGCGGATCATGCACTCTGTGATAATAGCCTCCAATGTTGGCTATGTTATATTTACCTCTCTGTAGCGGATCATGCACTCTGTGATAATAGCCTCCAATGTTGGCTATGTTATATTTACCTCTCTGTAGCGGATCATGCACTCTGTGATAATAGCCTCCAATGTTGGCTATGTTATATTTACCTCTCTGTAGCGGATCATGCACTCTGTGATAATAGCCTCCAATGTTGGCTATGTTATATTTACCTCTCTGTAGCGGATCATGCACTCTGTGATAATAGCCTCCAATGTTGGCTATGTTATATTTACCTCTCTGTAGCCGATCATGCACTCTGTGATAATAGCCTCCAATGTTGGCTATGTTATATTTACCTCTCTGTAGCGGATCATGCACTCTGTGATAATAGCCTCCAATGTTGGCTATGTTATATTTACCTCTCTGTAGCGGATCATGCACTCTGTGATAATAGCCTCCAATGTTGGCTATGTTATATTTAACCATCGAATATATTATGTTCTATTCAAAAGTGAGAGTACTAATTATTGACAGATTCAAGATAATTAGGTATTTCACCAAAATAATTTCACCCGTTCCCGTGAAATATTTATTGGCAACCAGTCACACGCTAGTGAACCTACTACCCTCTACACTAGGCAAACACAAACAAATACATTAATCATACATGCATTTTGACTCGAACGCACTTTGAATTTGGATCTCTTTCACTCGTTTCACATTTTTGGGAGACACTTGTTACAGACTGTGCTATTTGCCTCCTTCACACATGTAGAAACAATAAAATCAAAAGTAATAAAAGGGTTTAGACGTAGAAGATAATCATATGGTAAAAGTTTGTGTTGTTGATAATAAGAAGTGTGACTGGCCTGTCTGGAGCGGTGTGAACTCTATATTCGGAGTCCCGCGTTCCAACCACCAACTCCGGCAGGGCATCAAACATATTTTTGTATTGTTATTATTAGTATTAGTATTTTTGTTATATATATATTATTATTATCATTATGTTACCTTCCATTAGTTAGTTGCCACATTAAACATCGAAGTGCTGTATATAATGCAATATTTTTCTGAAAATTACATGTTTCGTAAGTTTTAAATGCAAACTATTACAGATGCCTAGATTAGCCTAGTGTTTTTGTTGTGTGCCTGTGGTTGGTTGTTGGAATAAGGATAATAATTATGTAATAATAGGGGGCTAACTATATGTGTAACTCTGTGTAACTCTCTTTCACACACTTACTCTCACTCACTCTCTCTCTCTCTCAATGCCCAAGTTACGAGCCAACAACTTAATGCCGTGGTAAATATCCTGCCCCCCCCCCCTTTCCCTCCCTACCCCACCCCCCATCTCTCTCTCTATCTCTTTCCTTTCGACCAGGCGGTACGAATTAATAGGTATTATCTTTAGTCCGGCGCCGAGTAGAGAGAGAGAGAGAGAGAGAGAGAGAGAGAGAGAGAGAGAGAGAGACTTGATAATGACACAAGATTAGTGTTGAAACGTTGCCAATAAATAAACATGTTGATGATCGCTTTGGTCTTCATATTCCTAATTCGTCTTCGCTTCCCAGTAGGAGAATCAATTGCTTCCATTATATATTACACACGTATCTTTATGTATAATTTCGCTAGGGTATATCCTCTTATACTGTATATTTGAGCTTCCTAATGTTTATCATTATTCTTTATATACAGTAAATAATTCAGCTTGCTATTACTGTATTGGGTGTGTTCTTTTACTTTCGCTTGGTTTTATCCTCTTATATATTTGAGTTTCTTATATATTATTAGTTTATATACAGTATATAATTCAGCTTGTTATTGTGTTATAGCGTGTGTGTTTTTTATTGTTGCTTACATTGATTTACTGGGAATGCAAAGACATGCCGGCAATTAGGCCAGTTAAATCGATAAAGAACGATAAAAAAACTGCGTAGAAGAACAAGATGATGTACAAGATGAGAGAGAGAGAGAGAGAGAGAGAGATTTGATTTGCTTGATTCTTTATTGAGAAAGCATAAATACATGGGATTACATAATTATAGCCTAAGTTGTCTCAAAAAGGCAAAGAAGGTTAAACTTCCATTTAACCTTCTCATACTTTATATGTACAATATAAACACAAACATGAAAACAACATGGAGAGAGAGAGAGAGAGAGAGAGAGAGAGAGAGAGAGAGAGAGAGAGAGAGAGAGAGAGAGAGAGAGAGAGAGAGAGAGAGAGAGAAGGGGGGGGTGTGGCTGAGGATTCATCTTCATTTTGGCCCAGGTAATAGAGGGGAACTGCACTGAAACATCTGCCAGGGGTTTGATTACGTATGTAAAAAAGACTATATCTGTAAAGAGGTTTTATTGTTCTTTTGGTAGGGACACTGAATATATATCTTTAAAGTTATACCTTGATGATTACCAACTTAATATAATCAACATATATGTAGGTTGCAACTCACTCGATACACAAGAATTTCCTGACCTGCTATATGAAGAACAGACTCTATTGATGGGCGACCTAAATGCTCACCATAGAGCTCTGTCCTCGCATGAAGGTAGGAATAATACTAATGTTAATGGTCAACGATGGTTAAATTATATAAACTCCTGTAATGAGGTAAGACTAATAGGACAGCCGGAGTCAACGCATGTCCTAGGTGGCAGGCTAGATTATGTTTGTCTGTATAACGAGCCATATCGTACCTGTTCTGTTCACAAGCAGGACTTACTATTATCTGATCACTTTGCACTATTAACTAAGCTAGATGTTAAAAAGAGGCGGGTTGATGGGGGGGAGGAAGAGGCTCCAACTCCTACCACAGCATACCAAAGAATTTGTGGAGGGAATGAGTAAGTGGTTTGAGTCATATCCTGAGACTAACTCAATAAATACTTTCTATCAAGATCTAACAAGATATGCTGAACAGCAAATCTCTCATAAAAAGACAACAAACAAACAGCAATCAAACAAGAAAAAAAAAAAAATAATAGGGGAAACAAATACCGTTCAAATGCCAAGGGTGGAATCTGGCAAAGGTGGTACAGGGATGATAAAGAGGTACAAGATACCACCAATTTGTTAAAACTGCTACACAAATTTGGAAGGGTAATAAAACTGGTGAAAACTTTGAAAATATAAAAATCTGTGGTCAAAGGGCCCATCAGGCTAAAATTAAAGCAAGGGAGAAATTCTGGTTAGACTTCTTAAATCACAAATAAAGATACATCCATCAGTGTTGTGTGGAGGAAAATAAATATTGCAAGGGGGAAAACTAACCAAGCTGCAGCACATCCCCACCCTCAGGAATATGCTCAAACCCTTATGGATGAATGGGCCTCTGCCTCCACCTACAGTAATCTGCCTCTCAGAGTTAGGAATAAGCTAGGACCCAACCTGCCGGATTTTCGCCAACAAGTAGACGAAGCAATAGCCATTAAGGATGACTCGTGTAAAGATATAAACACTTACGAGCTCCAGAGAGCCCTATCCAACAACAAAAGTAGTGCCCCAGGGGAGAATGGGATAACATATCCCATTCTACGTGCAATGACAGAGGTTGCAGGCAATCCATTGCTGGATTTCTTTAACCTTAGCTATCGCAACAGTGTCATCCCTCCTGACTGGAAAAGAGCTGTCATAATTCCTGTACCCAAGGCTGGTTCTGTTACAGCCATGAGACCTATATCACTTCTTTCTTGTTATTGCAAGACAATTGAAAGGATTGTCCTTAATAGGCTACTGCACAAAATAGAGTCACAATTGAGCCCGCATTTGAATGGCTACATCAAAGGCAGAAGTACAATGTCCTGTATCACATCATATCTCTCTAACCATAGGTGTAACTTTACTGTATTTTTAGATTTAAAGGGTGCATTTGATGTAGCAAACAGGGATGTAATACTTTGCGAGTTGGCGAAAATGGGTGTAAAAGGTAAACTATTGGGCTGGATCAAGGAATACCTCAGCAATAAAAGTGCATATGTCGTCTTTCAAGGTAAAAAGTCTGAAGTACGTAAGCTTGAGCTGGGTACACCACAGGGGGGAGTATTAAGTCCAATACTATTCAACATATTAATGCACATTATTGTTAGACTCAAATTTCCCAGAGGAGTGATCTGTGAAAGCTATGCTGATGATATTTTGATCCAGGCCGATAGTCACAGGGACATGCAACGTGCCCTAGACTTGGTAGGAGAAGCTTGTGACCAATTAGGCCTGGTAATATCAACAAACAAAACAAAAGCCATAACAAAAGGTTGGAATCGTAACAAGCCTCTACATCTTCATGGTAATGTACTGGAGAGGGTAGACTATTATAAATATCTGGGAGTGTATGTTGGGGGACTACAGGGTAATAATGCTGAATTTAATCATGTAATGACCACCTGTAAAAGACGACTAAGGCCCCTTAAAGTAATGTCATGGAAAGGCTTGGGTGCCTCCATCACTATCCTCAGGACCATGTACATTGCCTATATTAGATCAGTAATTGACTACCATGCACCTGCTCTCCTGTCTACCTGCTAATCAGATCGAAAAACTTGACAAACTGCAAAATGAAGCCATGAGACTTATTTTTGGATGTCCGAGAAATGTCAAGGTAAAAAATCTTAGATATGAGTTAAATCTATCGTCCATCACTGATAGAATAAAAGAAACAAATATGATAATAGGCATACGAACACTGAGAGACGACAGAGAAACACGACCTAAGACTGCACTAATGGAGCTACTTAGAATAGATGACTTAAAAGGCAGGGACTGGCCACATGTAACTGCTGCTGACATTCTTGACTACCAGCTTACAGACTACTATATCGGTGACTGGCAACTGACTGACCCCACCCCGCCCACCCAGCTTACAGACTACCATCCAGATGACCGGCAATTGAGTGTCCCCCTTCCGCCCTGGGAAGAGGCCACTATTAAGATTATAGTGACACAACTCCACACAAAAAAGTCTGAGATCCCGTCCTACGCTCTGAAGACAAACTTTATGTCACTAATAGAAGATATGACAGATGAGAACACTGATCAGGTATACTGTGACGGCTCACTTAACACCGTAACTGGGAGGGCAGGAGCTGCCATCACTATTATGAGTGGTGGCAACTTTGCTCAGGAAGACGATGAACTATCCAGGCTACAGGACTGGGCCTCCTCCACTCAAACTGAGCTGGTGGCAATAGCGATGGGAATTGGGAGTATCTTTCGAAGGGGAAAGAATATTCTTATCCTATCTGACAGCAGGGCGGCCTTGGAAGCTATCTCTAGCCCCCAACCCACCTATCCTTTCCTTGTACAAGATATCAGACGGGGGATAAAATGTGTAGGGGAGAAGGGGCTAGGGGTCAAATTTGCCTGGATTCCTTCACATGTAGGCATCCCAGGCAATGAAAGGGCAGATAAGTTTGCCAAGGAGGCCTCAGAGAAAGAAGAACCTGATCATATTCTTGAACTGTCATTGAAACAAATGAGAACTATAATTAAAAAGACACAAGAAGAAAGAGTGGATGAAGACAGAGCTAGACATCATAATACCAGCCGATCTATAAACTACTACAATAAAGTAGCATTTACGACCAAATACACCTATGGTAAATGTACAACGAGTAGGTGGGTAGACTCAGTACATGCAAGAATAAGGCTTGGCTATTGTTATCCATGGCAGCTGAATTGGCAGGTAGAAGAAGAGCACAGGCAATGTAGGGTTTGCAGAGCTCCCAACAAACACTCTCTCGAGCACTATATCTTGGAATGCCCAATGATTAGGGAATACAGGAATAATCAGTTAACCACAATTGAGGATCAAGCAATATACATGCTAAAGAATAACGTAATCAATAACATACTAAAAAAACACAAGAACTTTGCCCCCCCCCCCCCCCCCCCACAATAATATGTACTGTAAACATGAAACATGAACCTTATAAGTATGCACCCCTTGCCCTCCACACATCTCTTCTTTCTTACAAGGTCACACTTAAACCCTTTGTAACGCCCTCTACACGATTTCATATTTTCATTGATCATGTCACACTTATAATATCAGTCAGTATTTCTTTACTTATCACTGCTATTCTCATTTAATAGATTGACAATGTACAGTATATACATATCCCTCTGAGCCTCTAACACAGCTTTTATTTAAATAATCTGTTAAGTGCCAATTCATATCCTTTTTCAAGCCAATATACATGACCCTTGCATATGTAAGCAACATAATTGTCCTCAATATTCTTTGCTAATGGTTTGATCTACAATTAAGTACCTTCGGATATGCGGCATATCCATCCCGGAGGACTACTAGTATCTTCCTTCTGAATGTTGTTTTGCTACTAAACTTAATTGAATCTTGATCTTTAAGCTCTTCATAAGACAGTGTAATCTTCTCTAGACTGCAGTTGACAACCATGCCTTGCTGCCCCACTTTAGACCCCTACCATCCAAAATTGCCAGACCATCATTAAAACATTCTCCATTACCAAATTTTATATTCAATTCACCCAGACTCATCTGATTCGTCCAGACTGGTAGAGGCGGTGGGGTATGCCGGCTCGTCCACAGCCCAGCCTCCATGCCACTTTTGACCGATCAGAGCTTCTGAATCTCACTTCACCAAATTAACTTTTACCACCCAAAATTTATTATCTTTTGCCTTACCACCCATTTTTATCTCCAAGCCTTCTTGACGTGCCATACTGAGGCTCTCGGAAAATGTGTCTCAATACCAACAGTGCCTCCCCTAAACCCCCAAACTAAAATCAACAACTCACGCAAGTTGGGTCAAGCCCCGACACTCTTTATGCTCCTACTTTTTCACTTTCTCTCTTACTACACCAATAAAAACTTCCCTTCTTTCACCCTCACCCACCTTTTCTATATTCATTCATTCATTCATTCATTGCACGTATACAGTTTCCTTCCCTACTTACTGATATGTTGTGTCAGGTACGATGAAGCGATACTGCCGATATCTGTAGACTTGCGTTGAAATTCAAACTTTCCCTTTTAAGATTTTTTTTTTTTTTTTTTTTGTACTACCATATTTATCTTCAGTACTATCGCTGGCCTTAAACAACTTATTTATATGTAGTATGTCCCACCCTCCCCAACACATACACACACACACACACCTCCGCTCTCACACTTTCCTCCTCCCTGGAGTACCTTACCTCCTCCTCCTCCCCCCTACTCCTCCTCCTCCTCCTCTCCCACCCATTCCTCTACCTCCTACAAAACCCCTAACCATACTGCTGTATTGTCCTCAATATTCTCGGCTAATGGCTTGATGTACAAGTACCTCCGGATATGCGGCACTGTCCCTCCCGGAGGACCACTTGCACCTTCCCTCCGAATATTATTTTATGGAAATAAAATAATTTGAATATGAATCTGAATCTGTGTGGCTGTGTGTTTTGGGTGCTGGGGCAATGCCAGGCATTGGCTGGGGTCTGGTGACTGGGTCACGACGGGTAGGGTCCCTCTAGGATGTTTAAGAAGGGACATACACACTCACACACCTCCCCTCTCACACTTTCCTCCTCCCTGGAGTACCTTACCTCCTCCTCCTCCTCCCCCCCCCCCCCCTCCTCCCCCTCTCCCACCCATTCCTCTACCTCCTACAACCCCCCTCCCTCTCTCCCATAACCACACACCCTACTAAATATTATATTACTATCGGCATGTAAACTTCTCCACTGGTCATATTGCGCTAACTATCCCCTCAATAACCATTATTGTAATAAGAATTTGAACCATGTAACTCATCTTTGTAAAATATTTGTATTACTATAATTCCATTATAACTTCGGTAGTTGGTAATATTAGTCACATTATGTATGTGACTCTTGTATTCAGCTAACTATGACCTCAATAACCGTTGATGTAATGAAGAATGTGAAGTGTCCCTCATATGATTGTAATATATTTGTGGTACTATTATTGCATAATAATTAATGTAGTTCGAAATATTAGTCACATCTTGTATGTAATAATTGTATTCAGCTACCTATGATCTCAATAACCATTGATGTAAGAAAACATGAATAGCCTCCTCATATGATTGCACTAGTTTTGTAGTGCTATTATTTACCTGTCAATTAATAATTCAGTCACTTTTTTTTTTATTTTTATTTTATTTGTCCATGAGCACGTATATACAGCACATGTGGCAATCAAATGAGGAAACTATAATAACACCAGACGACGATACTGTTGTTACAGTAGAATAATGCTCTTTGAGCAGTATGTATTGCCTTACCAGTGGTTGTCCCCTTATTATTATTATTATTTTATTATTATTATTGAAATACCACAGGAACGAAAATTCCTGGGAGCGAAACTTCCACCCCCAACGAGATCCCTCTCTTTCTACCACCTCCCTCCACATGTTACACGTCTCGTTAATCACAGTCTTCTAATATACAAATCACATTTCCTTACCCCCTGACATTCTTGAAATACCCACTAAGTATATTCAATTAGATACCAACCATGCAGACTATAATACGTTCGTTGTGTATGGGTACGAGGCGATCTCAAGACACCTTAGCTCCCAGTGCACAACGAACCGGATCATGATTATGTCCGCCTGTATTAAATTATGTATTATGTTGATTTATACCATTGCCTATTTTTGTAATAATTGTATTCAGCTAACTATGATCTCAATAATCATTGATGTAATGAAAATATGAATAGTCTCCTCATACGATTGCACTAGTTCTGTAGTGCTATTATTTACAACCTGTCAATTAATAATTCAGTCACTACAAGCTTGCTTGCTTGCTTTTTTTTTTTTTTTTTTTTTTTTTTTTTTTTTTTTAATGAAATACGTATATACAGACCATGTGACAATTAAATGAGGAAACTATAATAACGCATCTGAATAATGCCAACCTGACTTATAAACACAAATATGAATGTAACCAGACGACGATGCTGTTGTTTCAGTGGAATAATGGCTCTTTGAGCAGTATGTATCGCCTTACTAGTGGTTGTCCCCTCACAGGATGGGGGGCGCTGCTCAATAAACTCGCCCCTCGGGGCAAAATCAAAATCAAATCTCTCTCTCTCTCTCTCTTTCTCTCAAACTTACAAATCTATTATCCTCACCATCCCAAGCAAAGAACGAAAAGACCATTTGCATATACTTTCTCTCACTCACTCACTCACTCACTCACTCACTCACTCACTCACTCACTCACTCACTCACTCACTCACTCACTCACTCACTCACTCACTCTCTCTCTCTCTCTCCCTCCTTTACATTTGCATAAACCCTACTGGAAAAAAAAAACTAATAATACTCGAAGCGACCATTTTGCATTTCTCCGGGGGATCATAATTTGTTTTTCTCCACCCCATTTGCGGTTGATGCAGTTGCCTACTCTTGGGGTGTAATTATAAGGAGGGCGGTGGTTGGTTGTGCTTAAGAGGGTTCTGCTTGTTTTTTGGTCCATTTATTTATTTATTAATATATTTTTTAGTTTCCTCCCTAGTCCTCTATCAAGCTTAACAAAATACCTCCTACATCCCCCTTCAAGATAAATTTGTACATTTTTCAATAGAAAAATGTCCAGGCCGAAGGCCGGTTTCTCTTAAATTTACAGGCTCGTTATCGCTCGCCAGGAAAAAAGCGACATCTAAATGGAACGAAAGGTCTTAATATTGATATAGAAATGGGACGAAAGGTTTTAATATTGACAAAAATGGAGTGAAACGTCTCAAAATCGCCAACTATGGAACGAGCGTCTCAAAATCTCCCAAACTAATGGGGCTATACCTGAGGGAGAAGGGGGTCCGGCAGAAAAAGCGACCCCCCTTAAGAGACCTTGTAAACGCTTCCATAATTATAAGAGTTGGGGGGGGGGGGATTTAACGAGGGATAAATGGGGGGTTTGTCTGGTCGACCTTCTCCCTCATGTTTAGCCCCCTTAGCTTTCAGATTTTGAGATGTTTGCCCCATTAGTTTGGCGATTTTAAGACCTTTCGCTCTATTTCTTTGTCAATATTAAAACCTTTCGCCCCATTTTCTTGTCAATATCAAGACCTTTCGTTGCGAGCCAGTATTTTAAGAGGAACCGGCCTTGCCCGGGAATTTTTCTATCGAAAAATGTACAAATATATCTTGAAGGGGGGTCTAGGATGTGTTATATCTTGAAGGGGGGCCTAGGATGTGTTATTTTTTAAGTTTGATGGAGGTCAAGCGAGGAAACTAAATAATATGAATGACAATTGTTTAGCCCCAAAGTAACCACTACCTTCTTAATTCAGCAAGAGAGAGACTGAGAGAGACTGAGACTGAGACGAGAGAGAGAGAGAGAGAGAGAGAGAGAGACTGTTAAGAGACCTTGTGAGCATCATTGAGTTTACGAGGGAAAAATGGTACTCTCTCTCTCTCTCTCTCTCTCTCTCTATTAAATCTATTTCCTTTAACCCAGCGCAGATTAAGAGGTGACTTAATTCAAGTGTTCAAAATCATCAAAGGCATCGACAATATGAACTGTAGTAAGTACTTCACTATCGACCAATCTAATTACACGCGGGGAAACGGTTGCAAAATTATTGGTAAATCTGTTAACTCGCACGAATCTAAGAATTTCTTCTTCAATCGAGTTGTCAACTTGTGGAATGGGCTTCCCCGAAACGTTATAGACTGCATCACCGTTGATTCATTTAAACTCCGCCTAGACAAATATCTCTCATCAAACCCGCGACTGACTGCGTTTGTAAATGAATAACTTTATTTTATCCCCCCCCTCAGTTACTAACCCATCTGTCCTCTACTAACTTCCTAATCCTGCCACGGACATTAGTTCCAGGGCAGTAATTCCCTTTCCAATGTTCCCTTACCCACTCTAAACCACTGTTTGGACACTTGATCCTCAGTGTTTTGGAGGACAAGCAACCTAGAAGGGTCACTAGACCTGTTGTTGCTTGATTTCCTTTGTACTCCTCTCTCTCTCTCTCTCTCTCTCTCTCTCTCTCTCTCTCTCTCTCTCTCTCTCTCTATGTGTGTCTGTGTGTCCATCCCCCTCCTCCTCCTCCTCCTTTTCAACTGTAATAAACTAACATAACCCTCTCTCTCTCCTCACAGATGGCCTCCCAGTCTGCGCTAAGGTAAGTAGTCACAGGTTCGAGTCCCGGCTAAGTGTGAATGTGTATTAGTATGTCTAAGAGGGGGGGGGGGGGGGGGGCCCCCGAAGGGGGATACACACTGATAATTTCCCCGTCAATTTTAATCAGCAATTTGAGTAGGGCAGCTTATACACTAATCATTTATAGGAATTGATACACACCATAGATTATTTCCTGCAATTATCATCAGCAATTCTAGTCTGGCAGCTTACATACTAACCATTGGTAGGAATTAGGTCATCTATCTTTATCTCTTCGATTTTATTTCCTAGGTTAACGTAATAAATCCTAGACATTCATATTTTCACCATCTTACCAATTATCTTACAAATAAACCTAATTAATGAAATCGATGAAACAAATTAATACATGTGGTACTCCAAGGATTCGAACCTAGGACACTCACACATAAATTCCGCGGACTAACCATTACGCTATTAAGACAGTAAATGTCAATGGAATTATTTTGTGCATCAAAATTGCCGTTGGAAATTCTTGTGTGGTGGTCCCTTAAGGGGAGGTTTTCAGTTTATTCCCTAGACCTCCATCAAGCTTATAATTACACCCCTAGACCCCCTTTCAAGATGAATGTGTACATTTTTCGGTAGAAAAATGTCCCGGCCGAAGGCTGATTCCTATTAAATTACAGGCTCGCTATCGCTCGCCAGGAAAAAATCGACGCCTAAATGGCACGAAAGGTCTTAAAATGGACAGAAATGAGGCGAGAGTTTTTAAAATCACCAAATTAACCCTCTCCGACATTTGACGCGATTTTGAGCCTATTGGGGATACTTTAAAGCCTTTGTTACCATCAAGGGTATCACATCTCAAAACTAATGGGGCTAAACATGAGAAAGAAGGGAGACCAGAAAAACGACCCATCTTAGGGATTTTTTTCTTGACCCCTTTCACCCTCATGTTTAGCCCCATTGCTTTTGATATTATAAAACGTTCGCCCCATTAGTTTAGCCGTTTTAAGAACTTTCACCCCATATTAAGACCTTGTGTGCTATTTAGGTGTCGATTTTATCCTGGCGAGCGATAGCGAGCCTGTAATTTAAGAGGAACCGGCCTTCGGCCGGGACATTTTTCTACCGAAAAATGTACAAATTTATCTTGAAAGGGACTCAAGGGGATGTAATTTCAAGCTTGATGGAAGTTTAGGAAACACACTAAAAACCTCCCCTTAAGGAGGAGGCGAGGCCCCGGGCTTATGAATACATAATTATGGCCTGCCTTGTGTGTAAGGGGGGGAGGGAGGGGGGGGGGGGGTTGTCTGGACCCCCCTCCTCCCTCGGGTTTGGCCCCATTAACTTGAAGACGTTCGTTCCATTAGTTTGGCAATTTTAACACTTCGTTCGCCCCATTTCGTTGTCAATCTTAAGATCTTTCGTGCCATTTAGTTGTCGATGTTTTCCTGGCGAGCGATAGCGAGCCTGTAATTTTAAGAGGAACCGGAAATTTTTCTACCGAAAAATGTACAAATTTATCTTGAAGGGGTGGTCTAGGGGGTATTTCATTAAACTTGATAGAGGTCTAGGGAGGAAACTAACAAATACATACACATATAAATAAATATATAAATATATGGACCAAAACACTAAGCACTACCCCTTAAGGAGTAGGAGTCACCCGAGCTTATGAATCCATATGGCCTGCCTTGTGTGTGTGACCGGGTATTAGGAGCAATTAAGGGGGGAGGGCCGTATTTATTGTCGCATTTGTGTATATTTTGTATCATGTATTTAGTTTCCTCCCTAGACCCCCATCAAACTTAAAAGAGCACCCCCAACTCCCTTCTTTAAGATACATTTGTACATTTTTCGATAGACAAAAGAAACGAAAATTCCCCTTCTAGGTGTATGGTTATAATAGTAGTGGTGATGTAGGCGATGATAGTGATAGTAATGGTGGTGGTGGTGGTGATGTAGGCGATGATAGTGATAGTAATGGTGGCGGTGGTGGTGATGTAGGCGATGATAGTGATAGTAATGGTGGTGGTGGTGATGTAGGCGATGATAGTGATAGTAATGGTGGTGGTAGTGGTGATGTAGGCGATGATAGTGATAGTAATGGTGGTGGTAGTGGTGATGTAGGCGATGATAGTGATAGTAATGGTGGTGGTAGTGGTGATGTAGGCGATGATAGTGATAGTAATGGTGGCGGTAGTGGTGATGTAGGCGATGATAGTGATAGTAATGGTGGTGGTAGTGGTGATGTAGGCGATGATAGTGATAGTAATGGTGGTGGTGGTGGTGATGTAGGCGATGATAGTGATAGTAATGGTGGTGGTGGTGGTGATGTAGGCGATGATAGTGATAGTAATGGTGGTGGTGGTGAGGACAATGAGCAGTCTGGAGGCGGGGTAAATGACTATACAGTAATGAAGATTGATATGACTGAAGTGTGAGAGCCGTGGGAAGGAGCATAATGAGCTAAATAGTGCTGCTGTTGTGGACTGACTGTGTAGGAATGGGTGCTGAGTTGTGAAAATGGGTGATAGATTTTGTTATGAGAAATATGTTTTGGTCTGAGAGTTAGTGTACGTACTATTAATTTGTGTACTAGATTCTGTATGATGTTTGTGTTCACCCTGTTCCAACTACTCCCTCTCGGGCATAGGCTGAGAGCCTGCACATTCAATCACTGAACACGGTGAGGCCAGTGAGGTCTTGTTCCAGTCTAGGGAGTGAGACATGCGAAGCACCCCGGCTCGAAGCAATCCCATCTCTGATGCTGCTCCGCCTCTGCGCTTCACAGTCTCATTCCCTAGACTCGGACCCTCACTCTCAGAACGTCACCTATTGAGAAATTAACTCACTAGGCATTGCCCCCCCTGTAGCATATTTTGAATATGGGAATATTCATACAGTGCTATTTAATCAGGGAACAATGAGGGTATTTTTTTTTTTGGCATTTCGGTGTGCTGTGGTAATGCATTGAAACTAGGTACAGCACAAATTCCATCCCAATAATATCTTCCCATTGACATATTGGGATTCGAACCCGGGTCCATTGGATTACCAGTCCAGTGGCAAGACCACTCTGCCACACCTATACTGTATATACACACACACACACACACACACACACACACACACAAATATGTGTATCTCTCAGTGGTCATATTGGCTTAATTACACAATGGCATAAACATTATGTTAACATATTTGTGGTATTACATGGTGGTTAACACGTCTGAACCCCTCTCCGCATATACATGTGGTATTACATGGTGGTTAACACGTCTGCACCCCTCTCCGCATATAAATTTGTTTTATGGAACAACACCACCAAGGATATTGTTTATGTGTACCGCCACCCATGTCATTTACCTGGTGCAACATTATATACATTTTTGTAGATTGAACAGGTTCCGTTCCCCCCTCTTTGTATATATATGTATTTAGTGGTACAACAACACCAAGGATATTGTTTATGTGTGCCACCCTTGTCATTTACCTGGTGCAACAGGCTATCCATATGTGCAGATGTAATTCGTGTATAGATGTGTTAGGGGATTGGAAAGGATAGACAAGGAGGACTTTATCGAGGGAGATAAAGGGAGGACTAGAGGACATAGTTGCAAGTTAAAGAAAGGCAGATGTAAAGGAGATGTGAGGAAATTCAGCTTTCCATATAGAAGTATTAATATGTGGAATCAGTTGGATGATGAAGTGGTGGGTGCGGGGAATATCCACATTTTTAAAGCCAAATTAGATAACAGAATCTTTGGAGGCGGGACAATACGAGCCTAAAAACTCAAATCCTGTATACTACAATTAGGTGAGTACAATTAGGTGAGTACAATTAGGTGAGTACAGCTTCATATGTTTCCCCTCTGACATACCTTTTGGGTTTAGGAATATGGAAATTATTCTCGTTTCGCTTTGGTATTCAGGTGTAATGGTTTAGGTGCTTATGTTCTGGGTGTGGTGTCCCGAGTTCGAAACCCGGGTCGACCATATGCTTTCATGAGTTTATTCAAGTACATTGAGGTTTGTAGTTGATGATTTATGTTAAGAACGGGGTGTTACTTAATTCTACTGACAAATGTTCGCTAGCTCTTGCGAGTCTCTTTAATAATAATAATAATAATCTTCTGGTTACTTATATAGCGCCCGTATCTCCTCCTTCGAGGATTCACAAGCGCTTGGCTTTCTTTAGTCTACCAGAGACCATTACCCATCCCCCTTGCTCATGGGGAGATGGTAACCGCCGGCTGTATCCCAGAAAAACTTTTCAATCTGAGTGGGGATTGAACGCGAGACCTTCAAGATGGGAATCAGGCACGCTACCAACTGAGCCAGCCGGACGGCTTTATGCAAATATATACATTTAGATTGATGTTCAGATCAAATCAGCTATGTATTTATAAGTACACAATATGTATTAATAAATATATAGTCTAGCTGTTCGTATCTGAGCATCAATCTATATGGATGTATTTGCATAAAGACAATCGAAAGAGCCTCTAATATTTGTTAGTAGCTGTTCGATTATGATACACTGTCGAAATATTTTGATAAACTATAGTATGTTCACTATATGTAGGCCAGAAATCATTACTTTAACGTCTTTTAACTTGGGAAGGGCTGGAGCAAACGGGTTGTCATTATTAACACCTATTTACTTGTTAACTCTCTCCACATGGTGTGACTCTGAGCTCGATTTCTGAAGTCCATTTCTAAACCCACACCCCCACCCCCTCCACCATCACTACCCAACCCCCGTCATCACCCCCACCCATTTCTACACCCCACCATCACCACCCAACCCCCATCATCACCCCTACCTATTTCTACAACCCCACCATCTCCCCCATCTATTCAACACCCCCATCATTACCCCCACCTATTTCAACACCCCCACCCCCACCAACTAACCCCCACCATCACCCCCACCTATTTCTACACCACCCCACCCTACCCCCACCATCACCCCAACCTATTTATTTACCCCACCATCACCAACACCCTACCCTCATCATCACCCACTCCTCTTTCTACACCCTCACCATCACCAACCAACCCCATCATCGGGGTACCCCCACCATTACCACCGAACTCCCCCCCCCCCCACTTCACCCCACCACCATCCATCCTCCCCTCAACTTCCCTCTCCTTCCACCCCCACTTTCCAGCCAACCCCCCCCCCCCCCATCCAGAGGTCGTATATATTGTTAGCACCAGTGGTTACGCGGTCGTACGTCGCTGGCTGACCGCGGGGAACGAGCGACTTCCGGCCCCCAGCGGTAATATATCGGTCACGACTGTCGGGACGCCGATTTTTCTCGTTCCGGGTAATTTATCGGGGCTGACACGCGGACTGACGTAGAGGGAGGTGGGGGGGCGGGAGGTAATGGAGAGTCGGAAGGGGGGAAAGGGGGTTGAAAAGGGAGTGGGGAGGAAGGGAAGGGGAGGGGTGATGGAGAGGAGAGTGAGGGGGGGTTGAGAAATGAGGGAGGGAGGGAAGGGGTGGTGGAGTGTTGGGATGGGGGGTTGAGGAATCAGGGAGGGAGAGGAGAGGTAGGGGTTTAAAAAGGAGTTGGGAAGGGTGATAGAGAGTCAGGGGAAGGGGATTGAGAAAGGAGAGGAAATGGAGGGGGGTTGAGAAGGAGTGGGGAGGGAGGGGTGTGTGGGTTGGAGAGAGGAGGAAAGGTTGGGAGGGTGAGGGGTGATGGAGAGACGCGTGGGAGGTTGATAAATGAGAGAGGGGAGGAGGAGGAGGGGTTGAGAAAGGAGGGAGGGAGGGGAGGGGTGATGGAGAGTCGGGAGGTGGAAGGGAGGGATTGTGAAAGAATTGGGGAGGGAGGGATTGTGAAAGGGGAGGGGAGGGGTGATGGACTGTTGATAAGAGGTTATTCTAGCTACATTTAGACGATTGTATGAAGTTAAAGAAGGATCTGTGGTAGGGATAAGGGTAAAGTGAGATAGTTCGAAGCCTGTTACTCGCTGGAGGCCCTTTTGAAACTGATTATAATCGTCTAGTAGATGCCAGCACATAGTTAACCCCTTTTGTAATGGCGAAGTCTTTAATTTTATTTTAGCTATATTTAGACGATTTTGTGAAGTTTAAGAAGGATCTGTGGTAGTAGAAAGTGTTAGTAAGATCGCTCCAATCCTGTTACTTGCTTGAGACTGAATACAATCGTTTAGTATGTGCCAGAATAAAGTTAAAAGGACGGCACCGGTACTGAATGGGTTACAACGATGATGGAGGAGGAGAGATTATTAGCTTCACCCTCTTTGCTTTCTTGGACATGACAAGTTGGACCACTTAGTTTATCTTGCTGACCACTTGACACTTACATAATGCGACGCGTACACGGCTTAGTAATTGGTTGTGTGTGATGGGTTTGGGCTTATATTAAAGGGAGATTTAGTATTTATATATATACATCTATATATATATATTATCAGCTTCCCCCAAGACCTCCATCAAAGTTTAAAAAAAAAAAAAAAAAAATCAAAACTCTCTTTCGAGATAAATGTATACATTATTCGGTACACAAATTTCCTGGCTGAAGGCCGATTCCTCCTTAGTTACAGGCTTGCTATCGCTCGCTAGGAAAAAAAAGTACACCTTAATGGCACGAAAGGTTTAAAATCGCCAAAATAATGGGGCAAGCAATCTTAAAATGTCAACACTAATGGGGCTAAACATGAGGGAGAAGGGGGTCCAGAAAACCAAATAACCCCCCTGAAAGGGAGGTTTGGTTTGTCTGGACCCCATTCTCCCTTTCGCCTTATTAGTTTGGTGATTTCAAGACCTTTTGTGCCATTTAGGCGTTGATTTCAAGACCTTTTGTGCCATTTAGGCGTTGATTTTTTACTGGCGAGCGACTGTAATTTAGGAGGAAGCGGCCTAGAGAGAGAGAGAGAGAGAGAGAGAGAGAGAGTGCGAGAAAACTCACTCATATAATAAGCATGCAATAACACACACACACACACACACACACACACACACACACACACACACACCACACACACACTACACGAGGTAATTACAAGTATCAGGAAGTGTTTTAAAGAGGGCCCCGTGTACCCAGGTCCAAGGAGAGGATCATTAGTGGTCGGTCTGTCTGTCTGTCTGTCTGTCTGTCTGTCTGTCTGTCTGTCTGTCTGTCTGTCTGCTCCTTTACCTCCATGTTCTCCAACATCATTAACTTTAAGGGGGGTCACCGGCTTTTTTTATCTTTCTCTCCTTTTTTTTCTTTCCCTGGCTTGTATCCATTCGGCCCCATTCAGCCAACTGTTTTAAGACTTTTATCCCCATCCAGGTGTCGACTTCTTCCTGGCGAGCGATAGCGAGCCAGCATTGTATGGAGAAATCCGGCTTCGCAGGAGACAATTTTTCTATTGAAAATTTTACAAATTTAGCTTGCTGTCAAAACAAAAATATATATATGCTGGCTCGCTACCGCTCGCCAGGAAAATATTGACACCTGGATGGGGGTAAACGTCTTAAAACAGTAGGCTGAATGGGGCCGAATGGATAGAAGCCAAAGAGAGAGGGAGAGAAAGAGAACAAAAGTGAGGTGGGCCCCCTGAACTTTAACACCCGTCTATTATAATACACAGTCTAATTATTATGTGCAGTAATTGTCTTGTTTAACTTCTATACCTGTCCATTTTACTGTTTAATTAGGTTTATGTGGGCTAATTGTATATGTCTGTTACAGCCTAATTATGTGTGTTTGCTAGTTATCTTGTTTAACTTTAAGGGTTATGGCCTTGGAATTGCTCGGGGCCTTGGGGCTGTTCGGCCAGGCAGCTTGGGGAACAACAACAACAACAACAACTTTAAGGGGAGGTTTTTAGTTTTCTCCGTAGACTTCCATCAAGCTTAAAATTACACTCCCGTGACCCCCTTTCAAGACCTATTTGTACATTTTTCGGTAGAAAAATGTCCCGGCCGAAGGCCGGTTCCCCTTATATTACAGGCTCCCTTTCGCTCGCCAGGAAAAAATCGACACCTAAATGACACGAAAGATCTTAAAATTGACAGAAATGGGATGAAAGTTCTTAAAATCGCCAAACTAATGGGGCAAACGTCTTAAAATATCAAAAGCAATGGGGCTAAACATGAGGGTTAAGAGGTCAAGAAAAAAAATCCCTCAAGTGGAAATCTCCCCTTAATACCTGTCTATTTTACTGTAGGCTGTAATTATGTTTATTTGCGGTAATTATATCTATTTTAGTGTCTAATTATCTTTGCGTATTTATTATCTTGTTCACCTTCTATACCTGTCTATTTTACTGTCTAATTAGGTTTATGTGCGCTAATTATACCTGTCTCTTTTACTGTCTAATTAGGTTTATGTGCGCTAATTATATCTGTATTTTACTGTCTAATTAGGTTTATGTGCGCTAATTATACCTGTCTATTTTACTGTCTAATTAGGTTTATGTGCGCTAATTATACCTGTCTATTTTACTGTCTAATTAGGTTTATGTGCGCTAATTATACCTGTCTCTTTTACTGTCTAATTAGGTTTATGTGCGCTAATTATATGTCTTTTAGTGTCTTATTAGGTTTATGTGCGCTAATTATACCTGTATTTTACTGTCTTATTAGGTTTATGTGTGCTAATTATACCTGTCTATTTTACTGTAATTAGGTTTATGTGCGCTAATTATACCTGTCTAATTAGGTTTATGTGCGCTAATTATACCTGTATTTTACTGTCTAATTAGGTTTATGTGCGCTAATTATACCTGTCTATTTTACTGTCTAATTAGGTTTATGTGCGCTAATTATACCTGTCTTATTAGGTTTATGTGCGCTAATTATACCTGTCTATTTTACTGTCTAATTAGGTTTATGTGTGCTAATTATACCTGTCTATTTTACTGTCTAATTAGGTTTATGTGCGCTAATTATACCTGTCTATTTTACTGTCTAATTATGTTTATGTACGCTAATTATACCTGTCTAATTAGGTTTATGTGCGCTAATTATACCTGTCTTATTAGGTTTATGTGCGCTAATTATACCTGGCTATTTTACTGTCTAATTAGGTTATGTGTGCTAATTATACCTGTCATTAGGTTTATGTGCGCTAATTATACCTGTCTAAGGTTTATGTGCGCTAATTATACCTGGCTATTTTACTGTCTAATTAGGTTATGTGTGCTAATTATACCTGTATTTACTGTCTAATTACGTTTGTTTGCTAATTATCTTGTTTAACTTTATTACCTGTCTCTTTTACTGTCTAATTAGGTTTATGTGCGCTAATTATACCTGTCTAATTAGGTTTATGTGCGCTAATTATATCTGTCTATTTTACTGTCTAATTACGTTTGTTTGCTAATTATCTTGTTTAACTTTAATACCTATATTTTATTGTCTAATTATCTTTGTGTATCTATTATCTTGTTCACCTGCTATACCTGTCTATTGTACTGTCTCATTACGTTGACGTGTGCTAATTACCTTGATTACCTCTTTTACCTGCTTGTTTCGTGTCTAATTAGCCATGGTTAAGGGAGCCCACCTCGCTTGTTTTCTCTATCTCTCCCTCTCTCTTTGACCTGTATCCATTCGGCCCCATTCAGCCTACTGTTTTAAGACGTTTACCCCCATCCACGTGTCAATATTTGCCTGGCGAGTGGTAGCGAGCCAGCATATATATATATATATATATATATATATATATATATTTGTTTTGACAGCAAGCTAAATTTGTACATTTTTCGATAGAAAAATTTCTACGGCGAAGCCGGATTTCTCCATACAATGCTGGCTGGCTATCGCTCGCCAGGAAGAAATTGACACCTGGATGGGGATAAACGTCTTTAAACAGTTGGCTGAGTGGGGCCAGAAATAGTACAAAGGAATGCAAAGGAAATAAAGCAACAACATGTCTAGCGTCCCCTCGCCCTCCAAAAACACCGATGATTCAAGTGTTCAAACAGTGGTTTAGAGTGGGTAAGGGAAAATTGGAATGGGAAGAACTGCCCTGGAACTAATGCCCGTGGAAGGATTAGGAAGTTAGTAGGGGACAGATGGGTTAGTAACATAACACCGTTGTAAGTATTCTTTCGTACCGGTATATCTGGGAAAAGAGAGTACGGTAACGTCTTAGTTATTTTAAACGCAATATCTTTGATGAATTAAGTAACACCTCGTTCTTAACATTAATTATCAACTACAAACCCCAATGTACTTGAATAAACTAATGAAAGCATATGGTCCTCCCTTGATTCGAACTCGGGACACCACACCCAGAACATAAGCATCTAAATCATTACACCACCAACAGGGAAAATAAAAACATAAATATTTGCAAATGCAGTCAGTTGCAGATTTATGCAAGGTATTTGTCTAGGCGAAGCTTGAAAGCATCAACGGTGCTGCCGTATATAACGAAGCCCATTTCACAAGTTGACAACTCGATTGAAGACGACATTCTTAGACTCGTGTGAGTTAAAAGATTTACCAATTGTTTTGCAATTATTAAGGGGAGACAGGCCGTTTTTCTGGTCCCCTTCTTCCTCGTGTTTAGCCCCATTTGTTTTCAGATTTTATGACGTTCGGTCCATTAGTTTGGCGATTTTAATACCTTTCACCCCATTTCATTGTCAATTTTAAGGCCTTTCGTGCCATTTAGGTGTCGATTTTTTCCTGGCGAGTGATAGAGAGCCTGACATTTTAAGAGGACGCGCCTTCGGCCGGGACATATTCTACCGAAAAATGTACAAATTTATCTTGAAGGGGGGTCTAGGGGGTGTTTCTAAGCTTGATGTAGGTCTAGCAAGGAAACTAAGAAATATAGGAATACATGAATTAATAGATAAAAGGCCAGTCTCCCCTTAAAGGAGGAGTACAAAGGAAATCAAGCAACAACAGTTCTAGTGACTCTTCTAGGCTGCTTGTCCTCCAAAACACTGATGATCAAGTGTCCACACAGTGGTTTAGAGTGGGTAAGGGAACATTGGAAAGGGAACTACTGCCCTGGAACTAATGTCCGTGGCAGGACTAGGAAGTTAGTAGGGGACATATGGGTTAGTAACTGAGGAGAGGATAAAATAAAGTTATTCATTTACAAACGCAGTCAGTCGCGGGTTTGATGCGAGATATTTGTCTAGGCGGAGTTTAAATGAATCAACGGTGCTGCAGTCTATAACGTCTCGGGGAAGCCCATTCCACAAGTTGACAACTCGATTGAAGAAGAAATTCTTAGATTCGTGTGAGTTAAAAGATTTACCAATAATTTTGCAACCGTTTCCCCGCGTGTAATTAGATTGGTCGATAGTGAAGTTCATACAGTTCATATTGTCGATGCCTTTGATGATTTTGAACACTTGAATTAAGTCACCTCTTAATCTGCGCTGGGTTAAAGGAAATAGATTTAATTCTCTAAGACGCTCTTCGTATGGTTTGTTCTTTAGGCTAGGTATCATTTTGGTAACTCTACGTTGAACTCGTTCTAGCTTGTTTATGTCTTTTTGGTAATTAGGGCACCAGGATTGAACGCAGTATTCCAGAAGAGGGCGGACTAAGGAATTGTAAAGGGTTAGGATAACGTCTTTGGATTTATGCTCAAATGACCTGCCTATAAAGCCAATTATTTTGTTTGCCTTCTTAACAACTTCTGAACATTGTTGACTCAGTTTTAGGTTACTCGATATTGTTACTCCCAGATCGGTTTCTCTGTTTACATTCTTAAGCTGAGTGCCATTCATCGAATAGTTTGCTTTCTCATTTAGGTATCCGATATGTAGTACTTTACATTTATCCGCATTGAAACTCATTTGCCAAATTTGGGCCCAATGTGACAATTTATCTAGATTGTGTTGCATATCGTCAACTTGATCTTTTGAGAGTACGCTATTTGCAATTTTTGTATCGTCAGCAAATTTTGAGATTGTACAGGTGAGACCCTCATCTATGTCGTTGATGTAAATTAGAAAGAGAATTGGTCCTAGTACCGATCCCTGGGGTACCCCAGGAAAATGAGAAACCACTTAGAAACATTTAACTTAATCAATTCTTCTCAGCATGGATTCACTCAGGGACGGTCTTGCCTTACTAATTTGCTTAGTTTTTTCTCAGAGGTATATGAAGCAGTAGATAATGACAAGTCATATGATATTATATATTTAGATTTCAGTAAAGCTTTCGACAGAGTCCCTCATGAGAGATTGATGAGAAAGGTGGAGGCACATGGAATAGGTGGGGCGTTGTTGGGATGGATTAGGTCATGGCTAATTGGTAGGAAGCAGAGAGTCAGCATAAATGGTACCAAGTCAGAATGGGGAGCAGTCAAAAGTGGTGTCCCCCAGGGATCGGTATTAGGTCCCCTGTTGTTTCTTATATACATAAATGACCTAGATTTAGGTATAACTAGTAGGATAAGTAAATTCGCAGACGATACTAAAATAGGGAGATCAATTGATTCAGATAGCGATATAGAGTGCCTCCAAAGGGATCTAGATACCTTACATGAATGGTCAGTAAATTGGCAGATGAAGTTTAACATTGACAAATGCAAGGTATTAAAGATAGGGAAGATGCAAACAAATGTTAAATATAAACTAGCTAATTTAGAATTAGAAAATTCAGACTGCGAGAAAGATCTAGGTGTGTTTGTTAGCAATGATTTGAAGCCTAGAAAACAGTGTATAAGCGTTCGTAATAAGGCAAACAGGATTCTCGGGTTCAGCTCTAGGAGTGTGAGTAACAGAACTGCTGATGTTATCTTAAAACTTTACTTGTCATTAGTGAGACCCCATATGGATTATGCTGTCCAATTTTGGTGTCCTTATTACAGAATGGACATAGATTCATTGGAGAGAGTACAGCGTAGAATGACAAAAATGATCCATAATATTAGAAATCTTTCGTATGAAGAAAGGTTGAAGAAATTAGGTTTACATTCGTTAGAGAGACGCAGAGTTAGAGGGGATGTGATAGAGGTGTTCAAGTGGGTTAGTGGGATTAACAAAGGGGACATGACAAATGTACTAAAGATCAGTGATAGCGAAAGAACTCGTACCAATGGTTTCAAATTAGATAAATTTCGTTTCAGAAAAGATATAGGCAAGTATTGGTTTGGTAACAGAGTTGTAGATGGGTGGAATGGACTACCAAGTGCTATAGTGGGATCTAAAACTGTAGGGAGCTTTAAGATAAAATTGGATAAGCATATGGAGGAGAAGGGTTGGGTGTGAAGGGGGATCAGCCGGGTTGGGCCAATCAGCGCTCTGCAGACCCCCATAATCCTGCGTTAATCTCTAACCGTTTTGGTAAGATGATCCTCAGGGTATTAGAGTGTGAAGCCTATAATTGGGCTTTGTAATTGAATTGGGGTTGTGTGGGACAGGGATCTGCCTTGCTTAGGCCAATCGGCTTTCTGCAGACTCCCATTTTCTTATGTTCTTATGTTCTTATGTACCCAGCTACTTACATTGGTCCATTTAGATGCCTTACCGTTTATGACTACCTTTTGCTTTCTGTCGCTGAGCCAATTTTCTATCCATTTCAACACACCGTCTTGTATTCCATGCGCTTTTAGTTTTAGCAGTAAACGTTTGTGGGGAACTTTGAGGAGGAGGAGGAGGAGGAGGAGAGTTGAGTGGCACGGGTGACTGGGTGGCCAGTCAGGTGGATAACTGATAGACTGGTTGATGGAGGGACGGGTAAATTGACTGGTTAAATGATTGGTTTTACAGACGGCTGGGAACACGTACTGATTGGCTTAAGCCTTTTATTATTATTATTATTATTATTAGTAGTAGTAGTAGTAGTAGTAGTAGTAATAGTAGTAGTAGTAGTAGTAGTATAATTATTATTATTTTTATTTTTGTTATTATTATTATTATTATTATTATTATTATTATTATGGACAGGATAATTGCCTGTGTGGCGTGTTGAAATCTAAACTGTCAGACCAATTACGCCTGTCATAAATTAACTGGAGGTAACTTATATAATGATGACTGGATAATGAAAGGGTTGTATTAAGGGGGGATGGGCGTATTTATTTGCTCATTTGTTTATATTAAAACTATATATATATATATATATATATATATATATATATATATATATATATATATTTATATATTTTCCTCCATAGCCCTCCGTCAAGCTTACCCCCACTTCCCCCCCCCCCCAAAAAAAAATCCTCCTGCAAGATAAATTTGTCAATAGGAAAATGTTAAAATGTTTCCTATCGCTCGCCATGAAAAAATCGACACCTAAATGACACGAAAAGTCTTTATAAATTGACAAAAAAAATGGGTCGAAAAGTGTTAAAACCGCCAAACTAATGGAACGAACGTCCTAAAATCTCTAAGCTAATGGGGCTAAACATGAGGGAGAAAAAGCAGCTACCTCCCCTTTAGTCCCCTCCATGTCTTCTAGTATTCGATTACCTAGTTAGATAATAATACAATCATACAATGTTCAGTCGGCCTAATAAGTGATGTCTCGGCACCAAGTATATTTTGATCAATAATTGGTATCATCAATGTCTAAACTTGATTTATTGATTTCAAGTGAGATATACAAACATGTTCCTACACTTACTCACCCTATTCAACATCTGACAGACATTAATATAGCACAGAGCGAGCCAAACTTAATGACAGCTGAGACATAACTTATTAAGGAGGGTGACCTGTTTTTGTTCTGTCCTTTTCTATCTTTCTCTGGCTTGTATCCATTTGGCCCCATGCAGCCTACTGTTTTAAGACGTTTATCCACATCCAGGTGTCAATTTCTTACTGGTGAGCGGTAGCGAGCCAGCATATTTGTTATTTGTGTTTGACAGCAGGCTAAATATGTACATTTTTCGATAGAAACATTTCTCCGGCGAAGCCGGATTTCTTCATATAATGCTGGCTCGCTATCGCTCGCCAGGAAGAAATCGACACCTAGATGGGGATAAACGTCTTAAAATAGTTGGCTGAATGGGGCCGAATGGATACAAGCCAGAGAAAGAGAGAAAAGGACAGAAATAACAAAGAGCAGGTCACCCCCCTTAATGCGACCGTAAAGTACTATACTGCACATTAGAGAATACGTCAAGATATGAGCTTTATTACGTTGGACATCAGTAACTTATAAAACTGATATGAACGTCATCAGTTAATACGTCAAGATATGAGCTTTATTACGTTGGACATCAGTAACTTATAAAACTGATATGAACGTCATCAGTTAATACGTCAAGATATGAGCTTTATTACGTTGCACATCAGTAACTTATAAAACTGATATGAACGTCATCAGTTAATACGTCAAGATATGAGCTTTATTACGTTGGACATCAGTAACTTATAAAACTGATATGAACGTCATCAGTTAATCACGGCATAAGAAACTACACTCGTAATTCAATCCTGGGCCTTATATTTTGTCCATGTATCACGGAGGGGAACGGAACTTATGTGGGCGACTGTACCAGAAGAGTAATAGGGGGAGGGAGGAGAGATGTTGATGGCTCTCAGCAGGGGGGATAATTACGCTGATATTGGTAAGACGAATATGTATGAGTGGAGAGAGAGAGAGAGAGTTTTGCAAGGAGTTACAAGGAATAGTTAGTATCTCGGAGACTTTGCGGTCCATTCGGAGGAGATACTCGAAGTGGAAGGAGAGAGACTGTTTAGTGCACTACACTTTTTACAGAGTATGCACGATATTATCTCCTCTCTTCTTGAACTGCTCTACTGAAGAACTGTTTACAACTTCGGAGGGAAATTTGTTCCAGGTAGAACAAATCTTATTTGTGAAAAAGTTTCCACAGATACTAGTGCTGAACCTTTTCAATTCTAATTTCCAACCATGGATGCGTGTTGTATTCATATTGAGGCTAAACATGTTGCTATAATCCACATTGTCAAACCCATTAAGTATTTTAAATACTGCAATGAGCTGACCTCGTAGTCTGCGTGTCTCTAACGGAAAGAGATCAAGAGCTCTCAACCGGTCCTCATAGCTCATTCTTCTAAGCGATGGAATAAGCTTTGTAGCCCTAGCTTGTACTCTTTCCAGTCGCTCTATATCTTTCCTGAGTGCTGAGGACCAGAATTGAACATCATACTCCAAGAGAGGCCGTATCAGAGCGTTGTAAAGTGTGAGGACTATTTCCTTATTTCTATACTTAAATTGCCTCTTTACAAGTCAGCCACTTCGAGAGAGAGAGAGAGAGAGTGTGCGAGAGAGAGAGAGTGAGTGAGAGGAGAGAGAACGCTGGATGTTATCGCTGTCAGTTTCTTTGCTCTTCCATTAATGTGACGTATTGTTTGCCACAGTAGCTATCTGGCGGACCCATCCCTTACCTTGTCTACCTGCTGAGAACCATAAACAACCCAGGAAAAACCCTTTCACCTTATACTTGAAATTCTTATCTTTTTCTTCCTCTCTCTCTCTCTCTCTCTCTCTCTCTCTCTCTCTCTCTCTCTCTCTCTCTCTCTCTCTCTCTCTTATCGCTGTCAGTTTCTTTGCTCTTCAATTAATGTGACTTATTGTTTGCCTAAGTAGCTCTCTGGCGGACCCATCCCTTACCTGTCTACCTGCTGAGTGTCTACCTGCTGGCAACCATAAACAACGTAGATATTACCCCTTCACTTTATACCTGTTACATTCTCCCTTTTATAATGTATTTTCTTCTTCTTCTTCTTCTTCTTCTTCTTCTTCATTTGCTTCTTCTCTCTACGTTAGTTTATCTTCTAGTTATCTTACCTTTTCTCTCTCGATCGGTCTAACTCATTCCCTCTTCCATCTCTCTTTCGCTTCTCATCTCTCTCTCTCTCTCTCTCTCTCTCTCTCTCTCTCTCTCTCTCTCTCTCTCTCTCTCTCTCTCTCTCTCTGTCTCTCTCAAATAATATGAATCTAAATCTGAATCTCTAGGAACACAGGGAATGGTTAGTATTACAAAGATCCTGCGGTTCATTCCGGGGAGATAGTCTAAGTGTCTATGTATTATGTAATTTGTTTAAGATGATACTATTGTATGAACAGCCATTGTATATTTAATGGAAATAAAATAATCTGAATCTGAATCTCTCTCTCTCTCCAACCTCCTATTTCTTTTTACTTGGTTATTGATATTTCGTTTTCTTCATTTATTTATTAATTAATTTTAAGTACCGACAACATTAGGAGGCACAATTATGACACACCGGCGAACTATTATGATATATTGCTCGAAGCACACAGATCAAATTGCTTGGATTCATAAGTTATCGTTCATCGTCTTGATTTTATCGTTAGGCAATGTTCACGTATTCCTGACCTCAAGTGTACTTAAGGGGGGTCACCGTTTTTTTTTTCTTTCTCTCCTTTTCTCTCTTTCCGTGGCTTGTATCCATTCGGCCCCATTCAGCCAACTGTTTTAAGATTTTTTTTTTTTTTTTTCTATATTCCAACTACTCCCTCTCGGGCATAGGCTGATAGCCTTTACACTCTACCGCTGAACACGGTGAGGCCCGTGAGGTCTTGTTCCAGTCTAGGGAGTGAGACATGCGAAGCACCCCGACTCGAAGCAATCCCATCTCTGAAGCCGCCTCGCCTCTGCGCTTCACAGTCTCATCCCCCACACTCGGACCCTCACTCTCAGAACGCCACCTATTGAGCAATTAACTCACTAGGCATATTTTTGAATATGGGAATATTCATACAGTGCTATTTTAATCAGAGAACAATGAGGGTATTTTTTTTTTTTTTTTTGGCATTTCGGTGTGCTGTGGTAATGCACTGATACCCAGGTACAGCACAAATTCCATCCCAATAATATCTTCCCATTGACATATTGGGATTCGAACCCGGGTCCATTGTATTACCAGTCCAGTAGCAAGACCACTTCGCCACACCTCCCCCATCGAGATGTTTATTTCTTCCTGGCGAGCGATAGCGAGCCAGCATTGTATGGAGAAATCCGGCTTCGCCGGAGAAATTTTTCTATCGAAAAAATTACAAATTTAGCTTGCTGTCAATACAAAAATATATATATGCTGGCTCGCTACCGCTCGCCAGGAAAGTATTGACACCTGGATGGGGGTTAACGTCTTAAAACAGTAGGCTGAATGGGGCCGAATGGATACAAACCAAAGAGAGAGGGAGAGAAAGAGAAAAAAAGCGATGTGGGCTCTCTTAACTGATTTTAGATTATTTCGTTGGATCACTCGGCACAAAAATATGATGTCAATCTTAACATTAATGTGTGTGTGTGTGTGTGTGTGTGTGTGTGTGTGTGTGTGTGTGTGTGTGTGTGTGTGCCATGTCTTGTTTTCTTCCAAGTCATGACCTTAATTCTCAGTCATCTTCCAGTGGCAATGTATCACCCTTCCCGACTCCTCACTTCAATTCTCATTAATCATTCTCTCGCAGCTTATTTTCACAAACTTCTCGTTTTCGTCTACGAAGTGGGATACATAATTTGGTCTTTGTATCTAAATTCTATGTGCTCAAACATAATTATATCATCCCTCTAATTAATCATTATGGCTCCAAAATGATTGATTGGATGATTGACACAGGATATGATTTGGCCTTTGTATCTAAATTCTATATGATTAAGGGGAGATATCCACCTGGAGGATTTTTTTCTGGACCCCTTTCCCCCTCATGTTTAGCCCCGTTGCTTTTGAGATTTTAAGACGTTCGCCCCGTTAGTTTGACGATTTTAAGAACCCTCGCCCCATTTAAGTCAATTTTAAGACCATTCGTGCCATTTAGGTGTCGATTTTTTCCTGGTGAGCGATAGCGAGCCTGTAATTTAAGGGGAACCGGCCTACGGCCGGGAAATTTTTCTACCGAAAATGTACAAATTTATATTGAAACTCTAGGGGGAGTAATTTTAAGATTGATGGAAGTCTAGGGAATCAACTAAAAACCTCCCCTTAAAAACATAATATCATCCCTTTTATTAGAGCATTATGGCACTGTAATGGTTTATTGGTACAGGCTAGATAACTTGGTATTTGCATATTTCCTTCCACTTTATCACACTTAAACATTAGGCTATTCAGTGTGCAGTTGGGTCTGAGTACATGATTTGATTGATCAGTATTCGATAAATGGATATATAATCGTAGTCATGTACTTAACCTTTAACTGTCTTGATGGTGTAATGGTTAGAGGGTTTGAGATATGCATGTGGTAACCCAGGTTCGAATCCCGGGAGGATCACATGCTTGGGCGATGTTTGGTGTTGGGAGTGAAGTAAATAAATTTGATTGTCACACGATCTCTCCGGCCATCTGTTCCCTCTCACTCATCCCTCCCCCACATCCCTCATCCCTCCCCCTCTCCCTTCCCTTCACCCCTCCCCCTCATCCCTCACCCTCACCCCTCACCCTCACCCTCACCCTTCCCTTCACTTCACCCCTCCCCCTCATCCCTCACCCTCACCCCTCACCCTCACCCTCACCCTTCCCTTCACTTCACCCCTCCCCCTCATCCCTCACCCTCACCCCTCACCCTCACCCTCACCCTTCCCTTCACTTCACCCCTCCCCCTCATCCCTTATCCCTCCCCCTCATCCCTCACCCTGACTGTGACTCAATTTAGGAGTCCCTTAGGAGGTCCCTTGATCACTGTGGTGGTGCGGGTGGGGGGGGGGGGGGAGGCTGAGTGAGAGGCGGTTCACCTTTATTGTTTTCCAATTCACTGTATACATTCTTGTCATCTTAGGCGGGCGTCTATTAGTTATCTTACACTGTTGTCAATATGTTAGTTTGATAAATAAACCTATTAATATATATCTCCTTCCCCCCGGGGGGGGGGGGGGGGGGGGTGAGGGGACAGAAATGTGTTTGCTTAAGACCTATTCTGGTACCCCATTAGTATACATGCCAAGTACGGCCTCTCCATCTTGAATACTGAGGGAGTCCCCCCCCCCCCCCCCTCCCCGTACACACACTTGAAACCTATTTTGGTACCCCCTTAGTATGCATGCCAAGTATGGGCTCTCCAACTTGAAAACTGAGGTAGTTGGAGGGGGTGGAGGGCTCCCCCCCCCCCTCCCCCCTCTCAACTTAAAATCTATTCCGGCAACCCCTTAGTATGCATGCCAAGCATGGGCTCGCCATCTTGAAAACTGGGGGAGTATATCGTGAACAGACAGAAAGTTGCCCTACATACAGTATATATATATATATATATATATATATATATATATATATATATATATATATATATATATATATATATAAATAGACCCAAATATAACCACTGTCCCCTTAATCTGGCAAGAAATTGGCTTGTCCTCATATGAATTATTCGGATATTACAATGTTTTTAAAACCAAATGTGTGTTTATTAGCGAAAACTCGTTAACCCCTTCTGTACCGGTGATGTACTTTTCATTCCACTCTGACAACTATTAAACGATTTTGTTCAGCTTAGGAATGACGTCTACCCATTAAAGTGCTACAGACTATCTCAATTAATCCTTTTAGCTACCATATATTTGTCCCAAGCTTCATAAAATCGTCTAAATGAAGCGGAAATATAATGGAAAAGACGTAGCTGGTACAGAAAGGGGTTAACAATATGAAGCAGAGACAGTTGTTGTTGTGGTTGTTGTTGTTGTTCCCTAAGCTGCCTGGCCGAACAGCCCCGAGTCCCTGAGAAAGGCCATGGCCACGATCGGGCTTTCCCACAGAGCTCTCATTGAGTGTAGATTGTGTTGTTGGCGTAAGTGGTTGTGTGAAATGCAGTCTTCTATGATGTGTTTAATGGTATGGGGTGCTGTGTTACATCCCGGGCAGGCGACAGTAGCGACAGCAGAGACAGTAGTTTATAATTGTTTCATTAGTTATCGAAGACTCAGCAGGTAAAGGACAAGTGGAAACAAAAAATTCGAGTGTAGTGTATTTATCATTTTGAGATGTAGATTCCTCGGGTCTAAAGTTTAATGGAAAGAGGGTTCGTATTTCGCGATCATATTGTAAGTTTTATTGGGTTATTAATGAGAACTTATTGAATGGAAATGAGCTTTATTGTCTCTCTCGCTCTCGCTCTCGCTCTCTCTATCTATCTATCTATCTATATCTATCTCACGCACTCACTCTCACCCTCACTCTTTCACACACACTCTGTCACTCTCTCTCAATCTCTCACACACACATTCACTCTTTCTCATCTTCAGTCCCTCACACTCATTCTCTCTCACTCTCTCATTCTCACTCTCTCTCTCTCGTAAAAATAGACCGACTCGGGCCTGTATATCAAATTTATTATATCTATTTCAATAACACTTGCCAGCGGTCGTTTCCCACACACGCACGCGCGCGCACACACACATACACACACACACACACACACACACACACACACACTCTCTCTCTCACACACATATACACACCCTCTCACAGACGCACATACACCCCCATACACTCTTACACGCACACACACAAACACACACACACACACACACACCACCCACCCACACACACACACATACACACACACACACACACACACACACACATTCCCTTTCCCCTGAGCATAATCCCGTTCAGCCTCCACTATTCAACTGTCATGCTCAACCCCTTTCTCAAAAATGTAATCATATTCAATACAGTCTTCTTTAGTTCACCCTCTAACGTAATAGATGTTTTTGTATTTTATTACATTTTCCATAATGTTTTGTTTATATTATATTAGATTACATTTTTTGTACTACATTACCGATTTTTTTTTTTTTTTTTTTTTTATGTTCTGGGTGTGGTGTCCCGAGTTCGAAACCCGGGAGGACCATATGCTTTCATTAGTTTATTTAAGTACATTGGGGTTTGTAATGGATGATTAATGTTAAGGGAGCCCATCTCGCTTTTTTTCTCTTTCTCTCCCTCTCTATTTGGCTTGTATCCATTTGGCCCCATTCAGACTACTGTTTTAAAACATTTACCCCCATCCAGGTGTCAATATTTTCCGCGAGCCGGCATATATATATTTTTGTTTTGACAGCAAGCTAAATTTGTACAATTTTCGATGGGAAAAATTTCTCCGGCGAAGCCGGATTTCTTCATACAATGCAATGCAATGCAATCTTCCTGGCTCGCGATCAACACCTGGATGTGGATAAACGTCTTAAAACAGTTGGCTGAATGGGGCCGAATGGATACAAGCCAGGGAGAGAGAGATAAGGAGATAAAGATAAAATAAGCCGGTGACCCCCCTGGATTAAGAACGGGGTGTTACTTATTTACATTACCCATCTTTTGCTTATTAAATTACATGCCAGATGTGTTGTATTATATTACATGGCTTATTTTGTTACTAGTATATTACATTGCTGATTCATTTATTTATTTATTTATTATACAGTATGTGTATTTAATTTTTATTTAATTATTATTTAATTATTATTTTTTTTTCCCAGGGGTTACTCAGCAATTTTCTGTAGTGCCATTCCTTCTCGGCTTATTCTTTCTCTCTTTCTTTATCTATGCTTCTATCTTTTCTACTGTGCTATCCTTATCTTCTTTTTATTTATGGGGTTTTGCGATTTCCACTTATTCTTTCTCTTCTACGGTGCTATCCTTTTCTTCTACTTTGAATGTTTTGGGGGGTTTGCGATCTCGACTTATTCTTTATATCCTATTATCTGTTTTCTTCTATCTCTTCTACTGTGCTATCCTTTTCTTTCACTTTTACTTATTTGAGGTTTTGCTATCTCGACTTATTCTTTTTCCTCCTACTGTGCTATCCTTTTCTTCCACTTTGAATTATTTGCGGTTTTGCTATCTCGACTTATTTTTTCTCTCTTTATCAGTTTTCTTATACCTCCTACTGTGCTATCCTTTTCTTCCACTTTGAATTATTTGCGGTTTTGCTATCTCGACTTATTTTGTGTCTTCTGTGCTATCCTTATCTTCTATTATGTAATATTAGGAGTTTTGCTATCTCCACAAATTATTTCTCCTGTTATCTGTTCTATCTTTACTGTGCTCTCCTATTCTTCCACTTATAATTATTATAATTATCTCTCTCTCTCTCTCTCTCTCTCACCCTGTAGTACCTCCTAGGGTTAGCGGTCGGGCTTCCCCTGAATAAAACAATTATAACCCTTCACCCGAGATCGACGAGCAGCCATCAGGTGTTCACGGGGGGTTGGGGGTAGGGGGGAGTGGGGGGGGGGGGGGCAGGCGAGTGGGGAGGTGGTATGAGAGGTAGTAGGCGGGGTGGGGGGGGGGGGGGGGGTATTGGAGAGGTAGGTGGGGAGGTGGTAGATGGGTAAGTAGTTTGGGTGGGAGGGGGTGGGGGAAGTAGGTAGGCGGGGGCGGGGGGGGGGGGGGGGGGGGGGTAGATGGGTGAGCAGGAGGGTTGGAGGTGGGATGGGTGGGGTGGAGTAGGATGGGGGTGGTGGTAGGTGGGAGAGTTAGGGGTGGGTTGGGTAAGTAGATGGGAGGATAGGATGAATAGGTGAGTAGGTAGGCGGGGGCGGGGTAGATGGGTGGGCAGGAGGGGGTAGATTGAGTGGGTAGAAGGTGGTGGGTGGGGTGGGGTTGGTGGGGAGGTGGGAGGGTAGGAGGTGGTAGGTGAGTAGATGGGTAGGAGGTGGTAGATGTGAGAGTAGAACATAGTGGGGATGGGTGGGTAGAATGTTGAGAGGTGGGTAGGTGGGATGGTAGACAGTGGTAAGTGAGTAGGTGGGAGCCCGGGATTAGTAGATGGGCGGGTAGAATTTACAGGATAGGTAGGTGAGTAGATGGCAGAGGATGAGTAGATGGATGGTAGGAGGTGGTAGGTGAATAGCTGGGTGAGTAGAATATTGAGCTTGAGTAGATGGGGGCCCGGGGGAGGTGGTAGATTGCGTGGGTAGAAGGCGTGGGTAGAAGGCGTGGGTAGAAGGCGTCGGTAGAAGGCGTCGGTAGAAGGCGTCGGGTTGGTTCATAGAGTGAGGTGAGGAGCGAGTGGAACGTTTGATTGGATACAGGTAAGAATATATTTAAAATTGTCTACCCAAAACTGTACACATATATCTCAAAGGGGAATCTTGTGGATGTTTGTTTTAAGCTTGATGAAGATATAATAAAACAAAATCAACCAATAAATATACCCTTACCCCCTTAAAGGAACCTACGACATACAAATAACAGGTACAGAATGAATAAGGAGCTGCAATTCAACCCTAAACATCTTCCAACTATATGCACAGTCGCGTTAATAAGTGATATCTCGGCACCAAGTATGTGTTGATCAATAATTGGTATCAGCAATATCTAAGCTTCATTTCTTCATATCGAGTGAAATATACAACCATGTTCCTACACTTACCCACCCTATTCAACATGTGGCAGACATTAATACAGCACAGAGCAAGCCAAACGTAAAGACAGCTGGGACATGACTTATTAGCGCGACTGTACCAGAATTCATGACGGCAACTGTACATAGAGGGAAAATCGGGTGCAGATATAACTTTTTAGTTAGTTAAAATAGGACTTCAGAGGCTATCAACCCTTCTGGATTATTAAGCCAGCACACTGTCAGTCAAGAATAGCGTCAGGACTGGAGCCCCTTTTCGAGAACTCCAGTCCCTTGCTGATGTAGCGATATGTGGAGTGAGTGGAACGGTATATTGGAAATGGGTGAGGTTAGATTTGAGTTAGGATGATTGATAACTTGGAATGACAGAACCCTAATCAAGTTTTGAAATGGGTGAGGAAAGGTTAGGTACCTAGCAAGTGAAAGGTAGTGTAGATTGGATATATACAGGTATATATAAAGTATATAATATATAGTATATATATATATACAGTATATATATATATATATATATATATATATATATATATATATATATATATAATTTAAACTGCTTCAAGCTACGTGTGTCCAGAAATGTTGACTATAACGTAGCTTGAATTGGGCTCTGTCACTCTTTCATTTCAGCTTTGAGGGAGACACTTGTTACAGGCAGCTTTGACTTTTGTCTCCTACACTTACATAGATGGAAAAATAATATATATGTATAGTATTATATATAATCTATTGAACAGTAATGCCAGTCAGTAGCCAACCCTTACTCCCACAAGGGGTAGGGAGGATCAGCAAAAGACTCGAGAAAGGAAAAAGAGGTGACGGGAGAAGAACACATATAACAGTACTAAAGGAGAACATAGCCTAGAGTAACTGGTTAGAACAGTAAATGACGAATAGGTAATAGAAGAGTAGGCTAAATGATGAATAGGTAATAGAAGAGTAAATGATGAATAGGTAATAGAAGAGTAAATGATGAATAGGTAATAGAAGAGTAAATGATGAATAGGTAATAGAAGAGTAAATGATGAACAGGTAATAGAAGAGTAGGCTAAATGATGAATAGGTAATAGGAGAGTAAATGATGAACAGGTAATAGAAGAGTAGGCTAAATGATGAATAGGTAATAGGAGAGTAAATTATGAACAGGTAATAGAAGAGTAGCTAAATGATGAATAGGTAATAGGAGAGTAAATGATGAACAGGTAATAGAAGAGTAGGCTAAATGATGAACAGGTAATAGAAGAGTAGGCTAAATGATGAATAGGTAATGGGTAATAGAAGAGTAAATAATGAACAGGTAATACAGGTAGACCTTTGATTATAGGCAGAGTGGTAAGCTATAATTAGGGCTGTTAATCATGGCTGGTATAGAGAGGGACCCAGACATACAAAGCTGTTGGCTAAAGGTAAATACAGAGCCAATCTAGAGGCGTAGTAAGGGGGTAGTGCTGGTGGTTTGGTCTACACTGTATATATTTATTTATTATTTTATTATTGAGTTTCCTCGCTAGACCTCCATCAACCTGTAAAAAACACCCCTTAGAACCCCTTTCAAGATAAATTTGTAAATTTTTCGGTAGAAAAATGTCGCGGCCGAAGGCCGATTACTCGTCATATTACAGGCTCGCTATCGCTTACCAGGATAAAATCGACACCTAAATGGCACGAAAGGTCTTAAAATTGACTACGAAATGGGGCATAAAGTCTTAAAATAGCCAAACTAGTGGACCGAACGTCTTAAAATCTAAAAACCAATGGGGCTAAGCACGAGGGAGAAGTGGGTGCAGAAAAGCCAGCCCATCTCCCCTTAACTTATGGCCTCTTGCCTCTTGGGCAAGGTAATAATAGTATATGAGAGACAGGTGAAATATATGGTGTTGAAAGGTATTGGTGGTGGGTGCTGATAGAGGTATATGGTGTTGGAAGGTATTGGTGGTGGGTGCTGCTGATAGAGGTATATGGTGTTGAAAGGTATTGGTGGGTGCTGCTGATAGAGGTATATGGTGTTGAAAGGTATTGGTGGGTGGGTGCTGCTGATAGAGGTATATGGTGTTGAAAGGTATTGGTGGGTGGGTGCTGCTGATAGAGGTATATGGTGTTGAAAGGTATTGGTGGGTGCTGCTGATAGAGGTATATGGTGTTGAAAGGTATTGGTGGGTGCTGCTGATAGAGGTATATGGTGTTGAAAGGTATTGGTGGGTGGGTGCTGCTGATAGAGGTATATGGTGTTGAAAGGTATTGGTGGGTGGGTGCTGCTGATAGAGGTATATGGTGTTGAAAGGTATTGGTGGGTGCTGCTGATAGAGGTATATGGTGTTGAAAGGTATTGGTGGGTGCTGCTGATAGAGGTATATGGTGTTGAAAGGTATTGGTGGGTGCTGCTGATAGAGGTGTATGGTGTTGAAAGGTGGTGTGCTGCTGATAGAGGTATATGGTGTTGAAAGGTATTGGTGGGTGCTGCTGATAGAGGTATATGGTGTTGAAAGGTATTGGTGGGTGCTGCTGATAGAGGTGTATGGTGTTGAAAGGTATTGGTGGGTGCTGCTGATAGAGGTGTATGGTGTTGAAAAGTATTGGTGGGTGCTGCTGATAGAGGTGTATGGTGTTGAAAGGTATTGGTGGGTGCTGCTGATAGAGGTGTATGGTGTTGAAAGGTATTGGTGGGTGCTGCTGATAGAGGTGTATGGTGTTGAAAGGTATTGGTGGGTGCTGCTGATAGAGGTGTATGGTGTTGAAAGGTATTGGGGTGCTGCTGATAGAGGTGTATGGTGTTGAAAGGTATTGGTGGGTGCTGCTGATAGAGGTATATGGTGTTGAAAGGTATTGGTGGGTGCTGCTGATAGAGGTATATGGTGTTGAAAGGTATTGGTGGGTGCTGCTGATAGAGGTGTATGGTGTTGAAAGGTATTGGTGGGTGCTGCTGATAGAGGTATATGGTGTTGAAAGGTATTGGTGGGTACTGCTGATAGAGGTATATGGTGTTGAAAGGTATTGGTGGTGGGTGCTGCTGATAGAGGTATATGGTGTTGAAAGGTATTGGTGGTGGGTGCTGCTGATAGAGGTGTATGGTGTTGAAAGGTATTGGTGGGTACTGCTGATAGAGGTATATGGTGTTGAAAGGTATTGGTGGTGGGTGCTGCTGATAGAGGTATATGGTGTTGAAAGGTATTGGTGGTGGGTGCTGCTGATAGAGGTATATGGTGTTGAAAGGTATTGGTGGGTGCTGCTGATAGAGGTGTATAGTGTTGAAAGGTATTGGTGGGTGCTGCTGATAGAGGTGTATGGTGTTGAAAGGTATTGGTGGTGGGTGCTGCTGATAGAGGTATATGGTGTTGAAAGGTATTGGTGGGTGCTGCTGATAGAGGTGTATGGTGTTGAAAGGTATTGGTGGGTACTGCTGATAGAGGTATATGGTGTTGAAAGGTATTGGTGGTGGGTGCTGCTGATAGAGGTGTATGGTGTTGAAAGGTATTGGTGGTGGGTGCTGCTGATAGAGGTATATGGTGTTGAAAGGTATTGGTGGGTGCTGCTGATAGAGGTATATGGTGTTGAAAGGTATTGGTGGTGGGTGCTGCTGATAGAGGTATATGGTGTTGAAAGGTATTGGTGGGTGCTGCTGATAGAGGTATATGGTGTTGAAAGGTATTGGTGGTGGGTGCTGCTGATAGAGGTATATGGTGTTGAAAGGTATTGGTGGTGGGTGCTGCTGATAGAGGTGTATGGTGTAATTAAGGGCAGGTTTCTACTTTGTTCCCTAGACCTCCATCAAGCTTAAAATTACACCCCCTTCACCCCCTTTCAAGATAAATTGGTACATTTTTCGGTAGAAAATGTCCAGGCTGAAGGTCGATTACTCTTCATATTACAGGCTCGCTATCGCTCGCCAGGTAAAAATCAACTCCTAAATGGCACAAAAGAACTTAATATTAAGAAAGAAATGGGGCGAAATGTATCAAAATCGCCAAAACTAATGGAACGAACGTCTTAAAATGTCAAAACTAATATGCTAAACATGAGGGAGAAGGGGGTCCCGAAAAAGCGACTACCTCCCCCTTAATGGCCTCGTGGATAAGGTACTAATAGTATATGAGACAGGTGAAATACTGTATATGGTGTTGAAAGGTATGGTGGGTGGGGGTGCTGTGCTAGGAATGATTAATTATAGGGAGACTTTCCACTTAAGGAGATTTTTCTGGATCCCTTCTCCCTCATGTTTAGCCCCATTAGTTTTGAGATTTTAAGACGTTCACCCTATTAGTTTGGTGATTTTTAGACCTTTCACCCCATTTCTTTGTGAATATTAAGACCATTCGTGCCATTTAGGTGTCGAGCGATAGCGAGGCTGTAATTTTAAAAGTAGCTGGCCTTTGGCCGAGACATTTTCTGCCGAAAAATGTAAAAAATTATCTCAAAGGGGTGGGGGGGGTCTGTTTTTTTTTTTTTTTTTTTTTTTTTTTTTTTTTTAAAGCTTGATGGAGGTCTAAGGAAAAAACTAAAAAACACTTAATAGATAAATATATAGAGCAAAAATCAAGCACTACCCCCTGGCCTCTTGGTTAAAATATATAATAGTATGAGACAGGTGAAATATATGGTGTTGAAAGGAAGGGTGGGTGCTGTGATAGGAATGATGGAATGATTAGGTTTTGTATATGATGCATTGTTTAGTATTGATTTAGATATGTATTTATTTATTTAGATATGTATTTATTTATTTAGATATGTATTTATTTATTTATTTAATTATATTATATTTTATTTACGTATTTATTATTGGGCCTGAGTATACAGTATTTAGTGTATTTATTTTTGTTAATGCATCAGCGTCTATTAAGGGGAGGTATTTACTTTGTTCCCTAGACATCCATCAAGCTTAAAATTACACCCCCTAGACCCCCTTTCAAGATAAATTTGTCATTTTTCGGTAGAACATTTTTCCGGCCTTCGAAGGCCGGTTCCTCTTAAATTACAGGCTCGCTATCGCTCGCCAGGAAAATATCGACACCAATATGGCACGAAAGTTCTTAAAATTGGCAGAAATGGGTCGAAAGTTCTTAAAATCGCCAAACTAAAGGGGGCGAGCGTCTTAAAATCTCAAAAGCAATGGGGCTAGACATGAGGGAGAAAGGGGTCCAGAAAAAAGTCCCTCAAGTGGAAATCTCCCATTAATGCCAGTTTTTATGTTTGCAGATTGTAAAGGCTGGATCGCTGCTCTGCTTGGCGGGTGAGTACTTAGTGGATTTACTTTCTCAATTGCCGACTTGCGAGTTTCGTTCTATAAGTTCTACAGTAGACGCATCCCCGAATGTTCATCACTACTGTCACTCTCCATCGTCAGTGTTTCTGAAAAAGTAAACAGAATCATAATTAGTACCGTGCGAATTAATGATTTCAAATTCATTACCGAATTAGATAGAATGTAGCATTTGACTGCAGCTGAAATATGAAAACAAAATTAAATACTGTTTACCTTTATCTAGTGTTATTTAATAATTTATGTTGATTTTTTTTTTAGTAGTAAAATTCTTAATAACCAGTTGGGTTCTATGTTTATGAAACACGGTCGATCCAGTTTTATCCCTGCATTGCTGTTGTATAGAAGCCTGCACGATCAACATGTACGAATTTGTGGGTGAAAAAAAGTCTATTAACCCTGGAACATGAGACCGATGATAGAAAACTTCATTTTCTTCCTTGATTTGCTTGATTTCAACATACGTTTTATCCATTAGACATCTACTTTATTATTGTATTTGTGTTTAATACCGATGTTTACGGCTCCAACTTCCTTTAGTCCGGGAGCAGATATTCAAAAGTGGCCTAGAAATACGAAAACGTAGCACACCCAGTATTAACTTTGTCTGACTTTTTGTTCAGGTTGAGATACACCTAAGAAACATTCCTAGCCCTGTTGTAGTGGTAAATTATTGTGGTATAGGTAATTTGGTACGAGCGATAGAACATACCGAGGGCACGCGGCGGACTTTCGGAAAACTAAATATTCAAAAATAGTGATATCTTTCTACATAATAAAGCTACATACTTCATTATGGTGTCAAAATGTAAGGAATAACAAGATGTATACTGAAAATAACACTTGGTAGCCATATCTTTGATCTTACTAACAACAAAATGAAAAAAACTCAAATAATTCAACCAAAAAATACTTCGGTTTCGCCGCGGTCAATATACACAAATTATAATATTCTCAAAACTATAGCACCTAGTTACATGTTTGATGTACCAAAACTATAGCACCTAGTTACATGTTTGATGTACCAAAACTATAGCACCTAGTTACATGTTTGATGTACCAAAACTATAGCACCTAGTTACATGTTTGATGTACCAAAACTATAGCACCTAGTTACATGTTTGATGTACCAAAACTATAGCACCTAGTTACATGTTTGATGTACCAAAACTATAGCACCTAGTTACATGTTTGATGTACCAAAACTATAGCACCTAGTTACATGTTTGATGTACCAAACCTATAGCACCTAGTTACATGTTTGATGTACCAAAACTATAGCACCTAGTTACATGTTTGATGTACCAAAACTATAGCACCGAGTTACATGTTTGATGTACCAAAACTATAGCACCGAGTTACATGTTTGATGTACCAAAACTATACCACCGAGTTACATGTTTGATGTACCAAAACTATAGCACCGAGTTACATGTTTGATGTACCAAAACTATAGCACCTAGTTACATGTTTGATGTACCAAAACTATAGCACCGAGTTACATGTTTGATGTACCAAAACTATAGCACCTAGTTACATGTTTGATGTACCAAAACTATAGCACCGAGTTACATGTTTGATGTACCAAAACTATAGCACCTAGTTACATGTTTGATGTACCAAAACTATAGCACCGAGTTACATGTTTGATGTACCAAAACTATAGCACCGAGTTACATGTTTGATGTACCAAAACTATAGCACCTAGTTACATGTTTGATGTACCAAAACTATAGCACCGAGTTACATGTTTGATGTACCAAAACTATAGCACCTAGTTACATGTTTGATGTACCAAAACTATAGCACCTAGTTACATGTTTGATGTACCAAAACTATAGCACCTAGTTACATGTTTGATGTCCCAAAACTATAGCACCTAGTTACATGTTTGATGTACCAAAACTATAGCACCGAGTTACATGTTTGATGTACCAAAACTATAGCACCGAGTTACATGTTTGATGTACCAAAACTATAGCACCGAGTTACATGTTTGATGTACCAAAACTATAGCAGAGTTACATGTTTGATGTACCAAAACTATAGCACCGAGTTACATGTTTGATGTACCAAAACTATAGCACCGAGTTACATGTTTGATGTACCAAAACTATAGCACCGAGTTACATGTTTGATGTACCAAAACTATAGCACCGAGTTACATGTTTGATGTACCAAAACTATAGCACCGAGTTACATGTTTGATGTACCAAAACTATAGCACCTAGTTACATGTTTGATGTACCAAAACTATAGCACCTAGTTACATGTTTGATGTACCAAAACTATAGCACCGAGTTACATGTTTGATGTACCAAAACTATAGCACCGAGTTACATGTTTGATGTACCAAAACTATAGCACCTAGTTACATGTTTGATGTACCAAAACTATAGCACCTAGTTACATGTTTGATGTCCCAAAACTATAGCACCTAGTTACATGTTTGATGTACCAAAACTATAGCACCTAGTTACATGTTTGATGTACCAAAACTATAGCACCTAGTTACATGTTTGATGTACCAAAACTATAGCACCTAGTTACATGTTTGATGTACCAAAACTATAGCACCTAGTTACATGTTTGATGTACCAAAATCATCGTCTACTATTCCCTCAAATAACCAGACCAAATAACTGACTCACTTCTATACATAAGGTTTGTTTATCACCACAAACATAACCCAACCCCCTAATTTTGTGCGGACGGTAAAATTGTCGCAATTTAAGGATTATCAAGTTTTGCATCTCACTGTACAAGTTTGTGATGTTAGTTATGGGCCAGAATTGATTGTTATATTATATTATAGTAACAAAAGTCACTAACACACATTTGCAAACCAAATTGCAGAAACTACTCAAAAGTAAGCAAATCGCACGAAATCAAGGCAACATTTGGCTCGGATTTTCGTATGTTTCAAGGAGGCATAATTATGGATCTGGATGGATCCACGATGGATTGAGAGGGGGCTCTGCCACCTCTCTCTCTCCCCCCCCCCCCAGGACTTATTGTAATCATCATCTATGTTGCCAGTATGAACATATAAATACTTCGTATAAGTCAAGCGTTCCCCCTGTTATAAGGCACATCTATTTTTACAGTACGTGTTCTATAGGTTGCTTATATACCATATTACCTACCTTGCTGTACATGTCATTACCGTCACAAATGCATTATATGGGACCTAAATGGTGGATCACATGCTTTCATTAATTTCATTGGAAGGTGTTTGGGGTTGAGAAGTGAAATTAATAGATTAGATTATACAGCACTGTAAAACCAAGAACTCTCCTTATAGACGACCGCTTTGTTTACATTACTCGTACACTGGCGATCACGTTCCCGCCTATTTTGACTGCCGTGGGATACAATAATATACCACTTGCGAGTTTCAGGCTATGAGGAAGTTGGAGCTGTAGACATCGATAATTAGCAGAATAACCAGCGATAATGATGGTTTAGTACATTAATAAATACACAAAACCAAATTCAGCATACTATTGATCCATCAGAAACCTACAAAATGACTGTACATGTGTTTAATATCGATGTTTACAGCTCCAACTTCCTTAATAGACCAAAACTCGCAAGGGGTCAATTGGTAGAGCTCACTTCACCCCCCCATGAGTTATTGCCATTATCATATACAGTATAATTGCCAGCAGGAGGCAAATAATTATTAAAAACGGGTGAGTTATTGGAGGAATAATTATGAGTCTTTTATTCTAATTCCAATGCTATATAAGCATTACCAATTAACAAACATGTATTTGATTTCGTAATCCACTAGCGTAATCTATTCATGTGGTTAATTATAATTGCGAAAGAGATTAAACACACTCACTCACTCACTCACTCACTCACTCACTCACTCACTCACTCACTCACTCACTCACTCACTCACTCACACACACACACACACACACACACACACACACACACACACACACACCGTCTTGTGTAAAAAAGCTCTATTGTGAATACGACTATCTTGACACTGATTGCTTATTGTGTTCAGGGGATAGTGCATATTTTGGGGGTCTATTTGATTATAATATTTATGTTCATATATTATTTAGTTTCCTCGCTAGACCTTCATCAAGCTTAAACAAAAACCCACTCCCTAGACTCCCTTTAAGATAAATTTGTACATTTTCCGATAGTTCTCTTAAATATACAGGCTTGCTATCTCTCTCCAGGAAGAAATCGACAACTAAATGGCACGACAGGTCTTAATGTTGACAAGGAAATGGGGCGGAAGGTCTTAAAATCGACAAACTAATGGGCCAAATGTCCTAAAATCGACAAACTAATGGGACAAACGTCTTAAAATCTCAAGACTAATGGGGCTAAACATGAGGAAGAAGTGGGGGGGGGGGCATAAAAACTACCCATGTCCCCTTAAATAATTGAACAAGCTGTGGGACTTGATTTATTTATTGTATTTTGTCCTTTCAATAATGATGTGCAACCTTCAACATGCTTATTTTAATTGTTGGATGATATTTTTTTGTATTATGTTCCTTGTATCTTTAATTAATCTTACTGTCAAGGCCTCTCTCTCTCTCTCTCTCTCTCTCTCTCTCTCTCTCTCTCTCTCTCTCTCTCTCTCTCTCTCTCCCTCTCTCTCTCTCTCTCTCTCTCTCTCTCTCTCTCTCTCTCTCTCTCTCTCTCTCTCTCTCTCTCTCTCTCTCCCCAATAACAAGTTAGGCGGAGGCTACCTTATCTCCCACTATCGGCAAATTCAATCAGACGTTTGACTGAGTGTTCGTAAATCAGACCAGCCCCTTCACACCAGAGAGAGAGAGAGAGAGAGAGAGAGAGAGAGGAGAGAAGAAGAGAGAGAGAGAGAGAGAGAGAGGGAGGGGAGAGAGGAGGAGGAGGCAGGAATACTGGAGAGAGAGAGAGAGAGAGAGAGAGAGAGAGAGAGAGAGAGAGAGAGAATATATATATATATATACCGGTAGTTCATACTCTCAAAATCCTATACTATATTAAAGAGAGAGTGAAGGCAATAAGATAGATAGGTCGACTGTAATAGCAAAAAGTATAATAATCTGAAGATAATTACCATGTATTCACCTATTCAGAATTATAATAGTAATTGTCTATCTTCATGGTGTAATGGGTTAAGATCTGTATGTGGTAACCCAGGTTCGAATCCCGGGTGGATCATAATCTTTCATTAATTTCATTGGGAGGTGTTTGATGGTGGAAGCGAGATTAATATATTATATTATATATCACTAAATGATATAAAATATATAAATCTATGTGATGCAATGCTAGTGAGAGGTAAGCTAACAATTATATCGGTACTGTATATCGCCAAAAATATCTTAACCCCTTCTGTACCGGCGACGTCTTTTTCATATTATTCTAGCTATATTTAGACGATTGTGTGCAGTTTTAGAAGGATCTGTGGTAGTAAAAAAGGGTTAAGTGAGATAGGTCGAAGCCTGTTAATTGCTGGAGGCCCTTTTTAAGCTGAATAAAAATGTCTAATAATAGGTAGAATCTAGTTAAAAGGACGGCAACCGATGCAGAAAGGGTTAAAAATAATTCAGAGCGGAAAATATATATGAAAAGAGGAGGGGGAGGGGGGGGGGGCGGAAAGATAATATAGCTCGCGAAGAAATCAAGAACAAGATAGAGAGATAGTGCTGGGGGGGGGGGGGGGGTCTTGTTGGTGATAAGGAAATGAGTATGGAGAGAGAGAGAGTGAAGAAATATGAGGAAGGAGAGAGAGAGAGTGAGAGTAAAAAAATATGAGGAAGGAGAGAGAGGAAATGTAGTAATATGAGTAAGGAGAGAGAGAGACAGAGAGAATGAGTAAGGAGAGAGAGGAAGTGAAGTAATATGAGTAAGGAGAGAGAGAGGAAATAAAGGAATATGAGCAAAGAGAGAAAGGAAGTTAAGAAATAAAGAGTTAAGCAAGGAAATGAAGAAATATGAGAAAGGAGTGAGGAAATGTGAAAGGGGAGGTGGAGGAGGAGAGATAGGGCAAAACAAACATTGAAAACAAGGACAATAAAACTAGGAACAATAAAATATATAAATAAATAACAAGGTGATATATATATATATATATATATATATATATATATATATATAATATAATATAACAAGGTAAATGAATAAGAACATAAATTATAAGATATAATATATAGTATAAGATGTAGTTTAAAATATAAGATATAATTCAAAGTATTAACAATCCATAATAAAATAGTACAAAGGAGTACAAAGGAAATCAAACAACAACAGATCTAGTGACCCTTCTAGGTTGCTTGTCCTCCAAAACACTGAGGATCAAGTGTCCAAACAGTGGTTTAGAGTGGGTAAGGGAACATTGGAAAGGGAATTACTGCCCTGGAACTAATATCCGTGGCAGGATAGTGTTGATGGGCGTGTCTTGGAGGAGATAAGAAATAAGAATAATGAGAGAGGCGATAATGAATGGGGAAGTGGAGGAGGAGAGATAAGGCATGTGGGGGCAGCGATAATTTGATAACAGCAAAGGAGTAGTAGGCCAAAGAAACGAAAAAGAGGTATTGAAACTTGTTTGAGAGAAATATTGATATTGGAACTGGTATGCACAAAATAAATAAAAAAAGATGGGTATTGGAAGTGAGATATACTGTATACTATATATATATATATATATATATATATATATATATATATATATATATGTAATATATGAAGATATGAAAGAGTAAAATAAATAGGAACAAGAGGTATAACATCAAATTTAAATTATAAAACCTATTAGATATGATAATTTGACTTCCATATACCTTTCCTAATGTGAATTAAATCGTTTAATAATAGTTAGACAATAGAAAAGACATGCGTATTGGATCTTGAAAGGGTTAAGTGAATAGGGTTTACATGGAATTACTAATAATTTCTAATAATTCCAAATTCTATAATTACGGAAGGGTAGAATGATATCTTACATTAAATTATGTTTTTGAACTCTGTTAACTTAAGGGGGTAGTGCTTGTTTTTTGGCCTATGTATGTATTTATTAATTTATTTTTAGCTTTCTCGCTAGACCTCCATCAAGCTAAAAAAAAAAAAAAAAATTCAAGATCAATTTGTAAATGTTTACATAGAACAATGTCCCGACCAAAGGCCGGTTATTACTAAATTACAGTCTCGCTATCGCTCGCCAGGACGAAACGCGACACCTAAATTGTACGAAAGGTCTTAATGTTCACAAAGAATTGGGTAGAAAGGTCTTTAAATCGCCAAATTAATGGGACGAACGTCTTAAAATATCAAAACTAATGGGGCTAAACATGAGTGAGAAGGGGGGGGGGGGGGGCACAAAAAGCAACCATCCCCCTTAAAAAAAAATCAATTTAAATAAGAGAATGAACACAAATATTTGAAAACAAAAAAAATCCCTGACATTAAATTAATTAATTTTGAAATGTGTAGACCATTTTCATTAAAGGTTACTTTGGGCTGTCACACTAATTAATTTACTAAAATTACATCAACAGTAATTTGCCAATCATACAACAAAGTAATTAAGGGGGGCTCACCGTTTTTTTTTTATCTATCTCTCCTTTTTTTCTCTTTCCCTGGCTTGTATCCATTCGGCCCCATTCAGCCAACTGTATTAAGACTTTTATCCCCATCCAGGTGTCGATTTCTTCCTGGCGAGCGGTAACGAGCCAGCATTGTATGGAGAAATCCGGCTCCGCCGGAGCCATTTTTCTATCGAAAAATGTACAAATTTAGCTTGCTATCAAAACAAAAATATATATATGCTGGCTCGCTACCGCTCGCCAGGAAAATATTTACGTCTGGAATGGGGGTAAAAGTCTTAAAACAGTAGGCTGAATGGGGCTGAATGGTTACAAGCCAAAGAGTGAGGGAGAGAAAGAGAAAAACAAAAACGAGGCGGGCTCCCTTAACACTTTGATTGATGACCTTGATTGCACTACTCCAGTATTCCTTAGTCAGGACGGGTATAAATATGAGAAAGAGAAAAACAAAAACGAGGCGGGCTCCCTTAACACTTTGATTGATGACCTTGATTGCACTACTCCAGTATTCCTTAGTCAGACGGGTATAAATAATTTACAATAGATTGCCACATAATTTACAATAGATTGGCCACATAATTTACAATAGATTGGCCACATAATTTACAATAGATTGCCACATAATTTACAATAGATTGCCACATAATTTACAATAGATGGCCACATAATTTACAATAGATGGCCACATAATTTACAATAGATGGCCACATAATTTACAATAGATGGCCACATAATTTACAATAGATGGCCACATAATTTACAATAGATGGCCACATAATTTACAATAGATTGCCACATAATTTACAATAGATGGCCACATAATTTACAATAGATTGCCACATAATTTACAATAGATTGCCACATAATTTACAATAGATTGCCACATAATTTACAATAGATGGCCACATAATTTACAATAGATTGCCACATAATTTACAATAGATTGCCACATAATTTACAATAGATTGCCACATAATTTACAATAGATTGGCCACATAATTTATAATAGATTGCCACATAATTTATAATAGATGGCCACATAATTTACAATAGATGGCCACATAATTTTGCTTACTGTAAAATTTGTTAAGGGGACGTTTTTAGTTAGTTCCCTAGACCTCCATCAAGCTTAAAATTATACCCCCTAGACCCCCTTTCAAGATAAATGTGTAAATTTTTCGGTAGAAAAATGTCCTGGCCGAAGGCCAGCTCCTCTTCAATTACAGGCTCGCTATCGCTCGCCAGGAAAATATCGACACCTTACTGGCATGAAAGGTCTTAAAATTGACAGAAATGGGGCGAAAGTTCTTAAAATCGCCAAACTAATGGGGCGAACGTCTTAAAATATCAAAAGCAATGCCCCATTACCCCATGAGGGAGAAATGAGCCAAGAAAAAAATCCTTCAAGTGGAAATCTCCCCTTAAGAAAAAAACAAAAAGGCTTAGATCCTACTATCACATTATGCCTGTTTGTAACATGTTTATAAATAACAGTAGATTTTTGTTTTCAATTCATTGCATTATATTTTATAGTGAAATTTATTATTAATAATAATAATAATCGGTTTTATTTCGACCCGGCAGCCAATGCATACTAGTGTGTGTGTGTGTGTGTGTGTGTGTGTGTGTGTGTGTGTATAAGAGAGATTGAGAAAAGAGCAGATAGCGGGAGAAGGAGGGTGAGAGAGAGAGAGAGAGAGAGAGAGAGAGAGAGAGCGAGAGAGAGAGAGAGAGATCCACACCTGTACATAATTACTGATGTTTATCGTTGTGATGGATACCTACCTTACTCAATACCTGTCACACACACACACACACACACACACACACACACACACACACACACACACACACACACACACACACACACATACACACACACACACACACACACACACTAATTCTTCTATCAGATATACTTATCCAACACGCTGGATAATCACCTGTTTATAATCAAGCATTTCCTTGACGTAGACCGCTTCTTCCTATCTATCTATCTATTGCCTGACGCCGTGATCCCCGAAGGGGTGGCCACGAACGAACCGCCCCCATGCACCTCTGTCCCCAGTCAGTCGACGCCCCTCCCCCCAACCAGCACCGCCTTCGTTCATGTACTTCCTCACTCCATCCTTCCACCTCTCATTCGGTCTACCTCTCCCTCTCTGTCCCTCCACCTCGCTCTCGTACACCCTCTTAGTCATTCTCTCGCTTTCCATATGGCCGAACCATCTCAAGTTGTTCCTTTTCACACTTTCTTCCTGAGACTCTTAATTGGCCTTCAAACTGTTTTATTTACCTTTATATATTTATTTATTCTGTTTTATAACGACGGTCGAGGTTAATAAGTGTTGTCAGATATTTCACAAAGTTTCGGACACTGACTAATACTCTGAGGGATAAGCACTTTTCCCAGTAACTATAAAGATACCAATAACACTTGTTGAGCGATAACCACTGGAATCTATGGCAACACTTAAGGGGAGATTTCCACTTGAGGGATTTTTTTCTTGACTCCTTTCTCCCTCATGTTTAGCCCCATTGCTTTTCTAATTTTAAGACGTTCTCCCCATTATTTTGACGATTGTAAGAACCTTCGACCCATTTCTGTCAATTCTAAGACCTTTCGTGCCATTTAGGTGTCGATTTTATCCTGGCGAGCGATAGCGAGCCTGTAATTTAAGAGGAACCGGCTTTCAACCGGGACATTTTTCTACCGAAAAATGTACAAATTTATCTTGAAAGGGGCTCAAGGGGGTGTAATCTTAAGCTTGAAGGATATCTAGAGACCAAACTAAAAATCTCCCCTTAATACCCCCGATTGTACTCCTTTCATGTAATATTATTAGGCATAATAAGGAGAGTTAGCAAGCAGGATGAGCTGAATAAACGCAGAAGAAATAGTTATATATTATTTATCCAGGACGGTGTAGACTAGGACAGAAACAATAGTACTTTTTTTTTATCTAGGACGGTGTAGACAAACAGTTAATTTTTTTATCCAGGACGGTGTAGACAAGGGCAGAAACAATAGTACTTTCTTTATCCAGGACGGTGTAGACAAGGGCAGAAACAATAGTACTTTCTTTATCCAGGACGGTGTAGACAAGGGCAGAAACAATAGTACTTTCTTTATCCAGGACGGTGTAGACAAGGGCAGAAACAATAGTACTTTCTTTATCCAGGACGGTGTAGACAAGGGCAGAAACAATAGTACTTTCTTTATCCAGGACGGTGTAGACAAGGGCAGAAACAATAGTACTTTCTTTATCCAGGACGGTGTAGACAAGGGCAGAAACAATAGTACTTTCTTTATCCAGGACGGTGTAGACAAGGGCAGAAACAATAGTACTTTCTTTATCCAGGACGGTGTAGACAAGGGCAGAAACAATAGTAATGTCTTTATCTAGGACGGTGTAGACAAGGACAGAAGCTATAGTAAGTTCTTTATCCAGGACGGTGTAGACAAACAGTTAATGTCTTTATCCAGGACGGTGTAGACAAGCATAGGAGTAATATTTATATCTGTGTCCGGAGTTGATCGTCACATATATCGAGGGGGTAAGGGGGGGGGGGGGTGTAATATATGATGGCTATGTCGGTAATTATCACGAACAGGGAGGAGGCTCGTTAGGTCCACTTAGTTTATTATTATGGCAGAGAGTTTTATTGTTTATTTAATTAGTCAATTAATGTATATATTTATTTATGTATTTTTGCTTTATTTTCCTCCCTAGACCTCTATCAAGCTTAAAGCAAATCTAATATAAAAAAACGAGAACCCCCTTCCAGATAAATTTGTACATTTTTCGGTACAAAGGCCGCTTCCTCGCCAACCTATTGGGACGAACGTCTTCAAATCTCGAAACTTAATGGGGCAAAACATGAGGGAGAAGGGGTCAAAAGAGTTGAGCGTCATATACTGTATATCGAGGGGGGGCGGGGGGGGGTAATATATATAATGGCCGTGTCTGTAATTATCACGAACAGGGAGGAGGCTCGTTAACCCTTTCAAACTCATATGACGCAGAGGTTGCCAGGTTAACCCTTTCAAACTCATATGACGCAGAGGTTGCCAGGTTAACCCTTTCAAACTCATATGACGCAGAGGTTGCCAGTTAACCCTTTCAAACTCATATGACGCAGAGGTTGCCAGGTTAACCCTTTCAAACTCATATGACGCAGAGGTTGCCAGGTTAACCCTTTCACACTCATATGACGCAGAGGTTGCCAGGTTAACCCTTTCAAACTCATATGACGCAGAGGTTGCCAGATTAACCCTTTCAAACTCATATGACGCAGAGGTTGCCAGATTAACCCTTTCAAACTCATATGACGCAGAGGTTGCCAGGTTAACCCTTTCAAACTCATATGACGCAGAGGTTGCCAGGTTAACCCTTTCAAACTCATATGACGCAGAGGTTGCCAGATTAACCCTTTCAAACTCATATGACGCAGAGGTTGCCAGGTTAACCCTTTCAAACTCATATGACGCAGAGGTTGCCAGGTTAACCCTTTCACACTCATATGACGCAGAGGTTGCCAGGTTAACCCTTTCACACTCATATGACGCAGAGGTTGCCAGGTTAACCCTTTCAAACTCATATGACGCAGAGGTTGCCAGATTAACCCTTTCAAACCCATATGACGCAGAGGTTGCCAGATTAACCCTTTCAAACTCATATGACGCAGAGGTTGCCAGGTTAACCCTTTCAAACTCATATGACGCAGAGGTTGCCAGGTTAACCCTTTCAAACTCATATGACGCAGAGGTTGCCAGATTAACCCTTTCAAACTCATATGACGCAGAGGTTGCCAGGTTAACCCTTTCAAACTCATATGACGCAGAGGTTGCCAGGTTAACCCTTTCACACTCATATGACGCAGAGGTTGCCAGATTAGCAATAAGAAAATAATAGAGTTCTCTCACTCTTATAATTACCTCTCCAAAATTAGTTTTCTGCCCACAGCTAACTCAAAGACAACTGCAGAGGTTGAAGTAACTAAACTAAAGGTTTCTAAATACCCCAGATGGTAACAGAGGCTTTAAAGTATCCCTAATCGGCTCAAAATCGCGTCATATGTGGGAGAGGGTTAAGTCTCCTTAGTTTATTGTGGGGAGATTTATTTATTTAGTTAGTTTCATCCCTGGACCTCTATCAAGCTTAGACATAAATAAAATACAGAAAAACGAGACCCCCCCCCCCCCTTCATCAAGCTTAGTAAAACAAATGAATAGCGAAATCCCTCTTCGAGAGAAATGTGTACATTTTTCGGTAGACAAATGTCCCAGCCAAGGGCCGGTTCCTCCTACATGACAGGCTCGCTATCGCTCGCCAGGAATACATCGAATACCTAAATGGCACGAAAGGTCAGAATAACGGCGAAGAAATGGGGGCGACCATCCCAGAACCTCCAAAGTAACGGGCCAAAACATGAGGGAGAAGGGGTGACAAAAGAGTTGAAAGTCATATACTGTACATCGAGGGGGCGGGGGGAGGGGGGGGGGGGTAATATATAATGGCCGTGTCTGTAATTATCAAAACTGGTTATGGCCCTTAGTTTATTGTTATTATTATTATTAGCAAGAGTAGTGCGTGACGGGCCGATGATTTACGACTATTGATGACATTAGGTAGCCATTTGGCCCCATTCAACCAACTGTTTTAAGACGTTTACCCCTATATAGGTGTCAATATTTTCCTGGCGAGCGGTAGCGAGCCAGCATATATATATATTTTTTTGACAGCAAGCTAAATTTGTAAATTTTTCGATAGAAAAATTTCTAAGCCGGATTTCTCCATACAATGCTGGCTCGCTATCGCTCGCCAGGAAGAAATCGACACCTGGATGGGGATAAACGTCTTAAAACAGTTGGCTGAATGGGGCCGAATGGATACAAGCCAGGGAAAGAAAGAAAAGGAGACAAAGATAAAAAAGAAACGGTGACCCGCCCTTAATATTAGCAATACTGCGTGACAGGCGATATAGGTGTCAATATTTTCCTGGCGAGCGGTAGCGAGCCAGTATATATATATTTTTGTGTTTTGACAGCAAGCTAAATTTGTACATTTTTCGATAGAAAAATGTCTCCGGCGAAGCCGGATTTCTCCATACAATGCTGGCTCGCTATCGCTCGCCAGGAAGAAATCGACACCTGGATGGGGATAAACGTCTTAAAACAGTTGGCTGAATGGGGCCGAATGGATACAAGCCAGGGAAAGAAAGAAAAGGAGACAAAGATAAAAAAGAAACGGTGACCCGCCCTTAATATTAGCAATACTGCGTGACAGGCGATGATTTACGAGTATTGATGACATTATGTAGATTTATGATAATGACGATCGTAGTAAGGATATTAATGATTGGGAACACATTGTCATATGTTCCTTTTTATTGTTATTACTCGCGCGCGTAATTGATATTAATCACAGCGCCGGCAATAAGTCACGCCATTACCGATAAAATATTAAAACTTATGGCGGCCATAAAGGGTTATTTATTGATGGTCGCATTTACTGTTGATGCAAAGCGTGGTTATTGATTGGATTACCTACTTTATCATAATTATGTAATTATGATGTATTTAATAATATTCCTATGTGCCTGAGTATATTATTTATATATTAATGTATTTTATATTTTCCTCGCTAGACCTTCATCAAGCTTTATAAAACACTCCCTAGACCCCCCTTTTAGATCTCCACTTGAGGGATTTTTTTCTTGACCCCTTTCTCCCTCATGTTTAGCCCCATTGCTTTTGATATTATAAAACGTTCGCCCCATTAGTTTAGCGATTTTAAGAACTTTCACCCCATATTAAGACCTTTCGTGCCATTCAGGTGTCGATTTTATCCTGGCGAGCGATAGCGAGCCTGTAATTTAAGAGGAAACCGGCCTTCGGCCGGGAAATTTTTCTACCGAAAAATGTACAAATTTATCTTGAAAGGGACTCAAGGGGGTGTAATTTCAAGCTTGATGGAAGTTTAGGAAACACACTAAAAACCTCCCCTTAAGATAAATTTGTACATTTTTCGATAAAAAATGTCCCGGCCGAAGGCCGATTTCTCTTAAAATTACAGGCTCGCTATCGCTCGCCAGGAAAATATCGAGACCTAAATAAAATATTAAAATTATAGATGCCATTGTGGGTTATTTATTGATTACCGGTGCCGCATTTACTGTTGATGGAGAGGCGGTGACATGAAAAGCGTGGTATTGATTTGATTACATACTTTATCACAGGTTTGTTAATGTATTGTATTTACTATATTTGTTCTTCATTTATTGTATTTACTATATTTGTTTTTCATTTATTTAAGAGGGGATGGGCGTATTTATTGGCTTATTTATTTATCTTTATATTAGTCTTTTTAGTTTCCTCCCTAGACCTCCATCAAGCTTAAAAATACACCCCCCCAAGGGGAGGTCTCCACTTGAGGGATTTTTTCCTTGACCCCTTTCTCCCTCATGTTTAGCCCCATTGCTTTTGATATTATAAAACGTTTGCCCCATTAGTTTAGCGATTTTAAGAACTTTCACCCCATATTAAGACCTTTCGTGCAATTCAGGTGTCGATTTTATCCTGGCGAGCGATAGCGAGCCTGTAATTTAAGAGGAACCGGCCTTTGGCCGGGACATTTTTCTACCGAAAAATGTACAAATTTATCTTGAAAGGGACTCAAGGGGGTGTAATTTTAAGCTTGATGGAGGTCTAGGGAACACACTAAATACCTCCCCTTAAGACAAATTTGTAAATTTTTCGATAGAAAATGTCTCGGCCGGAAGTTGGTTACTACTATGTAACAGGCTAGCTATCGCTCGCCGGGAAAACAAATGACACCTAAATTGCCCCTAAGTTCTTAATGTTGACCCCCTACCTCCTCACTAGCCACCCCCACCTTCACAAATATACCCCAGCAAATCCCCCCCCCCCCCCCACCCCCCACACACACACTTAAAAACTCCCTCACAAAAAAGACCCCCACTAACCCCCAGCACACCTACAAATAAATCCCTATTCACCCAGCCACCCACACACTCAACCCCCACCTTGGAAAATAAGCCATTCTCACCCCCACCCTTCACATATAAGCCCCAACTCACCCCAACCACCTTCACAAATAACCCCCACTCACCCCATCCACCTCCACACTCAACCATCCACCCCCACTCACACATAACCCCACACTAACCCCATCCACTCACGCACATAGGCCCCCACTCACCCCAGCCACCCCCACACTCACAAACAAGCCCCCGCTCACACATAACCCCATCCACTCACGCATATAGCCCCCCTCTCACCCCAGCCACCCCCACACTCACAAAAAAGCCCCCACTCACACATAACCCCACACTAACCTCATCCACTTTCACAAACAATCCCCCACTCACCCCATCCACCCCACACCCCAAATTACCGTCATCGCGAGTCGCCCCCACAAACCCCACCCCCATCACAAACAATCCCCCACTCACCCCATCCACCCCACACCCCAAATTACCGTCATTGCGAGTTGCCCCCACAAACCCCACCCCCACCCCCACCAAGAGGAAATAACGCGTCGTATGACAAGAGGAATGGCGGACAAATAGAGGAGTATTAAACGCCAAGAGACTTCGAATCCCTTTTTACGGCATCGCGGGGGCCGGATGCGAGCGATCAAGCCGGGATTAACGTGACAGACGACACATTAAACGGCCGGTAATGACAACGTTAAGCGGGCCGTAATGACAACAGCACTTTCGTTTAACGGGGGGAAGATTGCTGGGCTGGCTTTATGTAGGTTCATACACGAATGTTATGTTCCACCTGTATTACTTTTGACTTTTGCGATATAACATGACTTTTTGTTTTGTAATATAGTTGATTGTTCGTAGTTGCTTCCCTAGACCTCCATCAATCTTAAAAACACGCCTCAAGATAAATTTGTACATTTTTCGGTAGAAAAATGTCTCGGCCGAAGGCCGGTTCCTCTTATATTACAGGCTTGCTATCGCTCGCCAGGAAAAAATCGACACCTAAATGGCACGAAAGGTCTTAAAATTGACCGCGAAAGGTCTTAAAATCGCCAAACTAATGACCCAAACGTCTTAAAATCTCAAAACTAATGGGGCTGGCTTTATGTAGGTTCAGACACGATCGAATGTTATGTTTCACATGTATTACTTTGACCCTTGCAGTAGAACAGACCCTTCTCTTGATGATCTGTGGTAGTACAAAGGGGTACGGGGGGTGGAAGGACTTTGTAAATGGAATATAGTCGTCAAATAATAACCTGAATCAAGTTAACCCCTTCTATACCGACGACGCCCCTTTTCACTTTATGTTGGCTACTATTAGAAGCTTTTATTCAGTTTAGGAAGGACGTCTACCATCAATGTATCCTTTTAGCTACCATATGTCCTTCCTAAGCGACACAACATCGTCTAAGTCTAGCTGACATCAAATACAAAAGACGTCACCGGTGCAGAAGGGGTTAAGGGAACGTTGCCGGTACATAAGGGGTTAAGGGGAGATCTCCACTTGAGGGATATTTTTCTTGACCCCTTTCTCCCTCATGTTTAGCCCCATTGCTTTTGATATTATAAAACGTTTGCCCCATTAGTTTAGCAATTTTAAGAACTTTCACCCCATATTAAGACCTTTCGTGTCATTCAGGTGTCGATTTTATCCTGGCGAGCGATAGCGAGCCTGTAATTTAAGAGGAACCGACCTTTGGCCGGGACATTTTTCTACCGAAAAATGTACAAATTTATCTTGAAAGGGGTCAAGGGGGTGTAATTTTAAGCTTGATGGAGGTCTAGGGAACAAACTAAATACCTCCCCTTTAAAAAGTAGAGTTTATGACCAGCCAAAATATTAATGCTGAAGCTACATGAGGTAGAATGGAAGGGATTGAGGTCTCACCTGTAACCAGTATAGTATAGTATCCCCTCCCCCTCCCCCACCTCCCCTCTCCCTCCCCCACCTCCCCTCTCCCTCCCCCACCTCCCCTCTCCCTCCCCCCTCTCCCCTCTCCCTCCCCCACCTCCCCTCTCCCTCCCCCACCTCCCCCTCCCCCTCCCCCACCTCCCCTCTCCCTCCCCCACCTCCCCTCCCCCTCCCCCACCTCCCCTCCCCTCTCCCACCTCCCCTCTCCCCCTCTCCCACCTCCCCTCCCCTCCCCCACTCCCCTCCCCTCTCCCTCCCCCCCCTCCCCTCCCCCTCCCCCACCCCCCCCCCCCCCCCTCCCCTCCCCCACCCCCCCCTCCCCTCCCCTCTCCCTCCCCCACCTCCCCTCTCCCTGCCCCTCCCCCCCCCCCCCCCCCACCTCCCCTCCCCAAGCTATCATCACCTATTCACCCTCGTCAGCCCCCCCCCCCCACTCACACGCGGCCCGGGATCTAATTGAAACACGGGGGCGCGAACATCCGTAGTAGCGGTCATGTCCGCCCCGCTACGCCTCTCTCTCTCTCCCGCTAATGCCGGGAACAATGAGAGTGGCAGGTTAAGGGGATAGTGGCGGGTTTTTTAGGTCTGTTCATTAATTTATTCATATATTTCTTATTTTCCTCGCTAGACCTCCATCTATCTTAGGAAAACTGCCCCTGGACCTCCCTTCAAGATAAGTGTGTACATTTTTCGGTAGAAAAATTTCCAGGCCGAAGGCCGGTTCCTGTTATAATTACAGGCTTACTCTCACTCGCCAGAGAAAAATCGACACCTAAATTGCGCTAATGGTTTTAAAATTGACAACGAAATATTGCGAAAGGTGTTAAAATCGCCAAACTAATGAACCAAACGTCTTAAAATCTCAAAACTAATGGGGCTAAGCATGATTGAGAACAGGGTCAAATAAAAAATAAAAATAAAGCAACTTCCCTCCCGTCCGCCCCAATACGCCTCTCTCTATCGCTCGCTAATGCCCCGAAAAATGAGAGTGGCGGGTTAAAACACAAATCCAATAAAGGCTGTCCGGTCGGGTTTCGGATCTCTGGGTCGTTTTTCGGGTCCCCCTTCTCCCTCATGTGTAGCCCCATTAGTTTGAAGATTTTAAGGTGTTCACCCTATTACTTTGTCGATTTTAAGACCTTTCGCCCCATTCCTTTGTCAATATTAAGACCTTTAGTGTAATTTAGCTGTCAATTTTATCCTGGCGAGCGATAGCGAGCCTGTAATTTAAGAGGAACCGGCCTTCGGCTGGGAAAATTTTCTATCGAAAAGTGTACAAATTTATCTTGAAGGGGTCTGAGAGGGGGGGGGGGGGTTAGCTTGATAGAGGTCTAGGGAGGAAACTAAAACAAAACAATACCAAAACAATACAAAAGAAAATACAAAATAATAATAATCAAATACAAGATAAATAGATCAGTGAATAAATAGGTCCATCCCCCGTAAAACCCAAACCCAATAAAGGTTGGCTGGTCGGGTTTCGGTCCCCTGCTGCGAGGAAGTGTTTTGGATGGTACAATTAAAGTCCAATTTCACAGTTGTCATATTGGTTACACGGTTCTCTGGGCCGCGGCAACCTTTTTACTCCTCCTTACTCCCTCTCACTCCTGCTTACTCCCTTCTTACTCCTTCTTACTCCCTCTCACTCTTTCTTACTCCTTCTTACTCCCTTTTACTCCTTCTTACTCCCTTTTACTCCTTCTTACTCCTGTTTACTCCCTCTCACTCCTTACTCCTTACTCCTGCTTACTCCCTCTCACTCCTGCTTACTCCCTCTCACTCCTTACTCCCTCTTACTCCTTACTCCCTCTTACTCCTTACTCCTGCTTACTCCCTCTTACTCCTGCTTACTCCCTCTTACTCATTCTTACTCCAACCATAGCTTTCCTCCCTTCCTCACTGCTATCCTTCTCCTCCACTACCTGTATCCCCCCCCCCCCCCTCCGCCTATAATATCCTTCCTTCCTTCCTTTCTTTCTTCTATTCTTCTCCCCCTCCTATACCCTTCCTCCCTTCCTTACTCCTATCCTACTCTTCCACTACCTGTATCTTCCCCCCTGTATTTCCCCCCCTCCCCTTATCCTTCCTTCTTTCCTTCCTTCCTTCTATTCTTCTCCTCCTATACCCTTCCTCCCTTCCTTACCCCTATCCTACTCTTCCACTACCTGTATTTCCCCCCTTACTCCGCTGATATACCCCTCCTCCCATCCTTACCCCTTTCCTTCTCCTCCTCCGCCTATACCCCTCCTCCCTTCCTTACCCTTATTAATTTCCTTCTCCGCCTTTACTCTTCCTTTCTTCCTTCCTCACTCCTATCCTCCTCCTCCATGTCTTACTCCAATCCTCCTCCTCCACCGACTATACCCACCCACCCACCTACCTATCTCTCTCTCTCTCTCTCTCTCTCTCTCTCTCTCTCTCTCTCTCTCTCTCTCTCTCTCTCTCTCTCTCTCTCTCTCTCTCTCTCTCTCTCCCCCCGCAGTGGAAGGGAGGGAAGATTGATGAATACGAAGCTTCATCAATTATTTATAAATGAGAAGACTGATGCATGAGTTTAGAGTCAAGAGATAGTACCGCGTTATATGGCATTACGGTGTATGTAATATAATATAATGGTTGTAATACAAAGTCAATTTGAACAAACAAGTCTTAAAGAAAGCTTTATATTTTTAAAGATATGTATTTTACTAGTAGACAAAACTACACAAATATATTAGCATAAGTAGTGAATTATAAATATATAGTATATTATATATATATACAGTATATATATATATATATAGATAGATAGATAGAGAGAGGAAAATGGAAGAAGGGGAAGGTGTGGTAGAATAACAAACTAATAATAAACTGAACAAGAACCTAGGCTGTGTCGACAAGAGTGAGAGACTTGGACTTTGAAATGGTCGTGGCGGAGGGACGAGTTGGGGAACAACTAGGTTGATTGTAGGGAGGTACTGGTACAATAAGATAAACTACAATGTAACTAGAATAAGATAGATTGTACACCACTTTGTAACTGTCACCTTAATACAAAAAAAAAAAAAAAAAAAAAAACCTAGGCTGTGTCTCTGGTTACAATGGTAGGTGTGTGTGTGTGTGTGTGTGTGTGTGTGTGTGTGTGTGTGTGTGTGTTTGTTTGTTTGTTTGTTTGTGTGTGTGTGTGTGTGTGTGAGTGGAAGGTGTGTTTGTGTGTGTGTGGAAGGTGTGTTTGTGTGTGTGAGTGAAAGGTTGTGTGTGTGTGTGAGTGGAAGGTGTGTTTGTGTGTGTGAGTGGAAGGTGTGTTTGTGTGTGTGTGGAAGGTGTGTTTGTGCGTTTGTGTGGAAGGTGTGGGTGTTTTGTAAGGTGTGTGGTCGTGTTGGGGAGTCTGTGTGTGTGTGTGTGTGTGTGTGTGTGTGTGTGTGTGTGTGTGTGTGTGTGAAAGGTTGTATTAAGGGGTGTAGCCAGGCGTGAGGGAGGGTGTATTAGATAGTGTAGGTAGGTAGTGTAGGTGTAGGTGTGTGTGTGGGTGTAGGTGTGTGTGTAGGTATGTGTAGGTGTGTGTGACAGGTGTAATAGATAGTGTAGGCAGGTAATCGTATCTTCGCCACGGTGTCTCTCCCTCTTTCTTGTTGCGGAAATGCTTTGTGGATTGTTTCTCTTATTGGGTTTTCTTTGTTCCATAACCCCTTCAGTACCAGAGGCGTCCTTTTCAACATAATCTGGCAACTATTAGACGATTTTATTTAGTTTGAAAAGGATTTTTGGTAGCTAAAAGGATTAAGTGAGATAGTAGCCTTTTAATAGTTAGGCACGTCCGTCTTGATTTTGTTGTCTATGTGGATGAGGGAGACAAAATGCAAAACTGCCTGTGACGAGTGCCTCCCCCAGAATGACAGGGCCAAACGCAAGGAATGTTCAAGCCAACAAGCCTGGACACACGGAGTTTGAAGCAATTTAAGTCATAGGATGATGGAAAGATGGATTTATGGAGAGAGTTCCAAAGGTCAGCTGTTGAATAGGAGAAAGATTAGGAATATCGTTTCACTCTTGGGTTGGAGAGTTGCACCGAGTAGGGCTGGGATAGTTTACAGAATATGATGAACAGGACGTTATCTAGACCTATAGCAAGCTTAAAAAACATCCCCAAGACCCCCTTCGAGATAAAAACATCCCCAAGACCCCCTTCGAGATAAAAACATCCCCAAGACCCCCTTCGAGATAAAAACATCCCCAAGACCTCCTTCGAGATAAATTTGATTTTTTTTTAGTAGACAAACGTTCCAGCCGAAGGCTGATTCTTCGTAAATCACAGGCTCGTTATCGCTCGCCAGGAAAAAATCGACATCTAAATGACACAAACGGTATTGATATTGACACAAAAATCGAGTTAATCGTCTTAAAATCGCCAAACAAATGAGGTAAACGTCTTTAAATTCCAAAACTAATGGGGCTAAATATGAGGGAGAATGGGCAATAGAAAAACCAAAACCTCCCCTTTCACCCCCCCCCCCCCCCACACACACACACACACACCTATGCCTACCTCCCCCCCTCATTCCTAACCCCCCAGACCACACACCTCTGCCCCCACCCCACCCCTAACCCTCCACCACCCCTCCCCCCTAACCACAGCCCACCCCATACTCACCCCCACCATCCCTAACCACATCCCCCCCCCCCTATACCAACATCAGACACTCCTAGCCCTCGCCCCTTACACGCCTCTGCTTCCCCCATCCCTAACCCTTTCCCCCCCCCCCCCCCCACACACCTAACCACATCCACCCCACACTCACCCCCTTCTCCCGCCATCCCCTCCTCCATTTCTAACCCTCCCCCTCCCCCCTCTAATATCAGACACTCCTACTAACCCCGTCCCCTTTCACGCCTCTGCCTCTTAATAGCCTACACGTCCCCCCAATAACTCCCCGTCTACGGGTGGGGGCGGCGGCGGCGGCGGTGGCGGTGGCGGCACGAGATTACCGTAGTCGTCATAATTATTGTAGAAGGCACCCCCCCCCCCCCCCCCCCCCCCCCCCCCCCAGGCCCCAGCCCAGAAGGTAATCACAACAGAGCGGGGTGTAATCTTTCCGGAGAGAGAGAGAGAGAGAGAGAGAGAGAGTGAGAGTGAGAGCGAGCTACATCCACATATTTCCAACTTCCGGTGAACAGACTAACGTACATGTATTTGATTGGTCTTAATGCCATACGTGGGAAGTCAATTTGTAAGTGAACGAGGCTAACAAGGGTGGTTAGGGGGTAATTTGTGGGTTTGTGGTATTATAAGCTTTGATAATATGGCTTGTTCACAATGATGTGTAGCTTTAGACATGCTGACACACACTTCACTTCACTTCACACACACACACACACACACACACACACACACACACACACACACACACGCACTCTAACACTCCTTCTCACGCTCCCGTTCTCCTCCACCTCTCTCTCTCTCTCTCTCTCTCTCTCTCTCTCTCTCTCTCTCTCTCTCTCTCTCTCTCTCTCTCTCTCTCTCTCTCTCTCTCTCCAACAAGCTTAAGTGCAAATTCATCCCTTCGCAAACAGTTACAGTTATACACTTTCATTACACACTCACACTTAGATATACATTTTCATCGCACACTTACAATTATACATATTCATTACACACTTACACTTCTGCAGTTTCATGCTTTCTCATTGCATATGTCTTTAACTGTCTTGATAGCGTAATGCATAAGTGTGCGGAAGTTCAATGTGAGTATCCTAGGCTCGAGTCCTTGGAGTGCCACATGTATTTGTTGATTTCATTAATTGAGTTTAGAGGTGAAGTTGGTTGGTGGAAAAAACCATAATACACTTTCATTCACACTTACAGCTAAACACTATCATTGCACACTTGCACTTATACATTTCCTTGCACTTATATATTTCATTGCCAATTCTAAAACAGCTCACACACTGTCTGGCAAGGAAAATATATGGAATCACCGGATATTATAGGTTCTGACTCTGTACGGCAATTTTGTACGCTAATATATGGAATTGTACCTGCGTTTTTCTTTTATGTTCAGCACCAAACGTTCATTTCAGAATAAAAGCATAATAACGTTTCGACCGTAATAATAACGTTACTCGCCACACACACACACACATACACACACACACACACACACACACACCGTTACAGCCATTCCACTATCTCTCATCTACCACCCCCTTCTATTCCACCCACACCCATCCACATCCCTAAATACCCACATCACCTCCAACCCGCCCCCCCCCCCCCCCTCCATCCCCAAGTGACAACCTCTCACTCTAAAAGACCCCCTTCTATCTTAGACACCCTCCACACATCTCTACCTCCCCACCATCACCCCCAAACCCCCCACCCCTTAGTGACAAGCCCTGACAGACCCCCTTCTATCCCGCACCTCTCCAAACCTCCACCATCACCTCCGAACCCCCTCCATCACCCCAAAATCCCCCACCCCCGATTGACAACCTCCCTCCCCCACCCCTTCTATACCACAACCCCCACTCTACCTCCCCCCAAACCCCCTCCACCACCCCGGGGGTCATCCTCGAGTGACAACCTGCCTCCCTATTAGGCACCCTCCACACATCTCTACCTCCCCACCATCACCCCTTCCACCCCACCCTACCCCACCCAAACTCCCTCCTCCTCCCAGCCTTCTATCCCCCCCTCCCCCTGCCACACCTCTCTACCTCCCCTCCATCCCCCCTTCCACCCCACCCCACCCCACCCAACCTCCCTCCTCCTCCCAGCCTTCTATCCCCCCCTCCCCCTGCCACACCTCTACCTCCCCACCATCCCCCCCCCCCAACCCTTCTATATACCTGTGGAGGTACGGGGGTAATAATCAGAGAGAGAGAGAACGGCGGGCAGGTGAGGTGATTGCTACCCTCCGCTGACGATCTGACACTTCCAAACCCAAACAATCTCTTATACACTCCACTCGCGCGGCGGCCACAGGGTTACCGGATCAAGTCCCACTAGATGGTAAATACAGGCCGAACATCGCTACAATAATGCCGCAATCTCTACCATATCGCTCAGAAATGGCTTAAATCTAAAAACAATACAAAAATGTTTTTTTTTTTTTTTTTTTTTTTTTCTGTTTGGGGAGGAAGGAAAGCGCACATCAATTTCTCTCTCTCTCTCTCTCTCTCTCTCTCTCTCTCTCTGTGCTTGGGGAAGAAGGAAAACACTCACCAGTGTTTTTCTTTTTCTTGTTTCTCTCTCTCTCTCTCTCTCTCTCTCGTTTTCTGCTTGGGGAAGAAGGAAAGCGCTCACCAGTGTTTTTCTTTTTCTTGTTCTCTCTCTCTCTCTCTCTCTTTTTCTGCTTGGGGAAGAAGGAAAGCGCTCACCAGTTTTTTCTTTTTCTTGTTCTCTCTCTCTCTCTCTCTCTCTCTCTCTCTCTCTCTGCTTGCATCTCACCAGTTTTTTCTTTTTCTTGTTCTCTCTCTCTCTCTCTCTCTCTCTCTCTCTCTCTCTCTCTCTCTCTCTCTTTTTCTACTTGGGGAAGAAGGAAAGCGCTCACCAGTTTTTGTTTTCTTTTCTTTCTCTATGTGTTTTTGTCGACCATGCACACAGACTGGAACACGCATGCGCTCTCCTTTGTACTCCCAGGCACATTATCGCACGCAACCTTAAGGGAGTCCACCTCGCTTTTGTTCTCTTTCTCTCTCTCTCTCTCTCTCTTTGGCTTGTATTCATTCGGCCCCATTCAGCCTACTGTTTTAAGACGTTTCCCCCATCCAGGTGTTAATATTTTCCTGGCGAGCGGTAGCGAGCCTTGATATTTATATATATTTTTTGACAGCAAGCTAAATTTGTAAATTTTTCGATAGATAAATGTCTCCGGCAAAGCCGGATTTCTCCATACAATGCTGGCGAGCGATATATCGACACCTTATAGACTGCAGCACCGTTGATTCATTTAAATTCCGCCTAGACAAATATCTCGCATCAAACCCGCGACTGACTGCGTTTGTAAATGAATAACTTTATTTTATCCTCCCCTCAGTTACTAACCCATATGTCCCCTACTAACTTCCTAGTCCTGCCACGTTAGTGGCAGGGCAGTAGTTCCCTTTCCAATGTTCCCTTACCCACTCTAAACCACTGTTTGGACACTTGATCCTCAGTGTTTTGGAGGACAAGCAGCCTAGAAGGGTCACTAGATATGTTGTTGCTTGATTTCCTTTGTACTCCTTTGTACTCCTTTGGATGGGGATAAACGTATTAAAACAGTTGGCTGAATGGGGCCGAATGGATACAAGCCAGGGAAAGAGAGAAAAGGAGAGAAAGATAAAAAAAAAAAAACGTTGACCCCCCTTAACCCTTTCTGTACCAGGGCCGTCCTTTTGACTTTATTCTGGCTACTGTTACACGGTTTTATTCAGTTTAAGGGGGTAGTGCTCTTATATGGGTCTAGTTTAAGGGGGTAGTGCTCTTATATGGGTCTAGTTAAGTATATATTCCTTTATGGGGCTAGTTAAGTATATATTCCTTTCTGGGTCTAGTTATGTATATATTCCTTTATGGGGCTAGTTAAGTATATATTCCTTTATGGGTCTAGTTAAGTATATATTCCTTTATGGGGCTAGTTAAGTATATATTCCTTTATGGGGCTAGTTAAGTATATATTCCTTTATGGGGCTAGTTAAGTATATATTCCTTTATGGGTCTAGTTAAGTATATATTCCTTTATGGGGCTAGTTAAGTATATATTCCTTTATGGGTCTAGTTAAGTATATATTCCTTTATGGGGCTAGTTAAGTATATATTCCTTTATGGGGCTAGTTATGTATATATTCTTTATGGGTCTAGTTAAGTATATATTCCTTTATGGGGCTAGTTAAGTATATATTCCTTTATGGGGCTAGTTATGTATATATTCCTTTATGGGTCTAGTTATGTATATATTCCTTTATGGGGCTAGTTAAGTATATATTCCTTTATGGGGCTAGTTAAGTGTATATTTCTTTATGGGGCTAGTTATGTATATATTCCTTTATCTTTTGGTTTCCTCGCTACACCTCCATCAAGCTTAAAAATACACCCCTAGACCCCCTTTCAAGATACATTTTCACATTTTTCGGTAGATAAATGCCCCGGCTGAAGGACGATTCCTTCTAAAATGTCAGGCTCGCTATCGCTCGCCAGGAAAAACTCGCCATCTAAATAATATAAAACGGTCTTAATATTGACAAAGAAATGAGGCGAAAGGTCTCAAAATCGCCAAAATAATGGAACGCACGTCTTAAAATCTCAAAACTAATATGCTAAACATGAGGGAGAAGGGGGTCCAGAAAAAGAGTATTTGCCCCTTTAAAAACAAATCCTCCAACAATTAGCAGGCTACGAACTATCTCACTTAACCCTTTTTACTACCACAGGTCCTTCTTGAGCTGCAGGAAACCGTCTGTATAAAGCCAGAATACAGTTAAGGGAGGTAGTAGTTATTTTGTGGTCTCTATCATTAATTACCGTATATATTTATTTCTTAGTTTCCTTGCTAGACCTCCATCAAATATATAAAAACATCCCCTAGACCTCCTTTCAAGATACATTTTTACATTTTTCGTCCGGCCGAATGCCGAATCCTCCTAAAATTAAAGGCTCGCTATGGCTCGCCCGGAAAAAAAATCGACACCTAAATGGCACGAAAGGTCTTGATATTCACAAAGAAATCGGGCGAAAAGTCTCAAAATCGCCAAACTAATGGGCCGAACGTCTTAAAATCTGAAAATTAGTGGGGCTAAGCATGAGGGAGAAGGGGAGTCAGAAAAACTCGTCGTCGGTACAGAAGGGGTTAAGGGGGTATCACATGAATTGAGTTTTGCCATAAACTTTTGATGGTCGATATTTTTTGAGTCGATATTCTGGAATTATTTGCAATAGTAGTGAAAACGATACTGACACAGGTTATTATTTATAAATTTGTTTTTGTTTTACTTCAAAGCTGCCAGACCAGTGTTGAAGATGAAAATTGAAGCCGCGTATAGTGTGTTTATCTTCTTTATATATATATATATATGTTTCTAGTCTCTCAGTGGGGATCGAACCATCGACCATCAGGATGATAGCAGGATATATATATATATATATATATATATATATATATATATATATATATATATGTATATATATATATATATATATGCCAGCACATACTATAGCACGCATGTTCATTCGTGCGTGTGTAACTCTGACATACTTTAGCGCACGCAAGCACACGACCTCAAGTGTAACAAAAACTATGCATTTAATGTGTTGCAATCGGTCTTCGTGTTCATACTACCTCTCATAAAATATCGTATCACGTTTTATGTGTGTTATTTGTGTTACCTTTGAACACGGATCTTTTGTAACTTGAACACATCTTTTTTTATTTGAAGACAGATCTTTCGTAACTTGAAGACATCTTTCGTAACTTGAAGACACCCTTCGTAACTTGAACACTGATCTTTTTTAATATGAAGACATCTTTCGTAACTTGAAGACATCTTTCGTAACTTGAAGACAGATCTTTCGTAACTTGAAGACAGATCTTTCGTAACTTGAAGACATCTTTCGTAACTTGAACACTGATCTTTTTTAATATGAAGACATCTTTCGTAACTTGAAGACATCTTTCGTAACTTGAAGACAGATCTTTCGTAACTTGAAGACAGATCTTTCGTAACTTGAAGACAGATCTTTCGTAACTTGAAGACAGATCTTTCGTAACTTGAAGACATCTTTCGTAACTTGAACACAGACCTTTCTTTGTTTGCACACAGACCTATATTTGAACACAGACCTTTCCTAATCTGACCGCACACCTCTCTTACCGTGTAGCGTTGGGGGCGACCTGTACATATCCGTGAACACTGTTCCGCATTCCTTTGTACTCGAGATCGCCCTTTAACGGGAGGTATTTAGTTTGTTCCCTAGACCTTCATCAAGCTTAAAATTACACCCCTTTGAGTCCCTTTCAAGATAAATTTGTACATTTTTCGGTAGAAAAATGTCCCGGCCGTAGGCCGGTTCCTCTTAAATTACAGGCTCGCTATCGCTCGCCAGGATAAAATCGACACCTGAATTGCACGAAAGGTCTTAATATGGGGTGAAAGTTCTTAAAATCGCTAAACTAATGGGGCAAACGTTTTATAATATCAAAAGCAATGGGGCTAAACATGAGGGAGAAAGGGGTCAAGAAAACAATCCCTCAAGTGGAGATCTCCCCTTAACTCTATTTAGCCCAAGGGGGGTCTAGTTGGACCTTTTGATTTGCTTTATTAGTTTGGAGATTTCAGATGTTTCACACCTTTAGTTTGGCGATAATAAGACGCTTCACCCCATTCAGGTGTCAATTTTTTCTGGACGAGCGATAGCAAGTCTCTAACTTAGAAGAAATTGGCTTTCAGCTGGGAAATATTTCTAGTCTATTACAACACACTTTATCTGGGCAAAATCACACCTCAAATATCTCAAATCAATTCGTATTTTCTCTTAAGGGAGCCCACCTCGCTTTTTTTCTCTTTTTCTCCCTCTCTCTTTGGCTTGTATCCATTCGACCCCATTCAGGTGTCAATATTTTCCTGGCGAGCGTTAGCGAGCCAGCATATATATATTTTTGTTTTACAGCAAGCTAAATTTGTACATTTTTCGATAGAAAAATTTCTCCGGCGAAGCCGGATTTCTCCATACAATGCTGGCTCGCTTTCGCTCGCCAGGAAGAAATCGACACCTGGATGGGGATAAAAGTCTTAAAACAGTTGGCTGAATGGGGCCAAATGGATACAAGTCGGAGATAGAGAGAAAAGGAGATACATATATAAAACAAGCCGGTGACCCCCCCTTAACTGTTACACGTTTAAGGGGAGGTATTTAGTTTGTTCCCTAGACCTCCATCAAGCTTAAAATTACACCCCCTAGATAAATTTGTACATTTTTCAGTAAAAAAAAAATCCCGGTCAAAGGCCGGTTCCCCTTAAATTTCAGGCTCTCTATCGCTCGCCAGAAAAAATCGACACCTAAATAACACGAACAAGTCTTGATATTGACAAAGAAATGGACCGAACGTCGTAAAATCTGAAAACTAACGGGGCTAAACATGAGGAAGAAGGGAGGACCAGAAAAACTCGCTCAGACACGTGCAACCCTTTTGGTCACGCACTGTAGCAATTTAGGTCAGTTCTTAGCGTTCAACGTTAGATTGCACACCTTGATGTACACAAAAGACGATATTCAGTGCAATGTAGTTCATATGTTATCGTTCAATTTAGATTACACACTGATATACTGTATATATATATATAAAAAAAACGATATTCAGTGCAATATAGTTCATATGTTATCGTTCAATTTAGATTACACACTGATATACTGTATATATATATATAAAAAAAACGATATTCAGTGCAATATAGTTCATATGTTATCGTTCAATTTAGATTACACACTGATATACTGTATATATATATAAAAAAAAACGATATTCAGTGCAATATAGTTCATTTGTTATCGTTCAATTTAGATTACACATTCTAATAAAATAAGATTAAGTTTTAGTGCATGCAATATAGTTAATTCGTTATCGTTCAACTTAAATTACACACTGATATATTAAGTAACACCCCGTTCTTAACATTAATCATCAACTACAAACCCCAATCCACTTGAATAAACTAATAAAAAAGCATATGGTCCTCCCGGGATTCGAACTCGGGACACCACACCCAAAACATAGCATCTAAACCATTACACCACCAACACAGTTTTAGTGCATTCAAGTAGCAATATACTTCAGTTATTATCGTTCACAATAGATTACAAGTCCTGATATGAAAAATGACGAAGTTTTGTGCATGCAAGTAACAATTTCACTTCTTGTTTCGTAACTCACAAAATTCTGCGTAGTACTTAAGGGGAGACGGAGTGTTTTTCTCGACCACCTTCTCCCTCATGTTTAGCCCCATTCATTTTGAGATTTTAAGACGTTGGTTCCATTAGTTTGGGGATTTTATGACCTTTCACCCAATTTCTTTGTCAATATTAGGACCCTTCGTGCCAATTAGGTGTCGATTTTTTCCTGGCGAGCGATATCAAGCCTGTAATTTTAGGAGGAATCGGCCTTTGGCCGTGATATTTTTCTACCGAAAAATGTACAAATCTATCTTGAAGGGGGGTCTAGGGGGTGTTTTTCTAAGCTTAATGGAGGTCTAGGGAGAAAACTAAAAACATATATGAATACATGAATTAATAGACCAAACAAACAGCCACTGTCCCCTTAACCGTATCATTATTTGCATCGGTGGGCTTTAATTTCACCCAATAGGTTTATATCATGTGCAGCGCGTGGCAATAATAGTTTAATCTAGAGTCTAGACACTTAAATTTATTACGAAATCTTGACTTCAAAGGTCTCTCCTAAACTTAAGAGGGGTGGGCGTATTTATTTGCTCATATATATTTATTTGTGTATTAGTTTTACAGTTTCCTCCCTAGACCTCCATCATATTGAACCCCCTTTCCCCCCCCCCCCCCCAGACCCTCCCAAGATAAATTTGTACATTTTTTCGATAGAAAAATGTCAAGGCCGAAGGCCGGTTCTCCTCTTAAAATACTGGCTCGCTCTCGCTCGCCATGTAAAAATCGACACCTAATTGACACGAAAAGTCTTAATATTGACGAAGAAATGCGGCGAAAGGTTATAAAATCGCCAAACTAATGGGCCGAACGTCTTACAATCTGAAAACTAATGGGGCTAAGCATGAGGAAGAAAGGGGACCAGAAAAACGACCGACCTTCCCTTAAATTGATTACGAAATGTTGACTTCAAAGGTCTCTCCTAAACATAAGAAGTCCCCCCGGCGTCTGTTATAGCGTAATAGACATGTCATCGTTATGTAGGGGATAACGCTGTGTTTGCTGTCTCTATTAAGGGGGAAGGGTTTATTTTTTGGTAGATTACTTTATTATACTTTGATTTATATATATATTTATTATTTTATTAGTTTCCTCCCTAGACCTCCATCAAACTTAATAGCACATCCATTAGATCGCCCTTCTTGATAAATTTGTACATTTTTTGGGTACAAAAATGTCCCGGCCGAAGGCCGTTTCTTCCAAGATTACAGGCTCACTTTCGTTCGCCAGGAAAAACATCGACACCTAAATAGCACGGAATGTCTTAATATTGACACATAAATGGGGCGAAAGGTTTAAATTCGACATACTAATGGTGCGGACATCTTAAAATCTGAAAACTAATGGGGCTAAACATGAGAAAGAAGGGGGACCATAAAAACGCCCCACCTCCCCAAAACATAGGAAGTCTCCCCGGCGTCTATTATAACGGAATAGACATGGCATCGTTATGAAGGGGATAACACTGTTTTCGCTGTCTTTATTAAGGGGGGGGGGTCACCTGTTTTGTTTTATCTTTCTCTTCTGTTATCTCTTTCTCTGGCTTGTATCCATTCGGCCCCATTCAGCCTACTGTTTTAAGACGTTTATCCCCATCCAGGTGTCAATTTTTTTACTGGTGAGCGGTAGCGAGCCAGCATATTTTTTATTTTTGTTTGACAGCAGGCTAAATTTGTACATTTTTCGATAGAAAAATGTCTCCGGCGAAGCCGGATTTCTTCATATAATGCTGGCTCGCTATCGCTCGCCAGGAAGAAATCGACACCTAGATGGGGATAAACGTCTTAAAATAGTTGGCTGAATGGGGCCAAATGCATACAAGCCAGAGAAAGAGAGAAAAGGACAGAAATAACAAAAAGCAGGTCACCCCCCTTAAATCAGAGGTGGAGCGGGGGGTACTGTACTTTGGAATACTGCACACTCGTAGA
>CM064573.1:1477190-1530067 GCA_032716605.1 Paralithodes platypus
ATAGACTATAGTGCTCCTGTTATCCGGGGGGGATTATGGATTCATATGTAATGAAATATAAATAACAGTACATACACCATAAATTCAAGTAACTAAGACTATGATGCGTGAACGGGGATGGGGATGACCGTATTTATTTCCTCATATGTATATATTTTTATAATTTTTTTAGTTTCCTCCCTAGACCTCCATCAAGCTTAAAAAAACACCCCCAACCACCTCCTTCAAGATAAATGTGTACATTTTTCGATGGAAAAATTATCCGGCCGAAGGCCGGTTCCTCTTAAAAACAAGGCTCGTTATCGCTCGCCAGGAAAAAATTGACACCTAAATGACACGAAAAATCTTAATATTGACAAGGAAATGTGGCGAAAGGTCTTAAAATCGCCAAACTAATGGGAGTGAACATGAGGAAGAAGGGGGACCAGAAAAACGACCCACCTCCCCTTAAAAAAGAAAGAAAGAAAGAAAGCATAATATAAACTGTTGCCAGTAGTGGGTTCGTCGTTCGTGGTGGTAGTTCGTTTCGTAGTAGTAGTCCTGTTATCGGGGTTGATTGATGGCCTCAGGTAATGACACACCTGGGCACACACACACAGGCACTCTAATATAATAGCTTGATCACGGGATGTCAGTTAAGGTGTGTGTGTGTGTGTGAGGGAGGGGGAGAGAGGGGGTCGGTGGTGTGTGTGTGTGTGTGTGAGGGAGGGGGAGAGAGGGGGTCGGTGGTGTGTGTGTGTGTGTGTGTGTGTGTGTGTGTGTGTGTGTGTGTGTGTGAGAGGGGGGGAGGGTGGTGTGTGTGTGCGGGTGTGGGGGAGGGAGGGGGGGAGAGGGGGTCGGTGGTGTGTGTGTGTGTGTGTGAGGGAGGGGGAGAGAGGGGGTCGGTGGTGTGTGTGTGTGTGTGTGTGTGTGTGTGTGTGTGTGAGGGAGGGGGTCGTTGGTGTGTGTGTGTGTGTGTGTGTGTGAGGGAGGGGGAGAGAGGGGGTCGGTGGTGTGTGTGTGTGTGTGTGTGTGAGGGAGGGGGAGGGAGGGGGTCGGTGGTGTGTGTGTGTGTGTGTGTGTGAGGGAGTGGGAGAGAGGGGGTCCGTCGCGTGTGTGTGTGTGTGTGAGAGAGAGGGAGGGGGAGAGAGGGGGTCGGTGGTGTGTGTGTGTGAGAGAGAGAGGGAGGGATAAGTATGTTTGTGTGGATTTGTGTGTGTGTGAGAGAGAGAGAGAGAGAGAGAGAGAGAGAGAGAGAGAGAGAGAGAGAGAGAGAGAAGGTGTGTGTGTGTGTGTGACCAATTCACAGTGGGGCGTCATGCGAGCTTAGCAGTAACACGTGCACTGAGGAGCATGAGTGTGTAATGCACAGGTTAATCAATACCTAGCCACAGAAGGGAAAGTATATATATATATATATATATATATATATATATATATATATATATATATATATATATATATATACTCAAGCGAGTTATTTACTAAAATCTAACTTCATTGTTAAGATCCACGTTTTTGTATATATATATATAGATATACTGACCTCACAAACTATACAGTCCAAGAAAGGTGGTCGGAACTTATTTCTAGTTGATATTGATAAAGAAAAGCATGATAACATGAGAAGTGTTTTGCTCATAAACTATTAACTGTGATGTATTAAGTGATAACAATCTTGCCTTGACAGTCTTTGTGTGTTTCAATAGCCCATAGTGATAACAATCTTGCCTTGACAGTCTTTGTGTGTTTCAATAGCCCATAGTTTGGACGTGTTGTGTCGTGTCCTAGAAATTATTATACATTTACATTTTTAAGCAAGTTTCCTTTAAAGGGAGTCACCTGCATTTTTTTCTCTCTCTCCTTTTCTCTCTTTCTCTGGTTTGTATCCATTCGGCCCCATTCAGCCCACTATTTTAAGACGTTTATCCCCATCCAGGTGTCGATTTCTTCCTGGCGAGCGATAGCGAGCCTGCTTTGTATGGAGAAATCCGGCTTCGCCGGAGAAATTTTTCTATCGAAAAATGTACAAATTTAGTTTTCTGTCAAAACAAAACTATATATGCTGGCTCGCTACCACCCGCCAGGAAAATATTGACACCTGGATGGGGGTAAACGTCTTAAAATAGTAGGCTGAATTGGGCCGAATGGATACAAGCCAAAGAGAGAGGGAGAGAAAGATAAAACAAGCAAGGTGGGCCCCATTAAGGTGTATACGGTACGCGGCTGGAAGGTAAGGTTCTGAGATCATGTCCACTCATATATGGCTTGTACACATATAATAAACACACATATAATACACACACACACACACACACACACACAGAACCAAGCCTGTACCAAAGACAGGAGATAGCCGTACTTAACTTTCAATTCCCCCCATATTACCCCCGCTTCCCCCCCCCCCCCACATTACAGGTCGTTCACAATAACTATAATGTTCACTCACACGACACTCTCACGACACTCTCACGAACGCACTCTTTGGCTGTATTCGTAGTACGGTGCCTTCGGGCGGAATTTACACGACGACTAAACATTTCGGCAGCGTCTATTTTTTCTACTAACTCTTACGAGAATATATAAATATATAATTATATATATATATATATATATATAATATATACAGTATACCGGAATATATAGTATATTTATATATTTATTATTGTTATTTTTTTCAGCTTTCTCCATAGACCTTCATCAAGCTTAAACTAATACTCCTAAGACCCCCCCCCCCCCTTCGAGATTTATTTGTGCATTTTTCGGTGGAAAAATGACCCTGCCAAGGGCCGCTTCCTCCTAAATTGCAGGCTCGCTATCGCTCGCCAGGAGAGTCAACACCTAAATGTCACATAAGAAATAAACAAATATTATGTCCTCATTTATATATATTCTTGTATGTTTTTTAGTTTCCCCCCTAGACCTCCATCAAGCTTAAAAAAAAACAAAAAAAAAAACACAAGAATAATAGTTCCATGTCATCTCAATCAGTAGACCATTTCAACCAGTAGCTCTCAACCAGTGCCAAATTAACCCAGACCAACCAAACTAGTGCCAAAATATAGTACTAACCTAACCTAACCTAACCATATGTTGTTGTTGTTCCCCAAGCTGCCTGGCCGAACAGCCCCAAGGCCCCGAACAAGGCCAAGGCCATAACCGAGCGCCCCCACAGAACCCTCCCTGCCGACCTCAATAAAGCCTGGGTGACCGAAGCCACTCCATGGCGGGGAGCTGAGGAGGGTGCGGAAACGCCCGGGAGACCAAAGCCCCACCCAGGGCCCTGTGCCCCTCAGCAATTATGAAGAGAAAGTTGAGGGGCAAAGGAAAAATGTGACGCTTTGGCTTCCAATCTTGGTAGATTGGGAGGTCAATCCTGGAAGAGACGCCGTCACTTGAGATCTAGAAAATATATAAGTAAAAGGAACAGTCAGAGTAAGCTATGGGTATGGCAGAGATCGCTCAGTTCTCACTCTGATAGACCAGCCCATCACCAGCCCATATTGGTTGATTTGGTACTGGTTGAGAGGTACTGGTTGAAATGGTCTACTGGTTGAGTTGACCGGTCACCAAGAATAATTTATAGCTAGAATGAAAATATAACGTATTCTCCGGTACAGAAGGGGTTAAGCAAAGTAAGTATGAATTTTGCTCGATTTTTTTTCGTGTTTTTTTTTCGTGTTTTTTTTTCGTGTTTTTTTCGTGTTTTTTTTCGTGTTTTTTTTTTTTTTTTTGCACAGCATAATCTACACTCACATCATTATCAGTACGGTATGTGTACAGTCGCGCTAATAAGTCATTTCTCGGCACCAAGTATGTTTTGATCAATTATTGGTATCAGCAATAGCTAAGCTTAATTTCTTCATATCGAGTGAAATATACAAACATGTTCCTACACTTACGCACCCTATCCGACATCTGACAGACATTAATACAGCATATAGCAAGCTAGATTTCTTAATTTCGAGTGAAATATACAAACATGTTCCTACACTTACCCACCCTATCCAACATCTGACAGACATTAATACAGCACAGAGCAAGTTAGATTTCTTCATATGCAGTGAAATATACAAACATGTTCCTACACTTACCCACCCTATCCAACATCTGACAGACATTAATACAGCACAGAGCAAGTTAAATTTCTTCATATCAAGTGAAATATACAAACATGTTCCTACACTTACCCACCCTATCCAACATCTGACAGACATTAATACAGCACAGAGCAAGCTAGATTTCTTCATATCCAGTGAAATATACAAATATGTTCCTACACTTACGCACCCTATCCGACATATGACAGACATTAATACAGCACAGAGCAAGCTAGATTTCTTCATATCGAGTGAAATATACAAACATGTTCCTACACTTACCCACCCTATCCAACATCTGACAGACATTAATACAGCACAGAGCAAGTTAGATTTCTTCATATCCAGTGAAATATACAAACATGTTCCTACACTTACCCACCCTATCCAACATCTGACAGACATTAATACAGCACAGAGCAAGTTAGATTTCTTCATATCCAGTGAAATATACAAACATGTTCCTACACTTACCCACCCTATCCAACATCTGACAGACATTAATACAGCACAGAGCAAGTTAGATTTCTTCATATCCAGTGAAATATACAAACATGTTCCTACACTTACCCACCCTATCCAACATCTGACAGACATTAATACAGCACAGAGCAAGTTAGATTTCTTCATATCGAGTGAAATATACAAACATGTTCCTACACTTACCCACCCTATCCAACATCTGACAGACATTAATACAGCACAGAGCAAGTTAGATTTCTTCATATCCAGTGAAATATACAAACATGTTCCTACACTTACCCACCCTATCCAACATCTGACAGACATTAATACAGCACAGAGCAAGCTAGAATTCTTCATATCCAGTGAAATATACAAACATGTTCCTACACTTACCCACCCTATCCAACATCTGACAGACATTAATACAGCACAGAGCAAGCTAGAATTCTTCATATCCAGTGAAATATACAAACATGTTCCCACACTTACGCACCCTATCCAACATCTAACAGACATTAATACAGCACAGAGCAAGCCAAACGTAATGACAGGTGTGACATGACTTATTAGCGCGACCGTACAGTACGTGAACAGAACCCAGCCACCGTGAATAATGTACACCTTGACGATATACAGTACTTAGTACAATCATGAAGGTATCGCATGATCACAAGGAAACCATCTCATTAGAGTCACGGATATCTCACACCAAAACCACTTTATGCAAGACTAGTAAAAAAATGATAGTCTTTCCCCGCGAGCGATAGCGAGCTTGCAATATAATATGATTCGGCCTTCGGCCGGGACATTTTTCTACCGAAAAATGTACAAATGTATCTTGAAAGGGGGTCAAGGGGGTTAAATTTTAAGATTAATGGAGGTCTAGGGTGGAAACTAAAAAACAATGCAATAGATATTACAATAAGTAAATTAATACCCCCCCCCCCAACACACACACACACACACACTCACTGTCCGGCGGTGGTAGTTAAATATTTGTCGGCAATTAGAGGGTACGGTTGGGGGCTCGTTAGCGTCGGTACCAGTCCCTCGTTACCTGCGTTACTACTACCGGTAATGACGGAGGCTAGCGGTCATAACTTACGGCGGAGGGTGCGTGCTGGCGGGCGGGTTACCGGGGGTACAGTCGGCCAAATATGTCATGTCTCGGCACCACGTATACTTTGGTCAATAATTGGTATCAGCAATATCTAAAACTGGATTTATTCGTTTCGAGTGAGATATACAAACATGTTCCCACACATACCCACCCTGTACAACATCTGACAGACAGTAATACAGCAGACCGAGCTAAATATAATTACAGCTGAGATATGACTTACTAGCGATACCGTACAGTTAGCCACATAAGTTACGTGTGTACCACTTTAGCGTGCGGTGGTCTACCGGGACATTACGAGTGTAGTTTCATATGCAGTGGTTAAGGGGAGACGGGTGTATTTATTTGCACTTTACCCTGCGGTCTACCGGGTCACTTACATTAAAAAACACCCAAAAGTGTGCTAAACATTTTATTAACGATTAATATGTCTGATTCCTAGTGTGAGTATTCCTAGTGTGAGTATTCCTAGTGTGAGTATTCCTAGTGTGAGTATTCCTAGTGTGAGTATTCCTAGTGTGAGTATTCCTAGTGTGAGTATTCCTAGTGTGAGTATTCCTAGTGTGAGTATTCCTAGTGTGAGTATTCCTAGTGTGAGTATTCCTAGTGTGAGTATTTCTAGTGTGAGTATTCCTAGTGTGAGTATTCCTAGTGTGAGTATTTCTAGTGTGAGTATTCCTAGTGTGAGTATTCCTAGTGAGTATTCCTAGTGTGAGTATTCCTAGTGTGAGTATTCCTAGTGTGAATATTCCTAGTGTGAGTATTCCTAGTATGAGTATTCCTAGTGTGAGTATTCCTAGTATGAGTATTCCTAGTGTGAGTATTCCTAGTGTGAGTATTCCTAGTGTGAGTATTCCTAGTGTGAGTATTCCTAGTGTGAGTATTCCTAGTGTGAGTATTCCTAGTGTGAGTATTCCTAGTGTGAGTATTCCTAGTGTGAGTATTCCTAGTGTGAGTATTCCTAGTGTGAGTATTCCTAGTGTGAGTATTCCTAGTGTGAGTATTCCTAGTGTGAGTATTCCTAGTGTGAGTATTCCTAGTGTGAGTATTCCTAGTGTGAGTATTCCTAGTGTGAGTATTCCTAGTGTGAGTATTCCTAGTGTGAGTATTCCTAGTGTGAGTATTCCTAGTGTGAATATTCCTAGTGTGAGTATTCCTAGTGTGAGTATTCCTAGTGTGAGTATTCCTAGTGTGAGTATTCCTAGTGTGAGTATTCCTAGTGAGTATTCCTAGTGAGTATTCCTAGTGTGAATATTCCTAGTGTGAGTATTCCTAGTGTGAGTATTCCTAGTGTGAGTATTCCTAGTGAGTATTCCTAGTGTGAGTATTCCTAGTGAGTATTCCTAGTGTGAATATTCCTAGTGTGAGTATTCCTAGTGTGAGTATTCCTAGTGTGAGTATTCCTAGTGTGAGTATTCCTAGTGAGTATTCCTAGTGTGAGTATTCCTAGTGAGTCTTCCTAGTGTGAATATTCCTAGTGTGAGTATTCCTAGTGTGAGTATTCCTAGTGTGAGTATTCCTAGTGTGAGTATTCCTAGTGTGAGTATTCCTAGTGAGTATTCCTAGTGTGAGTATTCCTAGTGAGTATTCCTAGTGTGAGTATTCCTAGTGAGTATTCCTAGTGTGAATATTCCTAGTGTGAGTATTCCTAGTGTGAGTATTCCTAGTGTGAGTATTCCTAGTGTGAGTATTCCTAGTGTGAGTATTCCTAGTGTGAGTATTCCTAGTGTGAGTATTCCTAGTGAGTATTCCTAGTGTGTGAGTATTCCTAGTGTGAGTATTCCTAGTGTGAGTATTCCTAGTGTGAGTATTCCTAGTGTGAGTATTCCTAGTGTGAGTATTCCTAGTGTGAGTATTCCTAGTGTGAGTATTCCTAGTGTGAGTATTCCTAGTGAGTATTCCTAGTGTGAGTATTCCTAGTGTGAGTATTCCTAGTGTGAGTATTCCTAGTGTGAGTATTCCTAGTGTGAGTATTCCTAGTGTGAGTATTCCTAGTGTGAGTATTCCTAGTGAGTATTCCTAGTGTGAGTATTCCTAGTGTGAGTATTCCTAGTGTGAGTATTCGTAGTGTGAGTATTCCTAGTGAATATTCCTAGTGTGAGTATTCCTAGTGTGAGTATTCCTAGTGATTCCTAGTGTGAGTATTCCTAGTGTGAGTATTCCTAGTGTGAGTATTCCTAGTGTGAATATTCCTAGTGTGAGTATTCCTAGTGTGAGTATTCCTAGTGTGAGTATTCCTAGTATGAGTATTCCTAGTGTGAGTATTTATCTAACCAGACCTAGACCCAGGAGGTGAGATACAAAACTAACCCTTACCTACCAGCTATAGTCTATTCGCTGTAACTAGCTGGAAAATCATGACCTCTATCCTCTGTAACTCAAAAAGGGCTAGAGCAAAGTGGCTGTACATTTCCACGTCTATTCCTGAACTGACTCTTCCCAAATGGTAGACATATTAGCTCGATTACTCTAGTCGTATTTGAGTTACAGAGTACAAAGGAGGTTAAGGGTCATGATTTTTCGCCTACTTACAGCGAATAGACTATAGTGCTTGTTCATATAGTCGTTTTCTTTTCAACTGGCGGTAAATTGCAAAGTTTCCTTCAAGATTTCTCAGTTATTTTGAAGATATTGTAGTGAAATATGGTGCTAATTATATAAACTTGGTCTGAATATGATACAGTGACATACTAGTTTCATATTTTTCAATTAAGTATCGAGAAATTAGCTGCCAAGGGATTCAATCTTACCGTCAGTTGAAAAGAAACAGAGTCGCGCTAATAAGTCATGACCCAGCTGTCATTACGTTTGGCTTGCTCGGTGCTGTATTAATGTCTGTCAGATGTTGAATAGGCTAGGTAAGTGTAGGAACATGTTTGTAAATTTCACTCGATATGAAGAAGTTAAGCTTAGATATTGCTGATACCAATTATCGATCAAAGCATACTTGGTGCCGAGACATGACTTATTAGCGCGACTGTACATGGGATACAACACTACGACCTCGGGTGCTCGGTAGACTGCACGCTTAAGGGGAAGGTAGTCGCTTTTTCTGGACTCCCTTCTCTCTCATAGTTAGCATATTAGTTTGAAATTGTAAGACGTTCGTTCCATTAGTTTAGCGATTTTGAGACCTTTCAACCCATTTTTTTTTTTCAATATTAAGACCTAGGTGTTGATTTTCTTCCTAGCAAGCGACAGCGAGTCTGTAATTTTATAAGGAACCTGACTTTGGCCGGGACATTTTTCTACCGAAAAATGTACACATTTATCTTGAAAGGGGTCCGAGGGGGTGTATGTTTAAGCTTGATGGAGGTCTAGCGAGGAAGCTCAAAAATATATATAAATAAATAATTATACAGTGACCCAAAAAACAAGCACTAACCCCTTAAAGGGGAGCGACCTGCTTTTTCTCTCTGGGTTTTATCCATTCGGCCCCATTCAGCCTACATTTCTCCCATTCAGATATCGATTTTTTTTCCCCTGGCGAGTGACAGGGAGCCTTCATTGTAAAAAGAAATCCGAAGAAATGTACAAATTAAGTCGGCTGTCTATAACATAATCCAAAATATGTCTTCAGTTTGATTAGTATTATGCAGGTGTTATAGCGACACTTGTTAAGCCGGTATCACACGAGCGCTTTTTCCCTCAACATTTATCCTTAACACTGATCTGGCAGCTCATAAGGTAAACATTTGATATTTTTCTGTTACCTAAATTCATCTACCATCAGTCTAGTTTCCGATACCAGTGCAAAATATTCCAGAAATGTTGCCAGAAAAATGTTGAGCATCGAATGTTGACTATAAAAGCTCTCGTGTGATACCGGCTTTAATTGTGAAAACTTGGCACTAATATGAAGCAGAGACGTGGAAGTTTCATATCTTTTCCGTCAATTATCGAGAAATCAGTTGCTAAGAAATTCAATTTACCGCCAGTTGAAATGAAACTTATGTATGATAATAAATAATAGTATGGATGAGTGAGTGTGATTTCGTATAATTATTATCAGTTGAATAGTCAGATGAGTTAACCACTGCATAAGAAACTACCCTCGTAATTCAATCATGTGCATTATATTTCCATGTACTTGATCACGGATAGGAACTGAAGTTATGTGGCCGACTGTACTATTATACCTGTGGGTCTAGTATATACCGAGAGTGTTTAGCGTTAATTAAGGTGTGGAGAGAGAGAGAGAGAGAGAGAGAGATAGAGATTTCTTTTTACATGGATACACTGGCCACACAGACCTTACGATCCCAGCGAGGTGGTCAGGTCTCATTCTTTCCTATTTCTCTCCAATCCCCCCCCCCCATCCTCTCCTACCCCCCCCCCCATCCCTCGCCTTCCTCTCCAGCTTCACACCCCCACCCTCTCTCCCCCATCCCCTCCTCTCCCCTACCCCTTCTTCTCCAGCTGCAGCCCCACCCTCTCCCTCCCTCCCTCTCCCCCCCCCCTCTCCCTCTCCATCTTCCACTCTCCTACCCCCATCCCTCCCCCCCCCCCTTATTCTCCATCCTCCACCCCTCCTAGATCCCCCACCCCAATCCTCCCCCTTCCTCTCCAGCTGTACCCCCTCCCACCCTCCCCCTATATCTGTATTTGTTGATTTCATTGGATAATTATCTTTCAAGGGGGCCCTTTTTACGGCCGGTTATTGAAGGCTATTTGTTTTTATCGCAGGCATTTGGGTGGGCGATAACTTAGGCCGCTCGTTGGGACAAATGAGGGGTAGTTTGGGTGAGCAGGTTGTTTCCGGTAGTTACGTGTGTGTGTAGGGGGGGGGGGGGGGGGGGGGGGGGGGCTGTCGGATTTCGCAGTCAACAGCTCTTTGGGGGCCGGGCAATTTGGTGTGTTTTTAGTTCGGATGGGTTATGTGTGTGTGTCTTTGTGTGTATGTGTGTGTGTGTGTGTGTGTGTGTGTGTGTGTGTGTGTGTGTGTGTATGTATGTTGGTGCGTGTGTGTGTGTATGTTGGTGTGTGTGTGTGTGTGTCTTTGTGTGTGTGTGTGTCTTTGTGTGTGTGTGTGTGTCTTTGTGTATGTGTCTTTGTGTGTGTGTCTTTGTGTGTGTGTCTTTGTGTGTGTGTCTTTGTGTGTGTGTGTGTGTATGTTGGTGTGTTTTGTGTGTGTGTGTGTGTTTTGCCTGTGTGTGTGTGTGTGTCTTTGTGTGTGTGTCTTTGTGTGTGTGTGTGTATGTTGGTGTGTGTGTGTGTGTGTGTGTGTCTGTATATTGGATATGTGGGGATTGCTAGGTTCCACAGTCAACAGCTTGTGTGTGTGTAATTCACCGAACTTGTTTGTCAAGGGGATTTCACGTAATGCGAGCTTCAGCTCAATATTATAGAGCCTCCTTAACTGGTACAGTTCATGTGTTAGTGTATCGTTGGCTGTTGATGTGAGTGTAGTCTGTAATCAGTCAAAATCAGTCAAAATCAGTCAATTGGCGACATCTGAAAACGAAGGCTTGGGTTGATCTGTACGGTACCAGTCTCACCCGAAGGCTTGTGTTGATCTGTACGATACCCTTCTCACCTTGTAACAGACCACCAACCCCCAGAGGGGACGTCACAACTTCGTCCACTTATACCAGGTTCCTATTTATACTGCTAGGTGAACAGAGGCTACACCGTTAGGAGACTTGCCCAAATGTCTCTTCTTCGCCCGGGTTTTGAACACAGGACCTTCTGGTTGTGAGCCAGACGCGCTATCCGTTACGCCACGAGGAGGTGTGTGTGAGAGAGAGAGAGAGAGTACAAAGGAGTACAAAGGAAATCAAGCAAAAACAGATATAGTGACCCTTCTAAGCTGCTTGTCCTCCAAAACACTGAGGATCAAGTGTCCAAACAGTGGTTTAGAGTGGGTAAGGGAACATTGGAAAGGGAATTACTGCCCAGGAACTAATGTCCGTGGCAGAGAGAGAGAGAGAGAGAGAGAGAGAGAGAGAGCAGGGAGGATGTACTGGTGTTATGTATTGAGGTGGGGGGGGGGGGATATAGTCAAAATGTATGTTGTGTTCCCTATACTTATTTTTAGCTCTAGTAATTTGGTTTGCAGATTCCACAGTCAACAGCTCTTTGGGGCCGGAGGGGGATGGGGTAGTTTGGTCTGTTTGAGTTCGACAGTGTGTGTGTTTGTGTTTGTGTGTGTGTGTTTGTGTTTGTGTGTGTAGGTGTGTGTGTTTGTGTGTGTGTGTGTAGGTGTGTGTGTGTGTTTGTGCAAGTTGGTGTGCATGTGTATATGTAAGGAGGATGTACTGTGTGTGTGTGTGTGTGTGTGTGTGTTTTGATAGAGGGAGGGGGTACGTTAGTGAAAATATATGTTATGTTCTTGTTATTTTTAGCTCGAGTCATTTTGCTGCCAAATTGCAGTCAACATCTCTTTTGCAACTGTTGGGGTGGGGTGGTTGTGTATGTTAAGCGGTTATTGCAACTGTTGGGGTGGGGTGGTTGTGTATGTTAAGCGGTTATTGCAACTGTTGGGGTGAGGTGGTTGTGTATGTTAAGCGGTTATTGCAACTGTTGGGGTTGGGTGGTTGTGTATGTTAAGCGGTTATTGCAACTGTTGGGGTGGGGTGGTTGTGTATGTTAAGCGGTTATTGCAACTGTTGGGGTGGGGTGGTTGTGTATGTTAAGCGGTTATTGCAACTGTTGGGGTGGGGTGGTTGTGTATGTTAAGCGGTTATTGCAACTGTTGGGGTGGGGTGGTTGTGTATGTTAAGCGGTTATTGCAACTGTTGGGGTGGGGAGGGTGGGTATGGTAAGCGGTTATTGCAACTGTTGGGTTGGGTGGTTGTGTATGTTAAGCGGTTATTGCAACTGTTGGGGTGGGGTGGTTGTGTATGTTAAGCGGTTATTGCAACTGTTGGGGTGGGGTGGTTGTGTATGTTAAGCGGTTATTGCAACTGTTGGGGTGGGGTGGTTGTGTATGTTAAGCGGTTATTGCAACTGTTGGGGTGGGGTGGTTGTGTATATTAAGCGGTTATTGAAAGATGGACAGAATGGATAATACACACACCATCTGAGGAGGAGCACTTTATTGACAACGTTTCGTTTCGCAGATCTGATAGCGTCTTAAGGGGAGGTTTCCACTTGAGGGATTTTTTTCTTGACCCCTTTCTCCCTCATGTTTAGCCCCATTGCTTTTGATATTGTAAAACGTTTGCCCCATTAGTTTAGCGATTTTTAGAACTTTCACCCCATATTAAGACCTTTCGTGCAATTCAGGTGTCGATTTTATCCTGGCGAGCGATAGCGAGCCTGTAATTTAACAGGAACCGGCCTTTGGCCGGGACATTTTTCTACCGAAAAATGTACAAATTTATCTTGAAAGGGACTCAAGGGGGTGTAACTTTAAGCTTGATGGAGGTCTAGGGAACAAACTAAACACCTCCCCTTAAGGTCACAGTTAGGCCTATCTGAGAAACGTTGTCTTTTATCCACGGTTGTGTATGAATGAGTTCGGATGAGTTTGTGAGTGTGTTTGGGGACGTGGGTGTGTATATGCAGCGTAAAAATACATATAATCATAGACTACAGTAGGTCTGGACTGGACACGAAAATGGAACTTTGCAGTAAGGGACCCAAAATCGAAGAACGAACCCCCAATTTCGAACCTCGAAACCGCGAAAATGTGATATTTTTGAGGTTTCGAGGTTCGAACTTGGGGGTTCGTTCTCCGATTTTGGGTCCCTTACTGCAAAGTTCCAGTTTCGTGTCCAGTCCAGATCTACTGTAGTCTATGATATAATATATAATAATGATGTATGTATGTATGTATGTATGTATGTATGTATGTATGTACTCAGGCACATACCCCATAGCTGGGGGTGACCGACTCGAGACAGAGATTCAAGAGAAACAACATTTAATGCTCCAATTCATAGGGGCCGGGACCACTTTCGCGTTCCCTTGCCCCTTTCTCTGTCTTGTCTAGTAGGTGAATTCTACACGGGGAGGATGATTCCTGGCTTACCGCCCCCACTAGAAAAAAGTAGAACAGTAAAAGAAACGGCTAAGGTTGGGTAGAGGATGTCAAACCTCACTATGGATAGGACCAGCCCTCACCCTTGATAAAAAAACAAAAAATTATACTCAGTTCAATGTGTGATGGAAAGTGTGTGTGTGTGTATATTCATAATTGTATTCATAATTGTAGTTTGACAGGAATTGAGTTTTTGGCTCGTGTTGTCCCGCTTCCTAGACATCATCATCAATGACAATTACCCATCTAATTGCTCAAGGGAGATGGTAACCGCCGGCTATGTCTCAGAAAACCTTCATCAACCTGAGCGAGATTTGAACCCGGGCCTGCTGGGTTGCCGGCGGGAACGGTACCACTGAGCTAGCCACGCGGTGTGTGTGTGTGTGTGTGCTTGTGGAGGCTGTGCTGAGGTGTGTATATATGTGTGTGTATGTGTGTGTTGGGAGGGGGGGAGGAGGAGGAGGGAGTCATTTAGCGAAAATTCATGTTGTGTTCCGTAGACTTATTTTTAGCTCTAACAATTTTGCTGGCCGATTCCAGTCAACAGCTCTTTTGGGATTGATGCTGATGAGAGAGAGAGAGAGAGAGAGAGAGAGGTGTTTGGATTTGTGTTCGGAGGGGTTGTGTGTGTGTGTGTGTGTGTGTGATTATTCCATATACCCATTTATTCTTATATGGGTCTATCGCTACCGCTATTCATTAAAAGGGTACACTAATATGGACACGGTAATTGCCCTATTCATACCTACTCTGAACCCATATATTTATAGCGTGTATAGTGTCACTTTAGACCACATAATTACTCACCATCATAATTTTATATACAGTATATATATACTGTATATACTGTATATATATATTTTTTTTTTATATGGGGTTACATTAACTTGTGGAAATATGTGGATCTTTCATATATATATTATACATGTACAGTATGTCTATGAAACTGATTTACTCTGGCAATCTGTGTAGCCTATATTTAACCCTTTCACGCACATATGACGCAGAGGTTGCCAGATTAGGAATAAGAAATAGAGTTCTCTCACTCATATAATTACCTCTCCAAAATTAGTTTTCTGCCCACAGCTAACTCAGAGACAACTGCAGAGGTTGAAGTAACTAAACTAAAGGTTTCTAAATACCCCTGATGGTAACAGATGCTTTAAAGTATCCCCAATAGGCTCAACACAGCTAACTCAAAGACAACTGCAGAGGTTGAAGTAACTAAACTAAAGGTTTCTAAATACCCCTGATGGTAACAAAGGCTTTAAAGTATCCCCAATAGGCTCAACACAGCTAACTCAAAGACAACTGCAGAGGTTGACGTAACTAAACTAAAGGTTTCTAAATACCCCTGATGGTAACAAAGGCTTTAAAGTATCCCCAATAGGCTCAACATCGCGTCATATGTCGGAGAGGGCTAAGCAGCTGACAGTACGTTCAGTCGAGGCCATCACGGCAATAAACTTACTGATTGAGCAAACATTATTATGATGGAGTAGGGTTAACGACATGATACCCTAATATTGATTCTTGTTTCTCATTGGTCAGTGGTATTAAGGGGAGATTTCCACTTGAGGGATTTTTTTTCTTTACCCCTTTCTCCCTTATGTTTAGCCCCATTGCTTTTGAAGTTTTAAGACGTTCGCCCCATTAGTTTGACGATTTTAAGAAGTTTCACCCCATTTATGTCACTTTGAAGACCTTTCGTACCATTTAGGTGTCAATTTTTTCCTGGCGAGCGATAGCGAGCCTGTAATTTAAGAGGAATCGGCCTTCGGCCGGAAAAATGTACAAATTTATCTTTAAAAGGGGGTCATGGGGGTGTAATTTCAAGCTTGATGGAAGTCTAGGAAACACACTAAAAACCTCCCCTTAATGGGGAGATTCAATATATTTGTTCATTTGTAGATTTAGTTATTATTTCCTTTAGTTTCCTCCCATGACCTCCTTCAAGCTTAAAAGAATACCCCCAAGACCCCCCTTCGAGATTAATTTGTACATTTTTCGGTAGAAAAATGTCCTAGCCAAAAGGCCGGTTCCTCCTATAAATACAGGCTCGCTATCGCTCGCCAGGAAAATATCAGCACCTCAATGGCACGTAGTCCATTCCATAAGTTTACCACTTCGTCTGATACAAGCTGCTCGTACAGTCGCGCTAATAAGTTATGTTTTGATCAATAATTAGTATCAGCAATATCTAAGCTTCATGTCTTCATATCAAGTGAAATATACAAACATGTTCCTACTTTTATCCACCCTATTCAACATCTGACAGACATTAATACAGCACAGAGAGAGCCAAACGTAATGACAGCTGGGACATGATTTAAAAGCTGCTCGTACCTCAAGGGATGGGAGGTTTGTTGTTGTTGATGTTAGTGTTGTGTGTGAGAGAGAGAGAGAGAGAGAGAGAGAGAGAGAGAGAGAGAGAGAGAGAGAGAGAGAGAGATAATTAGATAGATAGATAGATAGATAGATAGATAGATAGATAGAGCAAGATAGAGAGATTGATAGATGGATAGATAGATAGATATAGATAGATAGATAGATAGATATATAAATATATATATATATATAGAGAGAGAGGGGTAAATGAATATAGATAGATAGAGATAGATAGATAGCTTGAGGAGGAAGAACGGCGAGAAGGCAGACCAGCTCCCTCCCCTCCCCCCCACCCACCCTTCCCTCCGACACACTCGCTACATTAAACAGCGATCCTTCATGCGGGCAGACAACCCTTCATTCAGGGGGAGGGGGTAACGACGACCATCACCGACAGACGCACGACAGGGGGGAGAGGGGGAGGGAGGAGAGGGATGGTGAGTGATTGGGTGAGGGGGAAGGAGGGAGAGGGGAGGGATGGTGAGTGATTGGGTGAGGGGGAAGGAGGGGGGATGGATGGTGAGTGATTGGGGGAGGGGGAGTGGTTAGGATGGGGGAGGGGACGGAGAGAGGGGGAGGGATGGTGAATGATTGGGTGAGGGGTAGGGAGGAGGGATGGCTAGTGATTGGGGTAGGATGTGGGAGGGAGGAGGAGAGGGGAGATTGGGTTAGGATGGGAGAGGGGACGAGGAGAGGGAAGAGATTGATAGGGAGGGGGTGGTGGGGCGAGTGGGTAGAAGAGGGTTAGTGGAGGCAGATTGAGGAAGGAGGGGGTGAGGAAACTATGGAGGGAATTGGTGGGGAGGTGTAAGTGGGGGAAGAAGGGGAGGGAAGAGGGGGATGAGGAAACTAGGGAGGGGGTTGGTGGGGAGGGGTAGTGGAGAAGGGGTAGGGGTAAGGGGGAAGGGGTACGGGTAGAGGAAGGGGGTTGGGTGGATTAAGAGTGACATATCGATAAATCAGGTGCTAATGAAGTCTAGTTTTCGAAAAGGTAAATACAAACAAATAAAATAAATTAATTGATAAATAAATGAATGTAAACAATTCGATATATATATATATATATATATATATATATATATATATATAGAGAGAGAGAGAGAGAGAGAGAGAGAGAGAGAGAGAGAGAGAGAGAGAGAGAGAGAGAGAGAGAGAGAGAGAAAGAAAGAGAGAGAGAGAATATACCTATGCAGAATGAGATTACAAACTAATATAGGAGATAATTGTAAGAAGAATGACAAGACAGAAGGCAAGGGTTGGAAGCATGAAGGCAATACCCTCATGGTTGGAAGAGGAACGGGTCGACATAAGTAAGGCACTCGGAGAATGATAGGCCAGGAGGAGAGGCTTTAAATGACATGGATGGAGAAGAGAGTGAGTGTACCGAGTGAGTGGAGTGGAGGTGGAGGAGTGGGAGGGGAAGGGGGGGGGAAGTGAGTGTAGAGAGAGTGAGTGTACCGAGTGAGTGGAGTGGAGGTGGAGGAGAGGGAGGGGAGGGGGGGAAGTGAGTGTAGAGAGTGAGTGGAGTGGAGGTGGAGGAGTGGGAGGGGATGGGGGGAGGGGGGGAGTGAGTGAGTGAGTGTTAAGGGGGGTGACAGGCTTTTTTTCTCTCCTATTCTCTCTTTCTCTGGCTTGTATCCATTCGGCCCCATTCAGCCTACTGTTGTTAGACGTTTATCCCCATCCAGGTGTCAATTTCTTTCTGGTGAGCGATAGCGAACCAGCATTGTATGGAGAAATCCGGCTTCGCCGGAGAAATTTTTCTATCAGAAAATGTACAAATTTAGCCTGCTGTCAAAAACTTTAAACAAAATATGCTGGCTCGCTACCGCTCGCCAGGAAAAAATCGACACCTGGATGGGAATTAAACGTCCTAAAACAGTAGGCTGAATGGGGCCGAATGGATACAAGCCAGAGAAAGAGAGAAAAGGAGAGAAAAAAAGCCTGAGAGCAGTACAAAGAGAAAGTGAGAATTTAATAGTGTGGATTATTCTTGCCAGGTTTACAAACCACACACACACACACACACACACACACACACACACACACACACACACACACAGCCCGTAGCCTAGTAGGTAGAGCTCTCGTCTCACACACGAGGGGTCGGGGGTTCAATCCCCGGCCGGGCGGAGACAAATTGGGCTTGTCTCCTTTCATGTGTTAGCCTCAGTTCACCTAGCTGTAAATAGGTACCTGGAATAAGTGGACGACGTTGTGACGTCCCATCTGGGGTTGGCAAAAATGGTACAAGGCGAGATGGGTATCATATGGTTCACCTAAGCTGATGGCTACCTAAGCCTTCGGGCGAGACGGTACCGTCTATAGTGAGAATGGTACCATACAGATCCACCCTAAGCCTTCGTTTGCGATGTCGCCAATTGGCTAAAAATACAGACTACACACACATCCACAGCCATTCCAACGATACATATAGGAGGCGGGAAATAACGAGCATGCTCACTCCCGCAATACAACTAGAGTAAGTACAACTAGAGTAAGTACACACACACACACACACACACACACACTCACTCACTCACTCACTCACTCACTCACTCACACACATGACAGAGACAGAAGCCGAATGAAGCATGTGCAAGAAATAGAATAGAATGCTCCAAGGGGAATGGTTTTATAATATAAGAAAACATGGAGAGAGAGAGAGTGAGAGGGTTTGCTAAAGATAGTTACACTGCAGATAGACATATTTATAATGATAGATAGGTTGCGGAGAGAGAGAGTGAGAGTGAGTGAGTGAGTGAGTGAGAGATAGTTAGACAGATAAGAATATAGTTAAATGATGGATAGCTAAAGAGAGAGAGAGAGAGGCGGGGGTGACGGAGTAATGACATCCTTCCCTCCTTGTAATTTGCCATTTTTGACGTTTAATTCAGCGTTGTGTGGCGTGTGTGTGTGTGTGTGTATGTGTGTAGATGGGTGTGTGTGTGTAGATGAGTGGATGTGTGTGTGTGTGTGTAGATGAGTGGATGGATGTGTGTGTGTGTGTGTGTGTGGCGTTAGTATTACGAGTGTAGTTTCTTATGCGGTGGTTCACTCATCTGATTAGTCAACTGATGATAATTAAGAGAAACCACACTCGCAAATCATTCATACTTTCCTCCATAAGATCACGACGAGGTACATAACTTGTGTGGCCGACTGTACACGAGGGACTTCACGTACCCCCCATCACTCCCCAGGAAAATAATGGTCTCTTAAAAACAGTCCTAATAAAAGTTGTTGAGTCATCGAGACATGTTTATTTAGTTTTCGCCTTGGCCCCCTTCTCCCTCACGTTTAGCCCCATTCGTTTTGTGGGGCTCTAAGGCGTTTGCCCCATTAGTTTGGTGATTTTAAGACCTTTCGTGTCATTTAGGTGTCGATTACTTCCTTTAACTATCTTGATGGTGTAATGCTTAGAGTGTTTTAAGATATGTATTTGGTAACCCAGGTTCGAATCCCGGTAGGATCACTTGTTTTCATTAATTTCATTGGGAGGTGTTTGGTATTGGGAGTGAAACGAATAAATTATATAATTATGATAGTTATATATTGATGCAATTATCCATTTGTAAATTTATGCAAAATTAAGGTTATTCGTAAATTAATAATAGAAATTTTACTTGCACAATCAAAATAATAGGGTGGTTAAGAACATATGTCCATGACTGTATGTGTTATACCGTGTACGTCTTCTCCTACTACCACACGTACATGAAGGAACATCCACGCACACGCCATCACTATGTACGTATTCTTAGTCTACCACACGTACATACAGGAAAATCCACGCACACGCCATTACTCACCGGACAAATAATAATGTTCTCTGCAGAACAGTAATAACAGAACTGTTCACTCACTGAGTCTCCTGAACATAAAGTTAAGGGGGTAACTTATATATTTCCTTATTCATGTGTTGTACCACATATATATATATATATATATATATATATATATATATATATATATATATATATACAGTATACGGTCGAGGTTAATAAGTGGTGTCAGATATTTCACAAAGTTTCGGACACTGACTAATACTCTGAGGGATAAGCACTTTTCCCAGTAACTATAAAGATACCAATAACACTGGTTGAGCGAAGAAAACTGGAATCTATGACAACACTTAATATCCCCAATTGTACATACATATACTGTATACTTATAGCCAGAATTTCAGAAGTGTTCAATTGTGGCTGGTGATGGCAATGGTTTATATGATTCATAAAGTAAAGGTAATCACCGCCAGGGAAGGGGTAATGATTGGGGCAGTGGTAGTAAAGGTAATCGCTGCCAGGGAAGGGGTAATGATTGGGGCAGTGGTAGTAAAGGTAATCGCTGCCAGGGAAGGGGTAATGATTGGGGCAGTGGTAGTAAAGGTAATCACAGCCAGGGAAGGGGTAATGATTGGGGCAGTGGTAGTAAAGGTAATCGCTGCCAGGGAAGGGGTAATGATTGGGGCAGTGGTAGTAAAGGTAATCGCTGCCAGGGAAGGGGTAATGATTGGGGCAGTGGTAGTAAAGGTAATCGCCGCCAGGGAAGGGGTAATGATGGGGGCAGTGGTAGTAAAGGTAATCGCCGCCAGGGAAGGGGTAATGATTGGGGCAGTGGTAGTAAAGGTAATCGCCGCCAGGGAAGGGGTAATGATTGGGGCAGTGGTAGTAAAGGTAATCGCTGCCAGGGAAGGGGTAATGATTGGGGCAGTGGTAGTAAAGGTAATCGCCGCCAGGGAAGGGGTAATGATTGGGGCAGTGGTAGTAAAGGTAATCGCCGCCAGGGAAGGGGTAATGATTGGGGCAGTGGTAGTAAAGGTAATCGCTGCCAGGGAAGGGGTAATGTGGGGGGCAGTGGTAGTAAAGGTAACCGCTGCCAGGGAAGGGGTAATGATTGGGGCAGTGGTAGTAAAGGTAATCGCCGCCAGGGAAGGGTAATGATGGGGGCAGTGGTAGTAAAGGTAACCGCCGCCAGGGAAGGGGTAATGATTGGGGCAGTGGTAGTAAAGGTAATCGCCGCCAGGGAAGGGGTAATGATTGGGGCAGTGGTAGTAGTAAAGGTAATCGCTTGCCAGGGAAGGGGTAATGATTGGGGGCAGTGGTAGTAAAGGTAATCGCCGCCAGGGAAGGGGTACTGATTGGGGCAGTGGTAGTAAAGGTAACGCCGCCCAGGGAAGGGGGCAGTGGTAGTAAAGGTAATCGCGCCAGGGAAGGGGTATGATTGGGGCAGTGGTAGTAAAGGTAATCGCCGCCAGGGAAGGGGGTAATGATTAGGGGCAGTGGTAGTAAAGGTAATCGCCGCCAGGGAAGGGTAATGATTGGGGCAGTGGTAGTAAAGGTAATCGCCGCCAGGGAAGGGGTAATGATTGGGGCAGTGGTAGTAAAGGTAATCGCCGCCAGGGAAGGGGTAATGATTGGGGCAGTGGTAGTAAAGGTAATCGCCGCCAGGGAAGGGGTAATGATTGGGCAGTGGTAGTAAAGGTAATCGCCGCCAGGGAAGGGGTAATGATTGGGGCAGTGGTAGTAAAGGTAATCGCCGCCAGGGAAGGGGTAATGATTGGGGCAGTGGTAGTAAAGGTAATCACCGCAGGGAAGGGTAATGATCGCTGCCAGGGAAGGGGTAATGATTGGGGCAGTGGTAGTAAAGGTAATCGCCGCCAGGGAAGGGGTAATGATTGGGGCAGTGGTAGTAAAGGTAATCGCCGCCAGGGAAGGGTAATGATTGGGGCAGTGGTAGTAAAGGTAATCCGCCGCCAAGGGGTAATGATTGGGGCAGTGGTAGTAAAGGTAATCACCGCCAGGGAAGGGGTAATGATTGGGGCAGTGGTAGTAAAGGTAATCGCTGCCAGGGAAGGGGTAATGATTGGGGCAGTGGTAGTAAAGGTAATCGCTGCCAGGGAAGGGGTAATGATTGGGGCAGTGGTAGTAAAGGTAATCACCGCCAGGGAAGGGGTAATGATTGGGGCAGTGGTAAAGGTAATCGCTCGCCAGGGAAGGGGTAATGATTGGGGCAGTGGTAGTAAAGGTAATCGCCGCCAGGGAAGGGGTAATGATTGGGGCAGTGGTAGGGTAGCTTTATGGACGGAGCTGCATGCCGAGAGGTACATGTTTAGCCCCATTAGCCTTCAGATTATTAGATGTTCGGCCCATTAGTTTGGCGATTTTAAGACCTTTCGCCCCCATTTCTTTGTCAATATTTAGACTTTTCGTGTCATTTAGGTGTCGATTTTTTCCTGGCGAACGATAGCGAGCCTGTAATTTAAAAGGAACCGGCCTTCAACCGGGACATTTTTCTACCGAAAAATGTACAAATTTATCTTGAAGGAGGGTCTTGGGCGGGTGATTTGTAAGCTTGATGGAGGGTCTAGGGAGGAAACTAATACAATATCAATAAGATATATTATACAGTATATATGAGCCCATATATGAGCCCATCTCCCCTTAAATGGTACTGTAAAACGGTTCCATGTCATCTCAACCAGTAGACCATTTCAACCAGTAGCTCTCAACCAGTGCCAAATTAACCCAGACCAACCAAACCAGTGCCAAAATATAGTACTAACCTAACTTAACCTCACCGTATTGGTTGATTTGGTACTGGTTGAGAGCTACTGGTTGAAATGGCCTACTGGTTGAGTTGACCGGTCACCCGGTAAAACGGTAGAAAGGAGTTCAAAGGCGGTCAAGCAACAACAGGTCTAGTTACCCCTCGAGGCTGCTTGCCCTCTAAATCAATGCTGTTCAAAGTGTCCAATTGTGGTTTAGAATGGGTAAAGGACAATTGGAAAGGGAAGTTCTAACATAACATAGCATAACACAGCTATAATTAAGTGGTCCTCGATGTATCTGAGGAAAACAAAAAGGAGAATACCATGTTATTAATTTACACATTTAAGGGGGTGACCTGCTTTTTGTTATTTCTGTCCTTTTCTCTCTTTCTCTGGCTTGTATCCATTCGGCCCCATTCACCCAACTATTTTAAGACGTTTATCCCCATCTAGGTGTCGATTTCTTCCTGGCGAGCGATAGCGAGCCAGCATTATATGAAGAAATCCGGCTTCGCCGGAGACATTTTTCTATCGAAAAATGTACAAATTTAGCCTGCTGTCAAACAAAATAAAAAATATGCTGGCTCGCTACCGCTCACCAGTAAGAAATTGACACCTGGATGGGGATAAGCGTCTTAAAACAGTAGGCTGAATGGGGCCAAATGGATACAAGGCAGAGAAAGATAGAAAAGGACAGAACAAAAACAGGTCACCCTCCCTTAACGCAGTCAGTCGCGTATTTGAGGCAAGGTGTTCGTATATGCGATGTTTAAGGGGAGATTTCCACTTGAGGGATTTTTTTGTCTTTACCCCTTTCTCCCTCATGTTTAGCCCCATTGTTTTTCTAATTTTAAGACGTTTGCCCCATTATTTTGACGATTTTAAGAACTTTCAACCCATTTCTGTCAATTTTAATACCTTTTGTGCAATTTAGGTGTCGATTTTATCCTGGCGAGCTATAGCGAGCCTGTAATTTAGGAGGAACCGGCTTTTAGCCGGGACATTTTTCTATCGAAAAATGTACACATTTATCTTGAAAGAGGCTCAAGGGGGTGTAATCTTAAGCTTTTTTTTTTTTTTTTTTTTTTAGCTTTTATTAGATCTCTAGATGAGATTGGGATTGGAAAGACTAAATTAAATAAAGAGAGGAAGGGAGGGGAGAGAGGGAAGGATAGAGAAGAGGAAATAAAGAAAGGAAATGAGGGAAGGGAAGGATAGAAGAGAGGAAACAAAGAGCTAAGGCAATAAGAGAGAGGGAAGGATAGAAGAGAGGAAACAAAAAGAGGAAGGAAGAGGCAAGAAGAGAGGGAAGGAAACATTAAAGTAAACAAAGGGAAGAGGCATGAGAGGGAAAGGAGGAAGGAAATACAGAGAGGGAAGGATAGAAGAGAGGAAAGAAGGAGTGGGGGAGGAGGGGTAAGAAGAGTGAGGTATAGCAATTAAAGCAGGGAGGGGTGGGAGTGAAAGATAGAAGAGCGGAAACAAAGGGAAGAGGCAAGAAGAGGGAGGAAGACAGAGAGGAGAGAGAGAGAGAGAAAACAAAGAGAAAGGAAGGAATAGGGATAGGATAGAAGAGAGGAAGGGAAAGGAGAGCAGAGAGAGGGAAGGATAGAAGAGAGGAAAGGAGAGATGAGAGGAAGGAAGGGTGAGAGAGGGGAAGGAAGGAGAAGAGACAAAAAGAGAGAAAGAGTGGAAGGGGAGAAAGGTGGAGGGGGGGGGGGGGAGGGGAGAAAAGAGTGAGGGCTGTAGTTGAGGGAGCAGACAGTGTGTTGTGGAAGGAGTGACAACCCCCAATTATCCCAACCAGTAGTTAAAACTTGTACATAGCCTAACCCTCTCCTACTGTGTGTGTGTGTGTAGTTAAAACCTGTACATAACCCCTTCCTACCTCTCCCCTACTGTGTGTGTGTGTGTGTGTGTAGTTAAAACCTGTACAAATTTCTTCTGCTGTGTGTGTGTGTGTGTGTGTGTGTGTGTGTGTGTGTGTGTGTGTGTGTGTTATTTTGTATCGTATAAAAAACAAGGAAATTACTAGTCTATCTATCTATCTATCTATCTATCTATCATGAGTTTTTATGGATCATAATTATGGTTCTGTAATAAGAAATGTAATGTCCCATTGAAACAGTTTGCAATAGGGCTTCAGAAAGCAATACAGAAAATGATGAAGCTAAGATACTGGGAGAGTAACCACAAGGCATGTCACCTTGCAGGACTAATGACGTTTAATAATTTTATAAATTGGCAGAGAATCAGGTTTAGTTATAAAATAATCAGTAATCCCTGCAAATATTACAGAAAATGCCTGTTAAATGTGTCCGAGGATCTGTTCCTGGCTAACGAAGCCAAGTCTGTACTGCTTTCAGAGTATAACATTGAAAGCATGATGGAAAATTATGTAGATGCCATTACGTCACGAATATTGTATATTCAAAATTATGAACCCACCTTACGGTAGGATGAAATGTTATCCACTGTATATATGTAAAAAGTTACCATGTAACCTTTTATGAAATACAGAATTAACAAACTAACTATCTCACTTTCACTCACTCTCCTTCCCGACCCCCCCCCCCCCCCCCCTCTCTCTCTCTCTCTCTCTCTCTCTCTCTCTCTCTCTCTCTCTCTCTCTCTCTCTGACACACACATGCACTTTTACGGTCATGCTCCCATTCTGCTATCCCTCACATCCACTATTCCCGCCCCTGTCACACCATTCCATCATAGTCACTCGTTATCCGCATGACTTGTTTTATGTTCCCCAGGGGGGCACTGCCAAATGCCTTGTGATCTGTCCGTCTTTACGCATTAGCTTTGAGTTTGTTATCCTCATCCATGAAAGCACGCATGGAGAAAGAGGTATGATTTGAAAGACTTACATGCGAAGGCATATATATATATATATATATATATATATATATATATATATATATATATATATATACAGTACATGTATTAGTGTTTCAGTTGACGTATTCATAAATGACAGGACGTATTCGTGAGGCAATAATAAGACTATTTTATTGTATGACGTTCGGGGTGAGTATTTATAATTACGTAGATATTAAACATCAAAAGTTATCGATATACTGTATAATTATATTAAAATAAAGTCTAAGGGGTAAAAAACTAATATTTCAAAGATAGGGCAGGGCAGACAGGCTTTGTTTACACGTGGATAACAGGGTTAGAAAAGTGTTTCGGAATCGCTCTAGGGTTGATACAAATAATATAATATTCCATTCAAGGGTTGAGGACTCGAATCCATAGTGCTATTCCGAAACACTTTTCTAACCTCGTGAAAGCACACAAGCGCAGGACATTGAGGTGCAGATTCAAAGACGTGTTCACATTTACACACTGATATCAACGCATACAACTCCCACATTTTCACATACACACGCACTCATTCGTGTATTTACTTACGCACACAACCGCACATACACAGACATACTGTACTCCTTAACTTCCAACTAAAGTATATCTCTCTCTCTCTCTCTCTCTCTCTCTCTCTCTCTCTCTCTCTCACACAAACAAACCGCCATCCCCTAAGTTACGAGCAGTGTTTATCAGACGCACACTATGATGATACGGTCTATAATTGCTCTCTCTCTCACACACACTCTCTCTCTCTCTCTCATACACACACACACACACACACACACACACACACACACACACACACACACACACACAACCGCCATCCCTTAAGTTACGAGCGGAGTTTATCAGACGCACACTATGATGATACGGTCTATAATTGCTCGCGGTTCGTCTAATATACGACACAATCTTTATAATCACGGCTCGGAGGCAGCGGCGGCGGTGGGGCATAATGGAAAAGACAACCGCTACGGCCATCATCCGACAACTTACGACACCATTAGCCCGACCTTACGTCTCCAGTCGTATCTCTCGGGGGCTTTAATCAGCGAAGGGAAAGAGTGAGTTACTGTTTATTAAAAGAATGTAGAAGCGATATGTTTGGTTCATGGTGGGGCTGTGGAGAGCTGTGTGTGTGTGTGTGTGTGTGTGTGTGTGTGTGTGAATAATACAATATTAATTGCCGGATTATTGTTCACTTGCAGTCTTGAGGCTGAAATGCTACAGAGGTTTGCTAAACACGTATAATGTACGTGTGTGTGTGTCTGTGTGTGTAATAATAATAATAATAAACGGTTTATTAAAGAATGGCAGCCTCATGAGCTGAAAATACACATTTTTAGTGTGGATACATGAGATGTACAGATATGAAGATGATAAGCTCAGTTTACAAACAAAATAAAATAAATACAATAATGTGTGTGTGTGGGTGTGTGGGTGTGTGTGTGTGTGTGTGTGATAGAGATAGAGAGAGAGAGAGAAAGACCTAGAGTTAGTTCAGTTGAAAGTTACTGAGTACAGTATGTGTGTGTGTGGTTGTGTTTGTAAGTAAATACACACGAATGAGTGCGTGTGTATGTGAAAATATGCGAGCTTATGCGTTGATGTCAACCTTTAGATGTGACCACGTCTTTGAATCTGCACATCAATGTCCTGTGTTTGCGTGCTTTCATGGTTGTGCATACACAACTGTACTTCAATTCGTAAAGAGAGAGAGAGAGAGAGAGAGAGAGAGAGAGAGAGAGAGAGAGAGAAGGAGGGGGGGGGGGGTGGAGGGGGGCTGCCAACAAGGCACAAGGCATTTGGCAGCCCCTAGGGAACACAGGAAGTCGTGCGGATAACGAGTGACTATGATGGAATGCTATGACAGGCGTATTAACCCTTTGAAGAGACGATGACGCATTTCTTTACTGTGCTCTGGCTATTATTATACGATTTTCTTCAGATTAGGAAGGATATATCGGAGTCAGAGGGTTAATTGAGATAATCTCTACCCTTTTATGTCCCATAGATCTTTCCTAACTTGCCTAAAATCGTTTAATGACAGCCAGATTAGACTGTCAAATGCGTCATAATCTTCAAAGGGTTATAATGACAGACGGATCACAAGGCATTTGGCAAGGTGCCCCCCCCCCCCCCCCCCCCCCCGGGGGAACACATAGGAAGTCGTGCGGATAACGAGTGACTATGATGGAATGGTGTGACAGGGGCGGGAATAGTGGATGTGAGGGATAGCAGAATGGTGAGCAGGACCGTAAAAGAGCATGTGTGTGTGTCAGAGAGAGAGAGAGATTGAGATTATCATAGGTCACTGGCAACACAGGCCTTGCGATCCCACCGAGGTGGTCAGGACTTTAATTCGAGTAGAGATAGCAAACCCGATAGTGGGGGAAAGTGGAAGGAAAGGATAGTAAAGAGAGAGAGAGTTACATAGATTTTGATGGGTACACTGGCCACACAGGCCTTACGATCCAAGCGAGGTGGTCAGGATTTTAATTCGAGTAGAGATAGCAAACCCTATAATAAGGGAAAGTGGAAGGAAAGGATAGCAGAGAGAGAGAGAGAGAGAGAATACATATTTGCAAAATGATTGTCAATTTATTTAGAGAGAGAGAGAGAGAGAGAGAGAGAGAGAGAGAGAGAACGTGTATAATTGTAAAATGATTGTGTATTTAACAAGTGTGAAGATAAGTTGGTTTATTTGCATGTCAGTATGAGTGAAAGCAAACAAATATTTACTAATGAAAGATAAGTGAAGTTGGGGAGTTTATGAGTGGACGATTATCAGTGTGTGTGTGTGTGTGTGTGTGTGTGTGTGTCTGTGTGTGTGTGTGTGTGTGTCTGTGTGTGTGTGTGTGTGTGTCTGTGTGTGTGTGTGTGTGTGTGTGTCTGTGTCTGTGTCTGTGTGTGTGTGAGTGTGTAATGTTTGGTTAGTGTACGTTTGCCTGTGTCTTGTACTTAAACACACACACACACTCCCTTATACACACACACACTCACTCATTCACTCACTCACTAACTCACACTCACACACACATTAATTCTCTCTCTCTCTCTCTCTCTCTCTCTCTCTCTCTCTCTCTCTCTCTCTCTCTCTCTCTCTCTCTCTCTCTCTCTCTCTCTCTCTCTCTCTCTCTCTCTCTCTCTCTCTCTCCCCAGGCCACACGTCTTGATCAACCTGTAATAAATCAGTTTAAGAGTCAATTACCTCCGTAGCAGCCTTTTCTAGATCGATTTTGCTTTAAGCCAGAGAGAGAGAGAGAGAGTTACGGCTTTTTGTGTCCATCAGTCTCTCGTGAGTTTATTATTGTAAGTTAATTTTGTGGGGGCTTTTAATTACGAGTGTCAGAGGGTTCCTATTTACGAGTGGTTTGATACGAGCTTTTAATTACGAGTGTGTGAGAGCGTTCCTATGTACGAGTGGTTTGATACGAGCTTTTAATTACGAGTGTGTGAGAGCGTTCCTATGTACGAGTGGTTTGATACGAGCTTTTAATTACGAGTGTCAGAGCGTTTCTATTTACGAGTGGTTTGATACGAGCTTTTAATTACGAGTGTGAGAGCATTCCTATGTACGAGTGGTTTGATACGAGCTTTTAAGTACGAGTGTCAGAGGGTTCCTATTTGCGAGTGGTTTGATACGAGCTTTTAATTACGAGTGTGTGAGAGCGTTCCTATGTACGAGTGGTTTGATACGAGCTTTTAATTACGAGTGTGTGAGAGCGTTCCTATGTACGAGTGGTTTGATACGAGCTTTTAATTACGAGTGTCAGAGCGTTTCTATTTACGAGTGGTTTGATACGAGCTTTTAATTACGAGTGTGTGAGAGCATTCCTATATACGAGTGGTTTGATACGAGCTTTTAATTACGAGTGTCAGAGCGTTCCTATTTACGAGTGGTTTGATACGAGCTTTTAATTACGAGTGTGAGAGCATTCCTATGTACGAGTGGTTTGATACGAGCTTTTAATTACGAGTTTGAGAGCATTCCTATGTACGAGTGGTTTGATACGAGCTTTTAATTACGAGTGACAGAGGGTTCCTATGTACGAGTGGTTTGATACGAGCTTTTAATTACGAGTGTGAGAGCATTCCTATGTACGAGTGGTTTGATACGAGCTTTTAATTACGAGTGTCAGAGCGTTTCTATTTACGAGTGGTTTGATACGAGCTTTTAATTACGAGTGTCAGAGCGTTTCTATTTACGAGTGGTTTGATACGAGCTTTTAATTACGAGTGTCAGCGTTTCTATTTACGAGTGGTTTGATACGAGCTTTTAATTACGAGTGTCAGAGCGTTTCTATTTACGAGTGGTTTGATACGAGCTTTTAATTACGAGTGTCAGCATTCCTATTTACGAGTGGTTTGATACGAGCTTTTAATTACGAGTGTCAGAGCATTCCTATTTACGAGTGGTTTGATACGAGCTTTTAATTACGAGTGTCAGAGCGTTTCTATTTACGAGATGGATCTGTACTGTCTTATACTTGGAGGGAGATTTGCTCATTTATGTTTTGTTTTTGTTTTTGTTTTTTTTCCCCTAGATCTCCATCAATCTTTAAAAAAAACATCCGCCCAAGATCCTCCTTCAAGATAAATTTGTACATTTTTCGATAGAAAAATGTCCCGGCCGAAGGCCGCTTCCTCCTTAGTTACAGGCTCGCTTTCGCTCGCCAGGAAAAAATCGACACCTAAATGGCAGGAATGGTCGTAATATTGACGAAGAAATGGGGTGAAAAGTTTTAAAATCGCCAAACTAATGAGCCGAACGTCTTAAAATCTGAAAACTAATGGGGCTAAAGATGAGGGAGAAGGGGGACCAGAAAAAACAACCATTCCCCTCCCCCCCCCCCCTTTAATGTAGTGGGGCCGTGTGTAGTTTGATACGAGCTTTTAATTACGAGTGTCGGAGCGTTGCTGTTTACGAGGTGAATCTGTTCTATCTTATACTTGGGGGGAAGATTAAGGAGGGTCACCGGCTTTTGTTTATTCTCTCCTTTTCTCTCTTTCCCTGGCTTGTATCCATTCGGCCCCATTCAGCCAACTGTTTTAAGACGTTTATCCCCATCCAGGTGTCGATTTCTTCCTGGCGAGCGATAGCAAGCCAGCAATGTATGGAGAAAGCCGGCTTCGCCGGAGACATTTTTCTATCGAAAAATTTACAAATTTAGCTTGCTGTCAAAACAAAAATATATATATGCTGGCTCGCTACCGCTCGCCAGGAAAATATTGACACCTGGATGGGGGTAAACATCTTAAAACAGTAGGTTGAATGGGGACGAATGAACACAAGCCAAAGAGAGAGGGAGAGAAAGAGAAAAATAAGCGAGGTGGCCTCCCTTAATAGAACAAGGAGTAGCTGTGTTTGGTAAGTGTGGGTGTGTGTGTGTGTGTGTGTGTGTGTGTGTGTGTGTGTGTGTGTGTGTTTACGAAAGGGAGGGACGGAGAGACAGGGAGGAAGGGAGAGAGAGAGAGAAAGTGTGTATGTGTGACAGAGAGAGAGAGAGAGAGAGAGAGAGAGAGAGAGAAGACGAAGAAGAAGAAGAAGAAGAAGCTTTATATAATAAAAACATTATTTTTACCCCACTTATGTAAAGTTAGGCATGCAATTTTCTTGGCCAACAATATGCGACCTTCTCATATTAAGTAACACCCCGTTCCTAACATTAATCATCAATTACAAACCCCAATGTACTTGAATAAACTAATGAAAGCATATGGTCCTCCCGGGATTCGAACTCGGGACACCACGCCTAGAACATAAGCATCTAAACCATTATACCACCTATGCCATAATGATAGTGTTGATCAAATTTCAGTTCAGGATCTCAAGTCGACAACTGCAAAACAAAATGGTCTTTTCCATAGCCAACAAGGTATAATGTCTCTCTCTGTATCATATTAACCCTCTCACGCTTGTGACGCGATTTTGAGCCTATTAGGGATACTTTAAAGCCTTTGTTACCATCAGGGGTATTTTGAAACCTTTAGTTTAGTTACTTGAACCTCTGCAGTTGTCTTTGAGTTAGTTGTGGGCAGAAAACTAATTTTGGAGAGGTAATTATAAGAGTGAGAGAACTCTATTTCTTATTGGTAATCTGGCAACCTCTGCGTCATAAAAGCGTGAAAGGGTTAAGGGGAGACGGTGGTTTCTCTGGTCCCTTTTCTCCCTAGTGTTTAATCCCATTAGTTTTGAAATGTTTAGACGTTCGGCCTATTTTTTTTGGCGATTTTGAGACCTATCGTCCCATTTCGTTATAAATGTTAAGACCTATCGTGCCATTTAGGTGTCGATTTTTTCCTGGCGAGCGATAGCGAGCCTGTAATTGTAAGAGGAATCGCCCTTTGGCCGGGACATTTTCTACCCAAAAATGTACAAATTTATCTTGAGGGGGGGGGGGGGGGGGTCTAGGGGATGTTTTTCTATGTTTGAGGGATGTCTAGCGAGGAAACTAAGAATTTATGAATGAGTGAATTTATAGGCCAAGTCAGTGTCCCCTTAATTTGCATAACCAATGTGAGTTATGTGAACAATAACAACGGTACTATACATACAATGCAGTAACTGTCTCTGATGATCCACAACAACAAGGAACATTTTGCACGATGTATGACTTATCTAGACGCGTGTGAATTTGTATTTTGTTGTTGTGTGTTCATTGTTTTCTGTTGTGTTGTCCCTATTCTGGCTCTGTCTTGGGTCGGGCCCCCCCCCCCCCCAAAAAAAAAAGGAAAAATGGGGATTGGGCCTGAGTATTTTTTTTGTTTTCTATATTCCAACTACTCCCTCTCGGGCATAGGCTGAGAGCCTGTACATTCCACCGCTCAACACGGTGAAGCCCGTGAGGTCTTGTTCCAGTCTGGGGAGTGAGACATGCGAAGCATCCATCATGGATCGAAGCAGCTCCATCTCTGAAGCGGCTGGTTGCTTCGCTCAAGTGCTTCACCGTCTCACCCTCCAGACTCAGACCCTCACTCTCAGAACGCCACCTATTGAGCAGTGAACTCACTAGGCATTGTCCCCCTGTAACATATTTTGAATATGGGAATATTCATACAGTGTTATTTAATCAGGGAACAATGAGGGTATTTTTTTGGCATTTCGGTGGGCTTTGTGGTAATGCACTGATACTAGGTACAGCACAAATGCAATCCCAATAATATCTTCCCATTGACATATCGGGATTTGAACCCGGATCCATTGGATTACCAATCCAGTGGCATGACCACTCCACCACACCTCCCCTAGATATAGATATATAGATAGATATGTAAATTATCGCCCTGTTGTTCGATCATTACGGCATCAATATACTGTTCAAATAGGCTCTATGCTATAATAATACATATATACTTGTATTCTATATATATATACGGTATATATATACTGTATATACATATATATATACGGTATATATATACTGTATATATACATATATATATATATCTCGCTGATTTCCCCAAACAAAAGATCTCTAGGTAGAAGGGCTGGGCTGACGTCACCGTAAATTACCAACGTATACTGTATAATACTGTATACTGTATACTGTATACTGGATACTGGATACTGTATACTGTATACTGTATACTATATACTGTATACTGTATACTGGATACTATATACTGTATACTATATACTGTATACTATATACTGTATACTGTATACTGGATACTATATACTGTATACTATATACTGTATACTGTATACTATATACTGTATACTGTATACTGTATACTATATACTGTATACTATATACTGTATACTGTATACTATATACTGTATACTGTATACTGGATACTATATACTGTATACTGTATACTGTATACTATATACTGTATACTATATACTGTATACTGTATATATACTGTATACTATATACTGTATACTGTACTATATACTGTATACTATACTGTATACTGTATACTGTATACTATATACTGTATACTATATACTGTATACTATATACTGTATACTGTATACTATATACTGTATACTGTATACTGTATACTATATACTGTATACTGTATACTATATACTGTATACTGTATACTATATACTGTATACTGTATACTGTATACTGTATAAACAGTATATACACTATGTACTGTATACTGTATAAACAGTATATACACTATGTACTGTATACTGTATAAACAGTATATACACTATGTACTGTATACTGTATACTGTATACTGGATACTGTATACTGTATACCGTATACTATATACAGTATACTATATACTGTATACTGTATACTATATACTGTATACAGGATACTGTATACTATACTATATACTGTATACAGTATACTAACTGTATACTATATACTGTATACTGGATACTGTATACTGTATACTATACTGTATACTGTATACTATATACTGTATACTATATACTGTATACTGTATATATATACTGTATACTTATACTGTATACTATATACTGTATACTATGTATACTGTATACTGTATACTGTATACTATATACTATATACTGTATACTGTATACTTATACTGTATACTGTATACTGTATAATACTGTATACTATATACTGTATACTATATACTGTATACTATATACTGTATATAACTGTATACTGTATACTGTATACTATATACTGTATACTATATACTATACTGTATACTATATACTGTATACTGCATACTATATACTGGATACTGTATACTGTATACTGTATACTGTATACTGTATACTGTATACTGGATACTGTATACTATATACTGTATACTACTTACTGTATACTTATACTGTATACTGTATACTGTATACTGTATACTATATACTGTATACTGTATACTATATACTGTATACTATATACTGTATACTGTATACTGTATACTGTATACTATATACTGGATACTGTATACTATATACTGTATACTATATACTGTATACTATATACTGTATACTGTATACTATATACTGGATACTATATACTGTATACTATATACTGTATACTGTATACTGTATACTGTATACTGTATACTATATACTGTATACTGTATACTATATACTGTATACTGTATACTATATACTGTATACTATATACTGTATACTGGATACTGTATACTATATACTGTATACTGTATACTATACTATATATACTGTATACTGCATATTTACTTTATACTGTATACTGCATATTTACGTTATACTGTATACTGCATATTTACGTTATACTGTATACTGCATATTTACGTTATACTGTATACTGCATACTTTATACTGTATACTGTATACTGTATACTGTATACTGAATACTGTATAGTGTATACTGTATACTGTATACTTACTATATACTATACTGTATACTGTATACTGGATACTGTATACTGTATACTGTATACTGTATACTGTATACTATATACTGTATACTGTATACTGTATACTATATACTGTATACTGCATACTATATACTGTATACTGGATACTGTATACTATATACTATATATGGATACTGTATACTATATACTGTATACTATATACTGTATACTGTATACTGGATACATATACTGTATACTATATACTGTATACTGTATACTATATACTGTATACTATATACTGTATATACTGTATACTGTATACTGTATACTATATACTGTATATATACTGTATACTATATACTATACTGTATACTGTATACTGTATACTATATACTGTATACTATATACTGTATACTGTATACTGTATACTATATACTGTATACTGTATACTATATACTGAATACTGTATACTATATACTGTTACTGTATACTGTATACTATATACTGTATACTGTATACTATATACAGTATACTGTATACTATAAACAGTATACTGGATACTGTATACTATATACTGTATACTGTATACTCTATACTGTATACTGTATACTGTATACTGTATACTATATACTGGATACTGTAACTATATACTGTATACTGTATACTGGATACTATGTACTGGATAGTATATACTGTATACTATATACTGTATACTGATACTGTATACTTATACTGTATACTGTATACTGTATACTGTATACTGTATACTGTATACTGTATACTGTATACTGTATACTGTATACTGTATACTGGATACTGTATACTGGATACTGTATACTGTATACTGTATACTGGATACTGTATACAGTATACTGTATACAGTATACTGGATACTGGATACTGTATACTGTATACTGTACTATATACTGGATTACTGTATACTATATTACTGTATACTTATACTGTATACTGCATACTATATACTGTATACTGTATACTGGATACTATATACTGTATACTGTATACTGGATACTGTATACTGTATACTGGATACTGGATACTGTATACTGTATACTGTATACTGTATACAGTATACTGTATACTGTATACTGTATACTGTATACTATATACTGTATACTGTATACTGTATACTGTATACTATATACTGTATACTATATACTGTATACTATATACTGTATACTGTATACTGTATACTGGATACTGTATACTATATACTGTATACTGTATACTATATACTGTATACTGTATACTGTATACTATATACTGTCTACTGTATACTATACTATACTGTATACTATATACTGTATACTGGATACTGTATACTATATACTGTATACTGTATACTGTATACTGGATACTATATACTGTATACTATATACTGTATACTATATACTGTATACTGTATACTGTATACTATATACTGTATACTATATACTGTATACTGTATACTGTATACTGGATACTATATACTGTATACTGTATACTGTATACTGGATACTATATACTGTATACTATATACTATATACTGTATACTGTATACTGTATACTGGATACTATATACTGTATACTGTATACTGTATACTGTATACTGGATACTATATACTGTATACTGTATACTATATACTGTATACTATACTATATACTGTATACTGTATACTATATACTGTATACTGTATACTGTATACTATACTGTATACTATATACTGTATACTGTTACTGTATACTATATACTGTATACTGTATATACTGTATACTGGACTGTATACTATATACTGTATACTGATACTATATACTGTATACTGTATACTGTATACTATATACTGTATACTGTATACTATATACTGTATACTGGATACTGTATACTATATACTGTATACTGTATACTGGATACTATATACTGTATACTATATATACTATATACTGTATACTGTATACTATATACTGTATACTGTATACTATATACTGTATACTATATACTGTATACTGTATACTGTATACGGATACTATACTGTATACTATATACTGTATACTGTATACTGTATACTATATACTGTATACTGTATACTATATACTGTATACTGTATACTATATACTGTATACTGTATACTATATACTGTATAACTGTATACTGTATACTATATACTGTATACTATATACTGTATACTGTATACTATTCTATATACTGTATACTGTATACTGGATACTATATACTGTATACTGTATACTGTATACTATATACTGTATACTGTATACTGTATACTGGATACTATATACTGTATACTATATACTATATACTGTATACTGTATACTGTATACTATATACTGTATACTGGATACTGTATACTATATACTGTATACTGTATACTGTATACTGGATACTATATACTGTATACTATATACTGTATATACTGTATACTATATACTGTATACTGTATACTATATACTGTATACTATATACTGTATACTATATACTGTATACTATATACTGTATATACTGTATACTATATACTGTATACTATTACTGTATACTGTTATACTATATACTGTATACTATATACTGTATACTGTATACTATTATGTATACTGTATACTATATACTGTATACTGTATACTGTACTTATACTGTATACTGTATACTATATACTGTATACTGTATACTATACTGTATGGATACTGTATACTATATACTGTATACTGTACTATACTGTATACTGTATACTGTACTATACTGTATACTGTATATATACTGTATACTGTTACTGTATACTAATACTGTATACTGTATACTATATACTGTATACTGTATACTATATACTGTATACTGTATACTGTATACTGTATACTATATACTGTATACTGTATACTGTATACTATATACTGTATACTATATACTGTAAACTGTATACTGTATACTGTATATAGCCTATACTGTATACTGTATACTATATACTGTATACTGGATACTGTATACTGTATACTGTATACTATATACTGTATACTATATACTGTATACTGTATACTATATACTGTATACTGGATACTGTATACTGTATACTATATACTGTATACAGTATACTGTATACTGTATACTATATACTGTATACTGGATACTGTATACTGTATACTATATACTGTATACTGTATACTATATACTGTATACTATATACTGTATACTGTATACTATATACTGTATACTATATACTGTATACTATATACTGTATACTATATACTGTATACTGTATAGACTACTGTATACTGTATAGACTACTGTATACTGTATACTATATACTGTATACTGTATACTATATACTGTATACTATATACTGTATACTATATACTGTATACTATATACTGTATACTATATACTGTATACTGTATACTGTATACTATATACTGTATACTATATACTATATACTGTATACTGTATACTATATACTGTATACTATATACTGGATACTGTATACTGTATACTGTATACTATATACTGTATACTATATACTGTATACTGTATACTATATACTGTATACTATATACTGTATACTATATACTGTATACTGTATACTGTATACTATATACTGTATACTGTATACTATATACTGTATACTATATACTGTATACTGTATACTGTATACTGTATACTATATACTGGATACTGTATACTATATACTGTATACTATATACTGTATACTGTATACTGGATACTATATACTGTATACTATATACTGTATACTATATACTGTATACTGTATACTATATACTGGATACTATATACTGTATACTGTATACTGTATACTGTATACTGTATACTGTATACTATATACTGTATACTGTATACTATATACTGTATACTATATACTGTATAGTGGATACTGTATACTATATACTGTATACTGTATACTATATACTATATACTGTATACTATATACTGTATACTGTATACTGTATACTATATACTGTATACTATATACTGTATACTGTATACTGTATACTATATACTGTATACTGTATACTATATACTGTATACTGGATACTGTATACTATATACTGTATACTGGATACTATATACTGTATACTATATACTGTATACTATATACTATATACTATATACTGTATACTGTATACTGGATACTATATACTGTATACTGTATACTGTATACTGTATACTATATACTGTATACTGTATACTGTATACTATATACTGTATACTGTATACTATATACTGTATACTGTATACTGTATACTATATACTATATACTGGATACTGTATACTATATACTGTATACTATATACTGTATACTGTATACTGGATACTATATACTGTATACTATATACTGTATACTGTATACTATATACTGTATACTATATACTGTATACTATATACTGTATACTGTATACTGTATACTGTATACTATATACTGTATACTATATACTGTATACTATATACTATATACTGTATACTGTATACTGTATACTATATACTGTATACTATATACTGTATACTGTATACTATATACTGTATACTGTATACTATACTGTATACTGTATACTATATACTGTATACTGTATACTGTATACTATATACTGTATACTGTATACTATATACTGTATACTGTATACTATATACTGTATACTGGATACTGTATACTATATACTGTATACTGTATACTATATACTGTATACTGTATACTGTATACTGTATACTATATACTGTATACTGTATACTGGATACTATATACTGTATACTATATACTGTATACTATATACTGTATACTGTATACTGTATACTATATACTGTATACTGTATACTATATACTGTATACTGTATACTGGATACTATATACTGTATACTGTATACTATATACTGTATACTGGATACTGTATACTGGATACTGTATACTGTATACTGTATACTGGATACTGTATACTGTATACTATATACTGTATACTGTATACTGGATACTGTATACTGTATACTGTATACTATATACTGGATACTGTATACTGTATACTATATACTGTATACTATATACTGTATACTGTATACTATATACTGTATACTGTATACTGGATACTATATACTGTATACTGTATACTGGATACTGTATACTGTATACTGGATACTATATACTGTATACTGTATACTGTATACTGTATACTATATACTGTATACTGGATACTGTATACTGTATACTATATACTGTATACTGTATACTGTATACTGTATACTATATACTGTATACTATATACTGTATACTATATACTGTATACTGTATACTGTATACTGGATACTGTATACTATATACTGTATACTGTATACTATATACTGTATACTGTATACTGTATACTATATACTGTATACTGTATACTATATACTGTATATACTGTATACCTATATACTGTATACCGGTACCTATATACTGTATACCTATATACTGTATACCTATATACTGTATACCTATATACTGTATACCTATATACTGTATACTGTATACTGTATACTATATACTGTATACTATATACTGTATACTGTATACTGTATACTGGATACTATATACTGTATACTGTATACTGTATACTGTATACTGGATACTATACTGTATACTATATACTATATACTGTATACTGTATACTGTATACTGGATACTATATACTGTATACTGTATACTGTATACTGTATACTGGATACTATATACTGTATACTGTATACTATATACTGTATACTATATACTATATACTGTATACTGTATACTATATACTGTATACTGTATACTGTATACTATATACTGTATACTGTATACTATATACTGTATACTGGATACTGTATACTTTTAACTGTATACTGTATACTATATACTGTATACTGGATACTGTATACTATATACTGTATACTGTATACTATATACTGTATACTGTATACTGTATACTGTATACTATATACTGTATACTGTATACTATATACTGTATACTGGATACTGTATACTATATACTGTATACTGTATACTGTATACTGGATACTATATACTGTATACTATATACTGTATACTATATACTGTATACTGTATACTATATACTGTATACTGTATACTATATACTGTATACTATATACTGTATACTGTATACTGTATACTGGATACTATATACTGTATACTATATACTGTATACTGTATACTGTATACTATATACTGTATACTGTATACTATATACTGTATACTGTATACTATATACTGTATACTGTATACTATATACTGTATACTGTATACTGGATACTATATACTGTATACTATATACTGTATACTGTATACTATATACTGTATACTATATACTGTATACTATATACTGTATACTGTATACTGTATACTGGATACTATATACTGTATACTGTATACTGTATACTATATACTGTATACTGTATACTGTATACTGGATACTATATACTGTATACTATATACTATATACTGTATACTGTATACTGTATACTATATACTGTATACTGGATACTGTATACTATATACTGTATACTGTATACTGTATACTGGATACTATATACTGTATACTGTATACTGTATACTGGATACTATATACTGTATACTATATACTGTATACTGTATACTATATACTGTATACTATATACTGTATACTATATACTGTATACTGTATACTATATACTGGATACTATATACTGTATACTATATACTGTATTTTATATTCTGTATACTGTATACTATATACTGTATACTATATACTGTATACTGTATACTATATACTGTATACTGTATACTATATACTGTATACTGTATACTGTATACTATATACTGTATACTGTATACTATATACTGTATACTGTATACTATATACTGTATACTGGATACTGTATACTATATACTGTATACTGTATACTATATACTGTATACTGTATACTGTATACTATATACTGTATACTGTATACTATATACTGTATACTGTATACTGTATACTATATACTGTATACTGTATACTATATACTGTATACTGGATACTGTATACTATATACTGTATACTGGATACTATATACTGTATACTATATACTGTATACTATATACTGTATACTATATACTGGATACTGTATACTGTATACTGTATACTATATACTGTATACTATATACTGTATACTATATACTATATACTGTATACTGTATACTGTATACTGGATACTATATACTGTATACTGTATACTGTATACTGTATACTATATACTGTATACTGTATACTGTATACTATATACTGTATACTGTATACTATATACTGTATACTGTATACTGTATACTATATACTATATACTGGATACTGTATACTATATACTGTATACTATATACTGTATACTGTATACTGGATACTATATACTGTATACTATATACTGTATACTGTATACTATATACTGTATACTATATACTGTATACTATATACTGTATACTGTATACTATATACTGGATACTATATACTGTATACTGTATACTGTATACTGTATACTATATACTGTATACTGTATACTATATACTGTATACTGTATACTATATACTGTATACTGTATACTATATACTGTATACTGTATACTATATACTGTATACTGGATACTGTATACTATATACTGTATACTGTATACTATATACTGTATACTGTATACTGTATACTATATACTGTATACTGTATACTGTATACTATATACTGTATACTGTATACTATATACTGTATACTGTATACTATATACTGTATACTGGATACTGTATACTATATACTGTATACTGTATACTGGATACTATATACTGTATACTATATACTGTATACTATATACTGTATACTGTATACTATATACTGTATACTGTATACTGTATACTATATACTGTATACTATATACTGTATACTGTATACTGGATACTATATACTGTATACTGTATACTGTATACTATATACTGTATACTGTATACTGTATACTATATACTGTATACTGTATACTGTATACTATATACTGTATACTGTATACTATATACTGTATACTGTATACTGGATACTATATACTGTATACTATATACTGTATACTGTATACTATATACTGTATACTATATACTGTATACTATATACTGTATACTATATACTGTATACTGTATACTATATACTGTATACTATATACTGTATACTATATACTGTATACTGTATACTATATACTGTATACTGTATACTGTATACTATATACTGTATACTATATACTGTATACTGTATACTGTATACTGGATACTATATACTGTATACTGTATACTGTATACTATATACTGTATACTGGATACTGTATACTATATACTGTATACTATATACTGTATACTGTATACTGTATACTATATACTGTATACTGGATACTGTATACTGTATACTATATACTGTATACTGTATACTGTATACTATATACTGTATACTGTATACTATATACTGTATACTGTATACTGTATACTATATACTGTATACTGTATACTGGATACTGTATACTATATACTGGATACTGGATACTGTATACTGTATACTATATACTGTATACTGGATACTGTATACTGTATACTGGATACTGTATACTATATACTGGATACTGTATACTGTATACTATATACTGTATACTATATACTGTATACTGTATACTATATACTGTATACTGTATACTGGATACTATATACTGTATACTGTATACTGGATACTGTATACTGTATACTGGATACTATATACTGTATACTGTATACTGTATACTATATACTGTATACTGGATACTGTATACTGTATACTATATACTGTATACTATATACTGTATACTGTATACTGTATACTGTATACTATATACTGTATACTATATACTGTATACTATATACTGTATACTGTATACTGTATACTATATACTGTATACTGTATACTGGATACTGTATACTGTATACTATATACTGTATACTGTATACTATATACTGTATACTGTATACTGTATACTATATACTGTATACTGTATACTATATACTGTATACTGTATACTATACTGTATACTGTATACTATATACTGTATACTGTATACTATATACTATATACTATATACTGTTTATACTGTATACTGTATGCTATATACTGTTACTGGAGACTGTATACTATATACTGTATGCTGTATACTGTATACTGGATACTATATACTGTATACTATATACTGTATACTATATACTGTATACTGTATACTGTATACTATATACTGTATACTGTATACTATATACTGTATACTGTATACTGGATACTATATACTGTATACTGTATACTGTATACTGGATACTATATACTGTATACTATATACTGTATACTGTATACTGTATACTGGATACTATATACTGTATACTGTATACTGTATACTGTATACTGGATACTATATTCTGTATACTGTATACTATATACTGTATACTATATACTATATACTGTATACTGTATACTATATACTGTATACTGTATACTATACTGTATACTGTATACTGTATACTATATACTCTATACTGTATACTATATATACTGTATACTGTATACTATATACTGAATACTGTATACTATATACTGTAATACTGGATACTGTATACTATATACTGTATACTGTATACTATATACTGTATACTGTATACTGTATACTATATACTGTATACTGTATACTATATACTGTTACTGGATACTGTATACTATATACTGTATACTGTATACTGTATACTGTATACTATATACTGTATACTATATACTATATACTGTATACTGTATACTGTATACTATATACTGTATACTGTATACTATATACTGTATACTATATACTGTATACTGTATACTGTATACTGGATACTATATACTGTATACTGTATACTGTATACTATATACTGTATACTGTATACTATATACTGTATACTGTATACTATATACTGTATACTGTATACTATATACTGTATACTATATACTGTATACTGTATACTGTATACTGGATACTATATACTGTATACTATATACTGTATACTGTATACTATATACTGTATACTATATACTGTATACTATATACTGTATACTGTATACTGTATACTATATACTGTATACTATATACTGTATACTATATACTGTATACTATATACTGTATACTGTATACTATATACTGTATACTGTATACTGTATACTGTATACTATATACTGTATACTGGATACTATATACTGTATACTGTATACTGTATACTATATACTGTATACTGGATACTGTATACTATATACTGTATACTATATACTGTATACTGTATACTGTATACTATATACTGTATACTGGATACTGTATACTGTATACTATATACTGTATACTGTATACTGTATACTGTATACTATATACTGTATACTGTATACTATATACTGTATACTGTATACTGTATACTATATACTGTATACTGGATACTGTATACTATATACTGTATACTAGATACTGTATACTGTATACTATATACTGTATACTGGATACTGTATACTGGATACTGTATACTGGATACTGTATACTGTATACTGTATACTGTATACTTTATACTGTATACTGTATACTTTATACTGTATACTGTATACTGTATACTTTATACTGTATACTGTATACTGTATACTTTATACTGTATACTTTATACTGTATACTGTATACTTTATACTGTATACTGGATACTATATACTGTATACTGTATACTGGATACTGTATACTGTATACTGGATACTATATACTGTATACTGTATACTGTATACTATATACTGTATACTGGATACTGTATACTGTATACTATATACTGTATACTGTATACTATATACTGTATACTATATACTGTATACTGTATACTGTATACTGTATACTATATACTGTATACTGTATACTGGATACTGTATACTGTATACTATATACTGTATACTATATACTGTATACCGGTACCTAGATACTGTATACCTATATACTGTATACTGTATACTGTATACTATATACTGTATACTGTATACTATACCTGTATACTATAAACTGTATAACTATATACTGTATACTATATACTATATACTGTATACTGTATACTATATACTGTATACTATATACTGTATACTATATACTGTATACTGTATACTATATACTGTATACTGGATACTGTATACTATATACTGTATACTGTATACTGTATACTGGATACTATATACTGTATACTATATACTGTATACTATATACTGTATACTGTATACTGTATACTATATACTGTATACTGTATACTATATACTGTATACTGTATACTGGATACTATATACTGTATACTGTATACTGTATACTGGATACTATATACTGTATACTATATACTATATACTGTATACTGTATACTGGATACTATATACTGTATACTGTATACTGTATACTGTATACTGGATACTATATACTGTATACTGTATACTATATACTGTATACTATATACTATATACTGTATACTGTATACTATATACTGTATACTGGATACTGTATACTATATACTGTATACTGTATACTGTATACTGGATACTATATACTGTATACTATATACTGTATACTATATACTGTATACTGTATACTATATACTGTATACTGTATACTGTATACTATATACTGTATACTATATACTGTATACTGTATACTGGATACTATATACTGTATACTGTATACTGTATACTATATACTGTATACTGTATACTATATACTGTATACTGTATACTATATACTGTATACTATATACTGTATACTGTATACTGTATACTATATACTATATACTGGATACTGTATACTATATACTGTATACTATATACTGTATACTGTATACTGTATACTGGATACTATATACTGTATACTATATACTGTATACTGTATACTATATACTGTATACTATATACTGTATACTGTATACTATATACTGTATACTATATACTGTATACTATATACTGTATACTGTATACTATATACTGTATACTGTATACTGTATACTATATACTGTATACTATATACTGTATACTGTATACTGTATACTATATACTGTATACTGTATACTATATACTGTATACTATATACTGTATACTGTATACTATATACTGTATACTGTACTGTATACTATATACTGTATACTGTATACTGTATACTGGATACTATATACTGTATACTATATACTGTATACTATATACTGTATACTGTATACTGTATACTATATACTGTATACTGTATACTGTATACTATATACTGTATACTATATACTGTATACTGTATACTGTATACTGGATACTATATACTGTATACTGTATACTGTATACTATATACTGTATACTGTATACTATATACTGTATACTGTATACTGTATACTATATACTATATACTGGATACTGTATACTATATACTGTATACTATATACTGTATACTGTATACTGTATACTGGATACTATATACTGTATACTATAATACTGTATACTGTATACTATATACTGTATACTATATACTGTATACTATATACTGTTACTGTATACTATATACTGTATACTGTATACTATATACTGTATACTAATACTATACTGTATACTGATACTGTATAGTATTTACTGTATACTGTATACTGTATACTATATACTGTATACTGTATACTGTATACTATATACTGTATACTATATACTGTATACTGTATACTGTATACTGGATACTATATACTGTATACTGTATACTGTATACTATATACTGTATACTGGATACTGTATACTATATACTGTATACTATATACTGTATACTGTATACTATATACTGTATACTGGATACTGTATAATGTATACTATATACTGTATACTGTATACTAATATACCGGTATACTGTATACTAATATACCGGTATACTGTATACTAATATACCGGTATACTGTATACTGTATACTATATACTGTATACTGTATACTGGATACTGTATACTATATACTGTATACTGGATACTGGATACTGTATACTGTATACTATATACTGTATACTGGATACTGTATACTGTATACTGGATACTGTATACTGTATACTGTATACTATATACTGTATACTGGATACTGTATACTGTATACTATATACTGTATACTATATACTGTATATATACAGTACTGTATATATATACTGTATACTGTATACTGGATACTATATACTGTATACTGTATACTGGATACTGTATACTGTATACTGGATACTATATACTGTATACTGTATACTGTATACTATATACTGTATACTGTATACTGTATACTGTATACTATATACTGTATACTATATACTGTATACTGTATACTGTATACTATATACTGTATACTATATACTGTATACTATACTGTATACTGTATACTATATACTGTATACTGTATACTGGATACTGTATACTGTATACTATATACTGTATACTATATACTGTATACTGTATACTATATACTGTATACTGTATACTGGATACTGCATACTGTATACTGTATACTGGATACTGTATACTGTAGACTACTATATACTGTATACTGTATATATACTGTATACTATATACTGTATACTGTATACAATATACTGTATACTGTATACTATATACCATATACTGTATACTGTATACTATATACTGTATATACTGTATACTGTATACTATATACTGTATACAGTATACTATAAAGTATATACTGTATACTGTATACTGTATACTGGATACTATACTGTATACTATATACTGTATACTATATACTGTAAACTGTATACTATATACTATATACTGTATACTATATACTATATACTGTATACTATATACTGTATACTGTATATGGAACTATATACTGTATACTGTATACTGTATAATACTATATACTGTATACTATATACTGTATACTGTATATATATACTGTATGTATACTGTATACTGTATACTATATACTGTATACTGTATACTATATACTGTATACTGTATACTGTATACTGGATACTATATACTGTATACTATATACTGTATACTATATACTGTATACTATATACTGTATACTGTATACTATATACTGTATACTGTATACTGTATACTATATACTGTATACTGTATACTATATACTGTATACTGTATACTGTATACTGGATACTATATACTGTATACTGTATACTGTATACTATATACTGTATACTGGATACTGTATACTGTATACTGTATACTATATACTGTATACTGTATACTATATACTGTATACTGTATACTGTATACTATATACTGTATACTATATACTGTATACTATATACTGTATACTGTATACTGTATACTATATACTGTATACTGTATACTGGATACTGTATACTATATACTGTATACTGGATACTGGATACTGTATACTAAATACTGTATACTATATACTGTATACTGGATACTGTATACTGTATACTGGATACTGTATACTGTATACTGGATACTGTATACTGTATACTGTATACTGTATACTGTATACTGTATACTGGATACTGTATACTGTATACTGGATACTGTATACTGGATACTGTATACTGTATACTGTATACTGTATACTGGATTATGGGAGTGTGTCTGGCATAGTAATTATCATGTTATTTATGGTGGGTGTGACTCTCTCTCTCTCTCTCTCTCTCTCTCTCTATTACTGTATATAGATATATAGATATTTTTATTTAAATACTATTATTTAAAGTGCTAGAAGGTCGAAGTGCGGTAAATTGGTTTTATTGTTTCTCCGTGATACTTCCTCTTATAGTATGCTTCCTCCAAGGAGTACATCCACTTCCACCACCACCTCCCCCTCCCCTCCATCACCACCACCACAACATCAACTCCTCCGCTCCCTCTCCCTCCATCTCCACCACTAACACCACAACTCCTCCACTCTCACTCCACCACCACCACCACCACAACTCTCCTCCCTCTCCCTCCTCCACCACCACCACAATTCCTCCCCTCCCTCCCACTCTCCCTCCGCTACCACCACCACCACATCTGTCATCCCTGGGACAAGTGAAGCTCTACCCGTGTCTGAGGCCTTCCGTGAGCTTCATAACTCCACACGGGTTTATTACGGCAGGAACGTTAGGACAGGGTGGTGGTGGGGGTGAGAGGGAGGGGGGGGGGTTGTTGGTGATGGTGAGGAGAGGTAGGGGTGGTGTTGGTGGTGGTGGTGAGGGAGAGGGAAGGGAGGTGTTGTGGTGGTGGTGAGGAGAGGGAGGGGTGGTGTGGTTGGTGGTGAGGAGGGGGAAGGGTGGTGTTGTTGGTGGGGGTGGTGGTGAGGGAGAGGGAAGGGAGGTGTTGTGGTGGTGGTGAGGAGAGGGAAGGTTGGGGTTATTGGTGGGGGGGGGGGGGTGGTGGTGGTGGTGGTGAGGAGAGGTAGGGGTGGTGGTGGTGGCGGTGGAGGGGTGAGGAGAGGAAGGGGAGGTGGTGGATGTAAATTTGATGTGTTAACTTGGGTCATTGAGTTCCCATATATTGCATAAAAGCCATTTACTGGAGATTATGTTAAACGTCTGACCCCCTTGGAGACTTTCATACATCTCCCCTCAATAGTATGGCGATTATTAGACACTTCGCCCCATTCAGGTGTCTTTTATTTCTTCTGACTGAGCAATAGCGATCCGGCAATTTAGGTGAAATCAGTTTTCGGCCGAAAACGTTTGTCCACCGAAAATTGTACAATAATTATCTTGAAGGGGATCGTGGAGATTTTTTTTTATTGTTTTTTATTTTTTATTTTTTTTTTTATTTTTTTTTTTGGGGTCAACCTCGGGACTGTAGCCTGTTCAGTAGCCTGTCACTCTTACGAGGCCCTGAGATTATCGATTGAAGCTTTGAGATGTTGGATGCTTCATAGGTGTCGCACTAGATAAGATGGTCTCAGTGGAATGAATAGGGTCTGGGGAAGCGTTATTATTTACCCCTTTTCATTCTACTTATATTTAGACGCTTTTGTGCAGTTTAGGAAGAGTCTGTGGTAGTAAAAAGGGTTAGATCTGGCGAATTATGTTAAGGGGAGTCACCTGTTTTTTTTATCTGTCTCTCCTTTTCTCTCTTTCTCTGGCTTGTATCCATTCGGCCCCATTCAGCCAACTGTTTTAAGACGTTTATCCCCATCCAGGTGTCGATTTCTACCTTTCCATCTCCCCCTCACCCCTCACACCACCTTCCGTATCTTCTCTCCTATCCCCCCTCTCCCTTTTCTTTCTCTTACGTTTCCCTCTTCCCTTTCTATCTTCTCTCCCTCCCTCCCTCCCCACTACCCCCTTCTTCCCCTACACCCCCTCCTTTCCTTTCTCTCTTCATATCTTCTATCCCTCCCTGCTCCCTGCTCCCCACCACCCCTCCTTTCCATTTTCTCTACTCCCTCCGTATCTTCTCTCCATCCCTTCCCCCCCCCTCTACACCCCCTCCTGTTCCTTTCTTTTACCTCTCCCTCATCCCTCTCCATTCCACCCCCACCTCCTCCCCACCCTCCCCTTACCCCGTGAACCGAAAGCAACCCCCGCTCCCCGACAGGCGGGGTCAGGCCATACCGGCGGCGGCGGTGGTGTGTATTAACATAAATTAGCATAAATTAGCGTGTATTTATCTGCGGCCGCGCGGATATGAATTGTAACAGTTTAATTTAGATTATGATGCGACTGCCAATTAGGTTAGAAATTATAGGCGGGTTAATTAATGGTAGAAGGGGGGGGGGGTAAATTGAAGTACCCCCGTGATTAATATTTAAGCCGTGATGTTGATGGTGGGGGATTTAGTAGGGGGAGGGATGGATAGTGGTGGTGGGGGGATTTGATAAGGAGGAGGAGGGTGGTGGTGAGAGGGATTTAGTTGGGGTGGGTGGGGGTGATGGTGGGGGAAGGGGAGTGGAGAGGTTGGTGATGGGGGCGATTTGGAATGGAGGGTGGGGTTAGTGGTGATGGTGGGGAATTTAGTTGGGGAGTGGGGAAGGGTGATGATTGGGGATGGTGATGGTGGGGGATTTGGTAGGGAGGAGGGGATGGTTGGTGGTGGGAATTTAGTATTTAGGGGAGAAGGAGGGTGGGGGCTGGTGGTGGTGGTGGTGATAAGGGAATATTGGTGAGAGGGATTTGATAGTGGTGGTGATGGTGATGATGGTGTTGCATATGGGGGGGGGGGGATTTTGTTGTGGTGGTAGTGAGAGATAAAGAAGGCGTAAAAGAAATAACCCCAAGACCCGCCTTCGAGATAAATTTGTACATTTTTCGGTAGAAAAATGTTCCGCGGTTCCTCCTATATTATGAGAGGGCGTATCTTGAGAGCTGGACCTCCGCTACACTGTAAAATTTGACCACTTGCGAGTTTCAGGCTATAAGGAAGTAGGAGCCGTAAACATCGATTTTAATAAGAAATACTTAAATACTTATGGTTTGCAATGGATGGAAAATATGTTGAATTAGATTTTATGGATTTATGAATGTTATACACCTGTATTTTATGGATTTATGAATGTTATACACCTGTATTTTATGGATTTATGAATGTTATACACCTGTATTTTATGGATTTATGAATGTTATACACCTGTATTTTAGCTATATATTCTGCTTAACCCTTACAGTACCGGTGTCGTCCTTTTAACATTATTCTGGCTACTATTAGACGATTTTTTAACCCCTTCAGACTCATATGACGCAGAGGTTGCCAGATTAGCAATAAGAAATAGTTCTCTCACCCTTATAATTACCGTACCTCTCCAAAATTAGTTTTCTGCCCACAGCTAACTCAAAGACAACTGCAGAGGTTGAAGTAACTAAACTAAAGGTTTCTAAATACCCCTGATGGTAACAAGGGCTTTAAAGTATCCCTAATAGGCTCAAAATCGCGTCATATGTCGGAGAGGGTTAATAAGGGGCTCCAGCAATTAACAGGCTTCAAACTATCACTTAACCCTTTTTACTCTCACTGATCCTTCATAGGCTGCACACAATCGTCTAAATATAACTAGCACAATATTATATAGACGTCTTTGGAACAGATGGGGTTAATATCGATGTCTACGGCTCCATCTTGTTTATAGCCTGAAACTCGCAAG
>CM064573.1:1530167-1555167 GCA_032716605.1 Paralithodes platypus
TTTTTTTATTTTTTTATTTTCCTATATTCCAACTACTCCCTCTCGGGCATAGGCTGATAGCCTTTACACTCTACCGCTGAACACGGTGAGGCCCGTGAGGTATTGTTCCAGTCTAGGGAGTGAGACATGCGAAGCACCTACTCACGGCTCGAACCCAACTCCATCTCTGAAGCTGCTTCGCCCCTGCGCTTCACAGTCTCACTCCCCAGGCTCGGACCCTCACTCTCAGAACGCCACCTATTGAGCAATTAACTCACTAGACATTGCCCCCCTGTAGCATATTTTGAATATGGAAATATTCATACAGTGCTATTTAATCAGGGAACAATGCGGGTATTTTGTTTTGTCATTTCGGTGTGCTGTGGTAATGCACTGAAACTAGGTACGGCACAAATTCCATCCCAATAATATCTTCCCATTGACACATTGGGATTCGAACCCGGGTCCATTGGATTACCAGTCCAGTGGCAAGACCACTCTGCCACACCTCTCCTATGCTTTCATTAATTTAATTTGGGGGGTTATTGGTGTTATACAGTATATACAATATATTGGTTATATATATATACCGGTATATATATATATATATATATATATATAAAGTATATATATATATATATATATATATATATATATATATATATATATTAAGCCCTGCAGAGCTTTGGACCACTACCCACCTCCGCTCGATACATTATCGCCTTGTTAGAGTGCAGTTTTGCCCTTAGCCTAGTCCTTACTCAATTAATTACTTTCATCCTCATATATTGTTCATTGTGACGTACTTTGACAGTTATTCTGGATATCATTAGACGATTATATACAGCTTAAGAAGGATCTGTGGGTATTATAATGGTACAGACTATCTCAATTAACCCTCCTACTTCCATATACCCTTCCTAAAATTTTTGTTTTTTTTTCTATATTCCAACTTACTTCCTCTCGGGCATAGGCTGAGAGCCTTAACATTCACCGCTTTACAATGAACAGTGAAGCCCGTGAGGTCTTGTTCCAATCTAGGGAGTGAGACATGTGAATCGTCTACATATAATCGTCTAATAATAACCGGAAAACAGAAGATAAATGCGTATTGGATCTTGAACAAGGGTAAACACCATATTTACGGCATCCTCTGTCTCTTTTATTCGTCTCTGATATTCATAAATGCTTTCTAACTTTTCACTTTGTTTTATTTCGTTCTCTTTCCACTTCCACTCTAACGTCTACAAATCAACCAATCCCTTCCTCTCATTCGCTCTACACTATTATTAGCTCCCTTCTCATTCTGCTTTGCAAATGATTAGATCCCCCCCCCCCTTCTCTCTCTCTCATTCTTCTCTATACATTATCAGACCCTCTCTCATTCTTCTTTACAAATTATTAGATCCCTCTCTCTCTCATTCTGATTTACAAATTAGTAGATATTTATCTCTCATTCTTCTCAATACATTATTAGATCCCACTCTCATGGTGCTGAAGGGCTTAAACCAGCTCCCCCCCCCCCCCTTCACAATCTTCACATCCATCACGCCTCTCCCTCCATCATCATCACCACCACCACCACCACCACTCGGCACCTCATCTCAACACTGACTCGCCTTGTTACAATCCAGTTTCCCAAATCACGCTCTCGTTTCTTTCACCCTTCTCCATCATACCTATCTTCCTGGCTTCTCCATCATACCTATCTTCCTGGCTTCTCCATCATACCTATCTTCCTGGCTTCTCCATCTATCCTATCTTCCCGGGTTCTCCATCATACCTATCTTCCTGGCTTCCTTCTCCATCATACCTATCTTCCTTCCTGGCTTCTCCATCATACCTATCTTCCTGGCTTCTCCATCATACCTATCTTCCTGGCTTCTCCATCATACCTATCTTCCTGGCTTCTCCATCATACCTATCTTCCTGGCTTCTCCATCATACCTATCTTCCTGGCTTCTCCATCATACCTATCTTTCTGGCTTCTCATCATACCTATCTTCCTGGCTTCTCCATCATACCTATCTTCTGGCTTCTCTCCATCATACCTATCTTCCTGGCTTCTCCATCATACCTATCTTCCTGGCTTTCTCCATCATACCTATCTTCCTGGCTTCTCCATCATACCTATCTTCCTGGCTTCTCCATCATACCTATCTTCCTGGCTTCTCCATCATACCTATCTTCCTGGCTTCTCCAATTTATGGTTCTACTCTCTCTCTCTCTCTCTCTTACCTCCGACAAGGAAGTTGAAAGTATATTTGCCTCCGTTTGTCTGTAAAACGACATATCTTAAAAAATAGGAACCGATGATCGTGAAATTTGCTGTGCATGTAGGATAGCCTATGCGCCAAGCAACCCTTTTATATATATATATACTTACGACTGCATCAATATATTTTCATATTTCAATTATGTACGATTAAGTACGACAGGTTGGGTAAGAGGTATCCTCACCAGGATTCGAACCCACTCACTCCAGGTATATTTGAGAGAGTCGGGCACCGTAACCACTCGGCCATGAGCGGATATAAGGAAAGCAACCTTAGTTAATATTTGAGGAACCAGGTTTTTAGTCTCGTGGAGGACTATGCCTTCGAACACGTGGTGAGTTTATTAGAACTAAGGTTGCTTTCCTTATATCCGCTCATGGCCGAGTGGTTACGGTGCCCGACTCTCCCAAATATACCTGGAGTGAGTGGGTTCGAATCCTGGTGAGGATACCTCTTACCCCATATCTTCGATATCACTAATCATGCTGTCGTTTTTATCATTTGTCATTTTTCCTCTACTATTTCTTCTTCCCTATCTCTTTCCACCTCTTTCTCTCTCTCTCTCTCTCTCTCTCTCTCTCTCTCTCTCTCTCCAAAGCCTTTCAATAATTATTAATCCATCTCTCATCGCCTCGTGACGTGCTTACCAGATAGATACTAAGCCTTCCTCATAAATACTCTTATCTCTCTCACTCTCTCTCTCAATAATTATTAATCCATCTCTCATCGCCTCGTGACGTGCTTACCAGATACTAAGCCTTCCTCATAAACACTCTTATCTCTCTCACTCTCTCTCTCTCTCTCTCTCAATAATTATTAATCCATCTCTCGTCGCCTCGTGACGTGCTTACCAGATACTAAGCCTTCCTCATAAACACTCTTATCTCTCTCACTCTCTCTTTCAATAATTATTAATCCATCTCTCATCGCCTCGTGACGTGCTTACCAGATACTAAGCCTTCCTCATAAACACTCTTATCTCTCTCTCTCTCTCAATAATTATTAATCCATCTCTCGTCGCCTCGTGACGTGCTTACCAGATACTAAGCCTTCCTCATAAACACTCTTATCTCTCTCACTCTCTCTCTCTTTCAATAATTATTAATCCATCTCTCGTCGCCTCGTGACGTGCTTACCAGATACTAAGCCTTCCTCATAAACACTCTTATCTCTCTCTCTCTCAATAATTATTAATCCATCTCTCGTCGCCTCGTGACGTGCTTACCAGATACTAAGCCTTCCTCATAAACACTCTTATCTCTCTCACTCTCTCTTTCAATAATTATTAATCCATCTCTCATCGCCTCGTGACGTGCTTACCAGATACTAAGCCTTCCTCATAAACACTCTTATCTCTCTCTCTCTCTCTCTCTTTGTATCAGACTTCCCTTTATAAGATATATAACATTATTTATCTACACTAATATTTCTTTTTCTCCTTGGTATTATCAATATAAAGTGTCTGGTTTGGGTCTCTTATCAAAACACATGTCCTTCTCCTTCCTTCTTCTTCCTTCCTTCGTCTCATCTTTCCATTATCTTTATTCAGTCGTAAGCTCTCCCCATGGTTTTGTTTAATTCTTATTATACCATCTCCTTCTTTCTTTCCCTCGCCTTCTTCCTACTTCATCTCATTCTTTTATCATGTTATGCTAATTCTCAGTTATCACATATATTTCACAATCTCTCCCTCTCTCTCTCTCTCTCGTCATCTTTACGTCATTTTTTGTTCTCAGTCTAAACTCTCTCGATATATTTTAGGATATACATTTTCGTTTTCTTATATTCCGTCTTCCTTCAGCAGGTTTCGTTGTTCCTCTGCTGTCCTGATGGGGCCCAAACCTGTGTTGCTATCCCTTCCAAAGTTTATCAATGTCGAGATTATCACACGTACTTCGCTTCTTCCCTCTTAAGGGGAGGTTTCTAGTTTGTTTCCTACTCCTCCAGCAATCTTAAAATTTCACCCCCTTGACCCCCTTGCAAGATAAATTTGTAAATTTGCCGGTAGAAAAATGTCCCGGCCGAAGGCCGATTACTCTTAAATTACAGGCTCGCTATCGCTCGCCAGGATAAAATCGACACCTAAATGGCACGAAAGGTCTTAAAATTGACAGAATGGGGCGGAAATTCTTAAAAATCACCAAACTAATGGGGCAAACGTCTTAAAATCTCAAAAGCAATGGGGCTAGACATAAGGGAGAAAGGGGTCAGGTAAAAAGTCCCTCAAGTGGAAATCTCCCCTTAACATTGGCAGATCCGAAATTTTTTCCAATCGAGGGTTTTGTATCTACAGTATATTGCGTCCTTCCCTTTGATCACTAGCGAAATTATCACACGCATCATCGTTTCTTCCTTCTTAACGCTGGTTGATCCGACAATGTTTTTTTTTCCCAATTGAGGATATTAAAATTGATTTGTATTATTAATATTTTGTTTCCGTTTTCAAGCAAAAAACGACCACCTCCGGCTTGGATACAGAAAATCCTCCTTGCTTTCGTTGTCTGTCTGAAGCGACCGTTGTAATCCTCTGGTGATACTCTCTCCGGGAACCTGTTCATTAGCCATAATGCGATTTTATCCAGCTAATTTGCTCTCAGATGCCCTTCACTTTGGCTCAGTTTCCAGTGATATATATTCTTTCAACTCTACTTTTGTTCAGTTTCCAGAAATATGTATCTGGATGGGGATAAACGTCATAAAACAGTTGGCCGAATGGGGCCGAATGGATACAAGCCAGAGAAAGAGAGGAAAGGAGAGAAAGATTTAAAAAAAAAACAGTGACCCCCCTTAACCAAGTCACTCGCGATCTGATCTCTCTCTCTCTCTCTCTCTCTCTCTCTCTCTCTCTCTCTCTCTCTCTCTCTCATCAGCCATCACACCACTCTAAACCACTGTTTGGACACTTGATCCTCAGTGTTTTGGAGGACAAGCAACCTAGAAGGGTCACTAGATCTGTTGTTGCTTGATTTCCTTTGTACTCCTTTGTACCTCCCACCCTGGCTAACCCGTAATTAACCCTTCCCTCCTCTAACCCTCTCAACACCTTCTCTCCTTAATCATCACCTCTCTCTCTCTCTCTCTCTCTCTCTCTCCTTCTCTCTCTCTCATCAGCCATCACACCTCCCACCCTGGCTAACCCGTAATTAACCTTCCTCCTCTACCCTCTCAACACCTTCTCCCTTGATCACACCTCTCTCTCTCTCTTCTCCTTCTCTCTCTCTTCTCTCGCAGCCCCATCCCACCTAGCACCCCAGCCCTGGCTAACCCGTATTACCCTTCCCTCCTCTAGCCCTCTCAACACCTTCTCTCCTTGATCATCACCTCTCTCTCTCTCTCTCTCTCTCTCTCTCTCTCTCTCTCATCAGCCATCACACCTCCCACCCTGGCTAACCCGTAATTAACCCTTCCCTCCTCTAGCCCTCTCAACACCTTCTCTCCTTAATCATCACCTCTCTCTCTCTCTCTCTCTCATCAGCCATCACACCTCCCACCCTGGCTAACCCGTAATTAACCCTTCCCTCCTCTAGCCCTCTCAACACCTTCTCTCCTTAATCATCACCTCTCTCTCTCTCTCTCTCTCTCTCTCCTTCTCTCTCTCTCTCATCAGCCATCACACCTCCCACCCTGGCTAACCCGTAATTAACCCTTCCCTCCTCTAGCCCTCTCAACACCTTCTCTCCTTAATCATCACCTCTCTCTCTCTCTCTCTCTCCTTCTCTCTCTCTCTCATCAGCCATCACACCTCCCACCCTGGCTAACCCGTAATTAACCCTTCCCTCCTCTAGCCCTCTCAACACCTTCTCTCCTTAATCATCACCTCTCTCTCTCTCTCTCTCTCCTTCTCTCTCTCTCTCTCTCTCTCTCTCTCTCTCTCTCTCTTAATCTAAAAAATAAGGTACTGTCTGTAGTGCTCTGATGATTAGTAAACTACAGGCCCATGTTGCACCAAGATATTGGGCTAAAATATTGGAATTTTGTGCCAAATTGTAACTGAATTATTGTATAAAAAAATATTGTACCACAGTATTTCACGGATACAATCGTGTGTAAATATAGCACGAACCAAATATAACACACGTCGCCGGTACAGAAGAGGTTAAATCAAGTGAAGCCTAGTCATCACCACCACCACCAACAACCAACCAACCACTCATATCATCAATGTTCATCTTTACTGACCAACTTCCTTCTACGTAGCTTCCATCACACTGCTCAGTCCCCCAATATTACCTTCTGTCTTGACCCTTCATCTCTCTCTCTCTCTCTCTCTCTCTCTCTCTCTCTCTCTCTCTCTCTCTCTCTCTCTCTCTCTCTCTTCTTTTCTATCCTATCCTTCAACTTTCCTTTTCTATCGGATATGCCATCTCTACTAGAATTAAGTCCTGACCACCTCGTTTGGATCGTAAGGTCTGTGTGGCCAGTGTATCTATGTAAATCTATGTAAACCTCTCGTCTGATTCTTCCTTGCGTGCTCTTTTTTTTTCCATCTCTCCCTCTCTCTCTTTGTATCTCTGTCAGCATACTCTCTTCCCGTTCTTTCTGCTCTTTATCTCTCTCTGTCTGCCCTCTCCTTTATCTCCCTCCGATCCACCTCCCCCAAATCCCTCCATCTCCATCTCTCTCTCTCTCCCTGGCCATCTTCTTCCTCTATCTCTCTTTCCCATCCCCTCCATATTTCCTCTCCCATCCTCCTTCCTCCACTTATCCCCCTCTCAAATCTCTCCCCCCGATCCTCTCCCTACCCCCATTCCCCCTCTCTCTCTTCTCTCTCTGCCCCCCCCCCACACACATATCTCTCTCTCTCTCTCTCTGATTCTGACAACGCCCCCCCCCCCCCCCCCCCCCACACCAAGCCGCCCCTGAGGCCAATCTTCACACTACGTTCCCCACCACTGGCCCCCCCCCCTTCTCCCCCCCCCTTCTCTCTCTCTCTCTCTCTCTCTCTCTCTCTTTCTCCTCTCTATCTCTCTCTCTATTCCCCCTATCCCCTCTCTCTACCCTCCTCCCCAAATCCCTCCACCTCTCTCTCTCTCTCTCTCTCCCCCCTACCCTCCCGCCCCCCATCCGCCCCTCTCTCTCCTCTCTCTCACTTCCCTCCCCATCCCCCTTCTTTATCACTATCCCTCACCCCCTCCACCCCCTCTCCATCACTATCCCTCTCCCCCCTCCACCCCCTCTCCATCACACCTCGCCCCGCCCACTTCACACCACCTACCCCCAATCCATCGGGCTATAAACTCTCAACCCAAACCACTACCCCCGCGTCACCCGACCGATGCCGCGTGAGAGATAAGACGCGGCCAAGGTGCGGAGCTGTCTCGTTGCAACACCTCCAGGTATCAATTATGGCAGATACCAGCGATCATTTGTCCGGGGGATTGATCGTTGCCAGAACCATCACTTTACAGGGTTGCCAAATCAAGTCCGCTAGCTAGTAAAGGAATGCAGAAAATAGCTACAATAATGCCAAAATCTCTACAATAAATGGCTCGAACTACAGAATATCGCTAGAATAATGGCACAATCTCTAAAATATTGCTCTAAAATGGCTCAAATGTCCACAATATCGCTAGAATAATGCCACAATCTCTACAATAAATGGCTCGAACTACAGAATATCGCTAGAATAATGGCACAAGCTCTATACATGAATGCCGAAAATCGCCAAAATAATGGTACAATCTCTAAAATATCGCTCTAAATGGCTCAAATCTCCAGAATATCGCTAGAATAATGTCACAATCTATACAATATCGCTAGAATAATGCCACAATGTATATAATATCGCTAGAATAATGCCAACAATCTATACTATATCGCTAGAATAATGCCAACAATCTATACTATATCGCTAGAATAATGCCAACAATCTATACAATATCGCTAGAATAATGCCAACAATCTATACAATATCGCTAGAATAATGCCAACAATCAATACAATATCGCTAGAATAATGCCAACAATCTATACAATATCGCTAGAATAATGCCAACAATCTATACAATATCGCTAGAATAATGCCAACAATCAATACAATATCGCTAGAATAATGCCAACAATCTATACAATATCGCTAGAATAATGCCAACAATCTACACAATATCGCTAGAATAATGCCAACAATCTCCAGAATATCGCTAGAATAATGCCAACAATCTATACGATATCGCTAGAATAATGCCAACAATCTATACAATATCGCTAGAATAATGCCAACAATCTATACAATATCGCTAGAATAATGCCAACAATCTATACAATATCGCTAGAATAATGCCAACAATCTATACAATATCGCTAGAATAATGCCAACAATCTATACAATATCGCTAGAATAATGCCACAATATATACATCGCTAGAATAATACCACAATCAATGCAATATCGCTAGAATAATGCCAAAACCTCTATACCAGTGCTCTTCAACTTTTGTTTTATGTCGTCCACCCCTAGTGGTGATTTGGTAAAAACTGTCCACCCCAAATGTTTGTTCTCTTTCAAAAATCTCCCGGTTCTAATATTGAACATCTAACTTTTATATTTCAATTCTACAATTATGTAAATAGAAAAAAGCAGTTTCACTCTCATTCTCTATTTAAAGTTTACGTATTCTTCCATATAATTACACATGCAGTCTAAAACTAAATTATTCAAAATATACAAGAACAAATTAAGCATGTCTTTGGTATTCAAGAGACAATTTATTTTTTCTTCAGGAGACAAAAGTAAACTTGCAGATAATATTAGCTATATCTGATATTCTATAAAACAAACCATTATCCTTCAAGAAACACAAATCAGTGGCTTGGCTGCTGCTGCAATTTGCCTATCAGCTTAAATCGAGGCATCAGCCGATTTTCAAGTGCAACTCGCATGAGAGGATCCAAATTCAGAAAGGCATTCCTTTTCTTTGTCTTGATTACAACTATAATTTAGAAACCTTGCTCACACAAATATGATGTTGGCATCTGTACAAACATCTGCTCAGCAAACTCCTTGGATTGTCCTTACAACGGCATCGATTGCACCAACCATTATTTTTGCACCATCAGTAGTAACCGACTTGCATTGTGGCCAGTCAATGAACTCTTCAACCATGAAATAATTCAGTTTCAGGAAAATCTGGCAGGATCTCGTCCACCCACCTGTCCACCCCAAGACAGCCGTCCACCCCTCACTTAGTCTCGTCCACCCTATGGTGGACTGTCCACCCAGGTTGAATAGCACTGCTCTATACAATCGCTCTAAAGGGGCTCAAATCTTTAGAATATCGCTAGAATAATGGCACAACTGTGTTGGTGGTGTAATGGTTTTGATGCTTATGTTTTGGGTGTGGTGTCCCGAGTTCGAATCCCAGGAGGACCATATGCTTTCATTAGTTTATTAAGTACATTGGGGTTTGTAATTGATGATTAATGTTAGGAACGGGGTGTTACTTATACCACTCCAAATGGCTCAAATCACGAGAATATTACTAGATTTTGGCCCTGTCACTCCTTCAAAACTGGGGGAGGCACTCGCTGCAGGCAGTTATACCTTTTGTCTCCCTCATTCACATAGAGAAAAAAAAATGGCACAATCTCTACAATATCGCTCTGAAATGGCTCGAACTACAGAATATCGCTAGAATAATGCCAAAACCTCTACACAATTGCTCTAAAGGGGCTAAAATCTCTAGAATATCGCTAGAATAATGGCACAATCTATATAATATCGCTCTAAAAGGCTCAAATCACGATAATATTGCTAGAATAATAGTACAATCTATATAAAATCGCTCTAAATTGTTCAAATCTCTAGAATATCGCTAGAATAATGGTACAATCTCTATAAAATCGTTCTAAAATGGCTCGAACTACAGAATATCGCTAGAATAATGGTACAATCTCTATAAAATCGTTCTAAAATGGCTCGAACTACAGAATATCACTAGAATAATGCCATAATCTATACAATATCGCTCTAATCTGGCTCAAATTTACGGAATATCGCTAGAATGCATGTCGCTAGATGTAAATACTGGCCTCTAATGGAAGTAAATACCTCTAGATCTAGCGAGAAAGTAGCTAAATTGACCACTTGCGAGTTTCAGGCTATAAGGAAGTTGGAGCCGTAAACATCGATATTAAACAGAAAGGCAATACAAATGTAGGTTTCTGCTGGATAAACAAAAAAAAGTATGTTGAAATTGATTTTATGTACCAGTACTAACAAATGCACTACAACCGTATTTTACCTGTTAATTCTGCTAAATATCGATCTCTACAGTTTCACCTTCCTTATAGCCTGAAAATCGCAAGTGGTTAATTGACCACTCGTGAGTTTCGTTCTATAAGGAAGCTGGAGCTGTAGACATCGATATTTTGCAGAATTACCGGCTAAAATACGGTTGAAGTACATTAATAAATACGGTTGAAGTACATTAATAAATACGGTTGAAGTACATTAATAAATACGGTTGAAGTACATTAATAAATACGGGTTGAAGTACATTAATAAATACGGTTGAAGTACATTAATAAATACGGTTGAAGTACATTAATAAATACGGTTGAAGTACATTAATAAATACGGTTGAAGTACATTAATAAATACGGTTGAAGTACATTAATAAATACGGTTGAAGTACATTAATAAATACGGTTTGAAGTACATTAATAAATACGGTTGAAGTACATTAATAAATACGGTTGAAGTACATTAATAAATACGGTTGAAGTACATTAATAAATACGGTTGAAGTACATTAATAAATACGGTTGAAGTACATTAATAAATACGGTTGAAGTACATTAACAAACACACAAATCCCAATTCAGCATACTTTTTATCCATCAGAAAGCTACATTATTATTGCATTTCCCTTTAATATCGATGTTCACGGCTCCAACTTCCTTATAGCCTGAAAATCGCAAGTGGTCAATTGGTAACACTGTACTCGGCTCAGACCTAATTCTGTAGGACGCTAAAAACCAGGCCTCCCCCACCCTTTACAACGAACTCCGGGGGATACGCATCACCCCGGAAGGCAAATTTGGGGTCCGTCACCCTTGAGCAAGAAAACCGAAGGATGGGTAAGGGTGGGAAGGCCAAGGATCACCCCAGATAGAGCCTGATGGGGGCGCTGAAGGGGGGAAGGAGCGAGGGTCGGGTCTGATGGGAGATAACTACCTGATGAAGGATGATAGGCCGCAGGGTGTCGAACCGGATCAATTTTGTGTGAAGACTTGAATGAATAAAATAAAATATACAGCAAATTGACACGAAATAGGATTGTTTTGACCATTTGCTCACTTCCAGACATAATTTGAACTATAATCTATAATTTTATCTGTGTATATAAGGAAAATTTACATAAAATACCATAGTTTTGGCCATTTTGTCACTTCCAAAGACACGATTTGAACTATAGACTATAATTTCATCTGTATGTATCTAGAAATATTAAGACCAAAATTAATGAACTCGGCTTTTGATAATAAACAGGGTATATTTATTAATTATTGTGTACGACGTCTCTCTCCCCTGTTGTGCTGTTTTAGTCTCTCTCTCTCTCTCTCTCTCTCTCTCTCTCTCTCTCTCTCTCTCTCTCTCTCTCATAAACAGGGTATTTATTGTGTATATTTATTGATTATTTTATACCTCTCTCTCTCTCTCTCTCTCTCTCTCTCTCTCTCTCTCTCTGTCGATTGACTCCCTGATAGGCTGGACTGGGGCCGGTAATCACGCACCATCGCTTCGTATTAGCGGTGTTGATAAGGCCCCACCATCGTGATAAGACCATAACTTGACCGTCATGTGTTCAGTGGGTATGTGTGTGTCTGTGTGAGTGTGTGTATGTATGTATGTATGTATGTGTGTGTGTGTGTGTGTGTGTGTGTGTGTGTGTGTGTGTGTGTGTGTGTGTGTGTGTGTGTGTGTGTGTGTGATGATCAATCTACAACAAATGTGGTGTTTGGTCTTAATAGTATTATCGACGGTATGCACTTAATGGTGGTTGACTTAATGCTTATAGGATTTGCCATTACGTTTAGTGGGGGTGTTTCTGCTACAAATTAAGGGGTTATTTATCTTTCTTCCTTTTCTTTATATATATATATATATATATACCGGTATATATATATATATATACAATGTGAGAGCGCAGATTCACCAACATACCTGATTAAAACACTAAAGTTGATGCAAACACACACACGCTCTGTCTGTCTGTCTGTCTGTCTGTCTGTCTGTCTGTCTGTCTGTCTGTCTGTCTGTCTGTCTGTCTGTCCGTCTGTCTGTCTGTCTGTCTGTCTGTCTGTCTGTCTGTCTGTCTGTCTGTCTGTCTGTCTGTCTGTCTGTCTGTCTGTCTGTCTGTCTGTCTGTCTGTCTGTCGTCTGTCTGTCTGTCTGTCTGTTCTGTCTGTCTGTCTGTCTGTCTGTCTCTCTCTCTCTCTGTCTCTCGTCTCTCTCTCTCTCGTCCTCAGTCTCTCTCTCGTCTCTCTCTCTCTCTCTCTCTCTCTCTCTCTGCCTCTCTCTCTCCTCTCTCTCTCATCTCTCTCTCCTCTCTCTCTCTCATCTCTCGCTCCTCTCTCTCTCTCTCTCTCTCCTCTCTCTCTCTCTCTCTCTCTCTCTCTCTCTCGCCAACACCATAATCAAGCTGCTCATACATCACCCCGGAATTCCTACTCCATCACGACATTGGAACACCTCACACTCCCTCCACCATTATTACCCCCACCACCCCTCCCCTCCACCACCACACTCCATCACAATTGTCCTCTCACACACACCACTTCACCACCAAGCCACCAACACACACACACACATACAACCACTACCACACACACACAAGCACACACATACAACCACTACCACACACACACACACACACACACATACAACCACTACCACACTCACACACATACAACCACTACCACACATACACACATACAACCACTACCACCCACACACACACATACAACCACTACCACCCACACACACACACACATATACAACCACTACCACACACACACACACACACACACATACAACCACTACCACACTCACACACATACAACCACTACCATACATACACACACACACACATACAACCACTACCACCAACACACACACATACAACCACTACCACACATACACACACACACACATACAACCACTACCACACTCACACACATACAACCACTACCATACACACACACATACAACCACTACCACCAACACACACACACACATACAACCACCAACACACACACACATACAACCACTACCACCAACACACACACACACATACAACCACTACCACACACACACACACACACAACCACTACCACACACACACACACACACATACAACCACTACCACACACACACATACAACCACTACCACACACACACACACACATACAACCACTACCACCCACACACACACACACAACCACTACCACACATACAACCACTACCACCCACACACACAACCACTACCACCCACACACACACAACCACTACCACACACACACACACACCCACACACAACCACTACCACACACACACATACAACCACTACCACCCACAAACACACACACAACCACTACCACACACACAACCACTACCACACACACACACATACAACCACTACCACACATACAACCACTACCACACACACACATACAACCACTACCACACACACACATACAACCACTACCACACCAACACACACATACAACCACTACCACCCACACACACACACACAACCACTACCACACATACACACACAACCACTACCACACACACACCCACCCCACTACCACACGAACACCACACACTACAACCACTACCACCCACAACACCAACCCAACCACTACCACACCACTACAAAACACAACCACTACCACACATACAACCACTACCACACACACACACACAACCACTACCACACACACACATACAACCACTACCACATATACACACACACACAACCACTACCACACACACACATACAACCACTACCAACCACACACACACACACAACCACTACCACAAATACAACCACTACCACACACACACACACAACCACTACCACACACACACATACAACCACTACCACACATACAACCACTACCACACACACACACCCATACAACCACTACCACACACACACACACACATACAACCACTACCACACACACACATACAACCACTACCACCCACACACATACAACCACTACCACCAACATACATACAACCACTACCACCCACACACACATACAACCACTACCACCCACACACACATACAACCACACCAAACCACTACCACCAACAACCACACTACCCACTACAACCACAACCACTACCACCCACCCACACACATACAACCACTACCACCCACACACACATACAACCACTACCACCCACACACACATACAACCACTACCACCCACACACACCATAAACCAACCCACTACCCCACACACACATACAACTACTACCACCCACACACATACAACCACTACCACCCACACACACATACAACTACTACCACCCACACACACATACAACCACAACACTACCACCACACCACACATCAACCCACTACCACCCACACACATACAACTACTACCACCCACACACACATACAACCACTACCACCCACACACATACAACCACTACCACACACATACACATACAACCACTACCACCCACACACATACAACCACTACCACCCACACACACATACAACTACTACCACCCACACACACACATACAACCACTACCACACACATACACTGCATCAGACTCCGCTACGAAGCCACCAACAAGAAGGGCACATACCTTTAGCAGTTATATATACAGTATGTGTGTGTGTGTGGGTGGGTGTGGAGCTCTCTCTCTCTCTCTCTCTCTCTCTCTCTCTCTCTCTCTCTCTCTCTCTCTCTCTCTCTCTCTCTCTGTGCTTGCAAGAAGTATAAATAAAGTGCTTGATGTAAACCACCCGAAGTGATGTACACTGACGATATAATGAGACAGCCGCCATCAAATCGTATATCCCCCGTGCACGAATTATCATGTCTTCATTTTAGATTTATAAGGTGGCGTGTGTAGTGCAAAGGGTGTGGGTATATTAAGAGGGGATGGGCGTATTTATTGCCTTATTTATGTATCTCTTTAGTTTCCTGGCTAGACCTCCATCAAACTTAGAAAAACGCCCCCTAAACCCCCTTTCAAGATAAATTTGTAATTTTTTTTACCGAATATACAGTATATATTTTTTGTTATTTTTACTTTCCTCCCTAGACCTCCATCACACTTTAAAAAACACCCGCCCAAGACCCTCCTTCAATATATATTTGTACATTTGTCGACAGCCGGAGGCCGATTCCTCTTAAAATACAGGCTCGCTATCGCTTGCCAGGAAAAAATTGCCAAACTAATGGGCCGAACGTCTTAAAATTTGAAAATTAGTGCGGCTAAACATGAGGGAGAAGGGGGTCCAGAAAAAGTACCCATCTCCCCTTAAAGTTTTATATATACAGTACATGCAGTGTATCATATAGACAGATATAATAAAGGTATACAAGATCATTGGGTATATTGATACAGTCTATTCGCTGTAAGTAGGCGAGAAATCATGACCTCTAACCTCTGTAACTAAAAAAAAAAAAAAAAAAAAGAGTAATCGAGCTAATATTTCTACCATTTGGGAAGAGTCAGCCAAGGAATAGATGTGGAAATTTACAGCCAATTTGCTCTAGCCCTTTTTGAGTTAGAGATAATTAGAAGTAAGATACTTTTTACCCCCGTAACTATGTTAAGAGGAGGTTATATTTACGCTTCCGTTTGTTTGTTTGTTAGCTTGTCAACAATTTCTTTGACACCCTGTTAATTTCAGCGTGGCGCGAGAGACTAATGTCACATGTGGGTACCAATATGGCGGAGATAGGTAAGTAGGTTGGCCGATCTCGGTATGCTATAGGGTTAAGGGGGGATGGTTCACTTTAAGGGGGGATGGTTCACTTTAAGGGGGGATGGTTCACTTTAAGGGGGGATGGTTCACTTTAAGGGGGGATGGTTCACTTTAAGGGGGGATGGTTCACTTTAAGGGGGGATGGTTCACTTTAAGGGGGGATGGTTCACTTTTTGGGCGATTTTTGCATGTATTCATTATTTTTCTAGTTTCCTCCCTAGACCTCCCATCAAATTAAAAAAAAAAACATCCATTAGATCCCCCTTGTAGATTAATTTGTACATTTTTCGGTAGAAAAATTCGGCCGGGTTCTTCCAACATTACAGGCTCACTATCGTTCGCCAGGGTAAAATCGACACCTAAATTGCACGAAAGGTCTAAATATTGACGAAGAAATGGGGCGGAAGAAATGGGGCGAAAGGTCTTAAAATCGACTAACTAATGGGGCAAACATCTTAACATCTGAAAACTAATGGGGCTAAACATGAGGGAGAAAATGGTCCAGAAAACCGGCCCATCCCTCCTTAAGTAGGGTGTAAGTGGTAGTGATGGTATTCAGGAGACGTGGAGGCCTCTGCATTGATGATGATGTTTGTCAGGGTGTGATGATTGGTGTGTGGTGATTGATGTATGGTGATAAGACCTGCATTAGTGATGATGTTTGTCAGAATGGAGTTGAGTAGGGGATGGTGATGATGAAGTGAAGAGTGTGTGATGTGTGGTGATTGATGTGTGGTGATAAGACCTGCATTAGTGATGATGTTTGTCAGAATGGAGTTGAGTAAGGGATGGTGATGGTGATGATGAAGTGAAGAGTGTGTAATGTGTGGTGACGAGACTTGCATTGGTGATGATGTTTTTCAGGGTGTGATGACTGATGTGTGGTGATGAGGCTGGCATTGATGATGATGTTTGTCAGGGTGCGAATTGGAGATGGTGATATTATTGTGAGGCCTCCATTGGTGATGATGTTTTTCAGGGTGTGATGACTGATGTGTGGTGATGAGGCTGGCATTGATGATGATGTTTTTCAGGGTGCGAATTGAAGATGGTGATATTATTGTGAGGCCTCCATTGATGATGATGTTTGTAAGGGTGTGATTGATGGGTGGTGAGGAGACTTGCATTGGTGATGATGTTTGTCAAGGTGGAGGCAAGTTGGATATTGTGATTTATTATTCTATTCTATATTCTATTCACACACACACACACATACACAACACACACATACACAACACACACACATCCACCTCAAAAACGTTCCCACTCTCACACACTCCTCTTTCTCATAAACACACCATACACACACACACACACAACAACAACAATTCTCATAAACATCAATCATAAACATATCATAAACATTATCACACACACACACACACACTCCTCATACACATCAATCATAACCAGAGCCATGACAATCATATCTCTCCTCCACCCCAGCTTAATCTAACCCAAACACCTGTTGTGCTTATACCTTCCTACCTGCATTAGTCTTCCACACGTGCAGCTGTCAGACTCGTGCATCTGTTCCGCTTATACACCTGTTATGTATGTATGTATATATATATATATTTTATGTGGATGAGGGAGACAAAAGGCAGAACTGACTGTAAAGAGTGCCTCCCCCAGTTGAAAGAGTGACAGGGCCAATATCAAGGAACGTTCGAGCCAAAATGCCTGGACACACGGAGTTTGAAGCAATTGAAGTCATAGCATGAGGGGAAGATGGATTCAGGGAGAGAGTTCCAGAGCTCAGCTGTTGAATATAAATAGGTTTGAGAATATCGTTTTACTCGTGGATTCGAGAGTTACACATAATAGGGATGGGATTGTGTTGCAAGACGGGTGCTACGTACTCGAGGAGGTGGTATACAATGAATGGACATGATTTAATGAGACGAAAGGCTTTCTTTTCCACTATATCGAGAAGTGCTATGTAAGAGGATCCTCCCCACACATGCGAACAATACTCAATGAATGGACGCACTGTGCCCCTGTACAGAGCAAGAAGCTGTGCAGGGGTAAAGAACCCCAGGAGCCGGTTGAGCACACACAGCTTCTGGGAAGCTGTTTTAGCAAGGGTGGTAATATGGTCTTTCCAAGTGAGATCAGGAGAGAAAGAGATTCCTAGAATACTGAGAGAAGATGAAGGATTGATTTGTGTATTGTAGAAGTGTAAGGGATAGTCCTGTGGGAGTCCTGTGGGAGTTCTTTACGGGTAGATAAATGGAGAAATTGGGTTTTGGAAGCATTGAAAATAATATTTTATATATATATATATATATATATATATATATATATATATATATATATATATATACAGTATATATATATATATATATATATATATATATATATATACTGTATATAATATTATTTTCAATGGTTCCAATACCCAATTATATATATATATATATATTAAAATAACGTCACCGGTACAAAAGAGGTTAAGTGTCAACTAAATTAATTTTAATCTGCCCCATAAAATACCTTCCCGACTCTCTCTCTCTCCTCCCATCGTCTCCGCTCTCTGAAGGTAAAATCCCTAAGAGGTGAGAAAGTGAGTGACAAATCCTGGGCCGCGGTATAACTCCCCGTGACTGTCTGCCCGGGGACCTGGGAAATACCACCATCTCCACCACCACTATTACCATCGGCACCTCTTCCACCACCTTCCTTAGACTACCACAACCACCACCCCCTCCTCCACCACCAACACCTTCACTACCACCCCCTACCTAGACTACTACTACTACTACTACTACTACTACTACTACTACTACTACCACCACCACCTCAATCTCCAACACTACCACCACCACCTCCTCTTCCACCACCACCACCTCAATCCCCACTACCACAACCACCACCACCACCACCTCAATCTCCATCACCTACCTACTGTAAACTACCACCACCACCACCTCAATCTCAACACTACCACCACCACACTCCTCCACCACCACCACCTCCCACCACCACTTCCTCTCCCCCCCCCCCTCTGCCAACACCACCAACACAATTCCCCTCTACCCCTCCCCCACCAACACCTCAATCTCCACCCCCCCACCTCGTCCTCCAGGGCCTGACGGAGGGTATGTCGGTTGGAGGATTTACGCTAAGTCCTCCTTGATGTTATGGATAGCGGGCCAAGTCCTCGCGGAAGAAAGGAACGAGAAATTCACCGGCGAGCGAGAGGGATTGATCCGTCGCCACGCCGCCTTTCACAGGGAGAGGTCTTTTACCGCCAGGGCCTGTTCGTGTCGGCCATGTTGCATAGTTTGTGCTTTGCCCTATCGATTTTCCTGGTTGCATGACAGTTTACGAAGCACATAGCATATACATTTTTGTACTGTTACATTACAAAACTGAAAACACGATAATAGGGAGGCGTCGTTGCAAAGGCATAGCTTCCCGACCAGCAACTGAACTGAAGTGAATAATATTGAACATTATTTACCATACTTTATATCAAATGCGTACGAAAAGTTAAGCGCATATATTAATAATTATTTAAGGGGAGATTTCCACTTGAGGGATTTTTTTCTTTACCCCTTTCTCCCTCATGTTTAGCCCCATTGCTTTTGAGATTTTAAGACGTTCGCCCCATTAGTTTGGCGATTTTAAGAACTTTCACCCCATTTATATCACTTTTAAGACCTTTCGTCCCATTTAGGTGTCGATTTTTTCCTGGCGAGCGATAGCGAGCCTGTAATGTAAGAGGAACCGGCCTTTGGCCGGGAAATTTTTCTACCGAAAAATGTACAAATTTATCTTGAAAGGGGGTCATGGGGGTGTAATTTCAAGCTTGATGGAAGTCTAGGAAACACACTAAAAACCTCCCCTTAAGTATACCATAATTTAAAACAAGGCATAAGGAGGCAAAGCGGACACTGGTGCTCTGAAGTTGACCTCTGATCTCCCTCTAGACGAACTTGTGATCCGACGAAGGAGAAGAAGTAGGCGGAGGATGACAGGAGTGCCAACCGAAGAAGTAGGAGGAGGAAGAAAGGAGTGCCAACCGAAGAAGTAGGAGGAGGAGGAATAAAGGAGTGCCAACCGAAGAAGTAGGAGGAGGAAGAATAATGGAGTGCCAACCGAAGAAGTAGGAGGAGGAAGAAAGGAGTGCCAACCGAAGAAGTAGGAGGAGGAAGAAAGGAGTGCCAACCGAAGAAGTAGGAGGAAGAAAGGAGTGCCAACCGAAGAAGTAGGAGGAGGAGGAATAAAGGGAGTGCCAACAGCGCCTCACCATCCCCCCCGGAGACCAGTACCGCGGGCGCCATTGTCGGTGAATTGAGTGTGGGAGGTGAGCGAGAGGTTGTGAGGGCCGCATAACCGTAAAACACGACGAGACTCCGGCCTTCCCGAGGGGGCTCCGGGGTTGCGGGAGAGAGTGATGTGCGGCGGACAGTTTTGTGAGGGTGTTACGGCCTCTCCTTCCCCTTGTAAACATGTCGCACCCAGGTTCACTGTCACCAGCTAAAACGTGTTCATGTATTTATTTGTTTTATTATATTTATAATGTCCTCCCCAGACCTCCATCAAACTAAAATACCCCCCCCCCCCCTCAAGACGCTCCTTTAAGGTAAATTTCTACATTTTTCGATAGAAAAATGTACGGTTCCTCTTAAAATACAGGCTCGCTATCGCTCGTCAGGTAAAAATCGACACTTAAATGACACGAAAATTCTTAATATTGACAAAGAAATGGGGCAAAAGGTTTTAAAATCGCCAAACTAATGGGCCGAACGTCTTAAAATCTGAAAACTAATGGGTTAAACATAAGGAAGAAGGGGGACCAGAAAAACGACCCCTTAATAGCCAACCATTTGTGTGAGGGTGTTACGGCCTGTCCTTCCCTTTGTAAACACGTCGCTGGCAGGGCCGGGTGGTTCCGTGTCGCTGGCAGGGGCCGGGTGGGTGGTTCCGTGTCGCTGGCAGGGGCCGGGTGGGTGGTTCGGTGTCGCTAGCTCTAAGTATGATCAATATATTATGGCCCCTAACTTAGACTATGGTAATTATCTGTGTCTTCTAATTTGCAATCACTTATCTATTTGAGGGTATTAGGGCTCCTCCTTCCCTTGTAAACATGTCGCTGGCCAGGCCGGATAGTTCAGTGTTCACTACCTAAATACTGTCCAAATATTCCCTTGTCCCTAACTTAGACTAGCCTACGTTAAATATGGGTAAGTATTCTGAATAGCCAACTCTTTATATTGTGAGGGTGTTACTTGCCTTTCCTTCCCTTGTAAACATGTCGCTGGCAGGGGCGGGTGGTTCAGTGTTACTAGCTCAAAGTACGATCAATTATTATTTGTTTCTTAGTTTATGTTAAATATGCATAAGTATTCTAAATAGCCAACCCCTTTTGTAATTTGCGAGAGTGGTACTTGCCTTTCCTCCACTTGTAAACATGTCGCTGGCAGGGCCGGGTGGTTCAGTGTTCACCACCTCAATACTGTCAACATATTCCCTCCTCCCTAACTTAGACTATGTTAAATATGCATAAGTATTCTAAATAGCCCTCCCTTTGTTTATGCGAGGGTAGCAGCGCCCCTTCTTCCCTTGTAAACATGTCTCTCCCAGGGCTGGATGGTTCAATGTCACTAGCTCAAATTACCTTCAATATATTCCCTGCTTTCGTTTTGAGACTAAGGTAAATATGCATCTATCTATCCATCACCGGACACAATAGACTAAGGTAAATATGCACCTATCTATCCATCACCGGACACAATAGACTAAGGTAAATATGCATCTATCTATCCATCACCGGACACAATAGACTAAGGTAAATATGCATCTATCTATCCATCACCGGACACAATAGACTAAGGTAAATATGCATCTATCTATCCATCACCGGACACAATAGACTAAGGTAAATATGCATCTATCTATCCATCACCGGACGCAATAGACTAAGGTAAATATGCATCTATCTATCCATCACCGGACACAATAGACTAAGGTAAATATGCATCTATCTATCCATCACCGGACGCAATAGACTAAGGTAATATACATCTATCTATCCATCACCGGACGCAATAGACTAAGGTAAATATGCATCTATCTATCCATCACCGGACACAATAGACTAAGGTAAATATGCACCTATCTATCCATCACCGGACGCAATAGACTAAGGTAATATACATCTATCTATCCATCACCGGACGCAATAGACTAAGGTAAATATGCATCTATCTATCCATCACCGGACGCAATAGACTAAGGTAAATATGCACCTATCTATCCATCACCGGACGCAATAGACTAAGGTAAATATGCATCTATCTATCCATCACCGGACACAATAGACTAAGGTAAATATGCATCTATCTATCCATCACCGGACACAATAGACTAAGGTAAATATGCATCTATCTATCCATCACCGGACACAATAGACTAAGGCAAATATGCATCTATCTATCCATCACCGGACGCAATAGACTAAGGTAAATATGCATCTATCTATCCATCACCGGACACAATAGACTAAGGTAAATATGCATCTATCTATCCATCGCCGGACGCAATAGACTAAGGTAAATATGCATCTATCTATCCATCACCGGACGCAATAGACTAAGGTAAATATACATCTATCTATCCATCACCGGGCACAATAGACTAAGGTAAATATGCATCTATCTATCCATCACCGGACGCAATAGACTAAGGTAAATATACATCTATCTATCCATCACCGGACGCAATAGACTAAGGTAAATATGCATCTATCTATCCATCACCGGACACAATAGACTAAGGTAAATATGCACCTATCTATCCATCACCGGACACAATAGACTAAGGTAAATATGCATCTATCTATCCATCACTGGACACAATAGACTACAGTAAGGTAAATATGCATCTATCTATCCATCACCGGACGCAATAGACTAAGGTAAATATGCATCTATCTATCCATCACCGGACACAATAGACTAAGGTAAATATACATCTATCTATCCATCACCGGACGCAATAGACTAAGGTAAATATGCATCTATCTATCCATCACCGGACACAATAGACTAAGGTAAATATACATCTATCTTCCATCACCGGACGCAATAGACTAAGTAAAAACTATCTATCCCTCACGTACACAATAGACTAATTAACTATTTCTTCTATCCATCACCGGACGAACTAGGTAAATATGCATCTATCTATTTAGCGACACAATAGACTAAGGTAAATATGCATTTTACCGAGAGACAAGGTAATATGCATCTATCTATCCATCACGGACACAATAGACTAGGTAATATGCATCTACCACCATCACTGACACTACAGTAATGTGTACATCTTCTATCCATCACCGAAAATAGACTAAGGTAAAAGCATCTATCTATCCATTACCGGACGCAATTACTAGTAAAATGCATCTATCTATCCATCACCGGACACATAGCCTAAGTAAATATGCACCTATCTATCCATCACCGGAGACAATAGACTAAGGTAAATATGCATCTATCTATCCATCACCGGACACAATAGACTAAGGTAAATATGCACCTATCTATCCATCACCGGACGCATAGACAAGGTAAATATGCATCTATCTATCCATCACCGGACGCAATAGACTAAGGTAAATATGCATCTATCTATCCATCACCGGACGCAATAGACTAAGGTAAATATGCATCTATCTATCCATCACCGGACGCAATAGCCCGAATTTCCCAAGAGGTTACTTACGTCATAAACTGTTAACCCCTTCGGTACCGGCGACGTCTTTTTCATTTCATTCTACTAGATTTCCTTCGAACTATATTATAATTTAGACGATAATTTGTGAGTTATTTTGAAGCCTGTTAAGGGGAGGTTTTTAGTTAGTTCGCTAGACTTCCATCAAGCTTAAGATTACACCCCTTTGAGCCCCTTTCAAGATAAATTTGTACATTTTTCGGTAGAAAAATGTCCCGGCTGAAAGCCGGTTCCCCTTAAATTACAGGCTCGCTATCGCTCGCCAGGAAAAAATCGACACCTAAATGGCACAAATGGTCTTAAGATTGACATAAATGGGCGAGGGTTCTTAAAATCGCCAAACTAATGGGACGAACGTCTTAAAATCTCAAAAGTAATGGGGCTAAACATGAGGGACAAAGGGGTAAAGAAAAAAATCCCTCAAGTGGAAATCTCCCCTTAAGAAATATATACAGTAGCTAAAAGGATTAAATGCGGAAGTCTGTAGCCTTGAAATGGGGGTAAACGTCTTTTCTAAGCTCAACAAAATCGTCTAATAGTTGCCAGGATGTAAGGTAAAGTACAGTGGCGCTAATAAGTCGTGTCTCAGCTGTCATTGCGTTTGGCTCGCTCTGGGCTGTATTAATGTCTGTCAGATGTTGAAGAACGTGGGTAAGTGTAAGAACGTGTTGGTATAATATCTCACTCAAAAAGAAGAAATCATGTGTAAATATTGCTGATACCAATTACAGATCAAAACATATTGGGTGCCGAGACATCACTTATTAGCGCGACTGTACATCACCGGTACAGATGAAGGGGATAAACGGGCATCGTCGGTACAGAGAGGGGTCGAGAACTAAAGACAGTACCGCTAATTTATATGAGACGAGTAATTTATACGAGACGAGTAATTTATATGAGACGAGTAATTTATATGAGACGAGTAATTTATATGAGACGAGTAATTTATATGAGACGAGTAATCCATTGTTGACGAAGTAATATATACAAACACAATGCTACACAGGAATAATACTAATTTAGATGTTTTAAAT
>CM064573.1:1560167-1572667 GCA_032716605.1 Paralithodes platypus
GAATAATGTGAAATAAACCTCGTCGTTACAGAAGGGGTTAACACAACGCCATATTGGTCACTCAAGTCTATTGTGTCGCAGCCGAGGGTTAAGGGGAGATTTCCACCTGGAGGATTTTTTTTCTGGACCTCTTTCTCCCTCATGTTTAGCCCCATTGCTTGTGAGATTTAAAGACGCTTGCCCCATTAGTTTGGCGATTTTAAGAACCCTCGCCCCATTTCTGTCAATTTTAAGACTATTCGCGCTATTTAGGTGTCGATTTTTTCCTGGCGAGCGATAGCGAGCCTGTAATTTAAGGGGAACTGGCCTTCGGCCGGGAAATTTTTCTACCGAAAAATGTACAAACTTATCCTGAAAGGGGGTCAAGGGGGAGTAATTTTAAGATTGATGAAAACGTAGGGAACAAACTAAATACCTCCCCTGAATTGAATCCCTTAGCAACTGATTCATCGATACTTACTTAAGGGAGGTGACCTGTTTTTTGTTATTTCTGTCCCTTTCTATCTTTCTCTGGCTTGTATCCATTCGGCCCCATTCAGCTTACTGTTTTAAGACGTTTATCCCCATCCAGGTGTCAATTTTTTACTGGTGAGCGGTAGCGAGCCAGCATATTTTTTATTTTTGTTTGACAGCAGGCTAAATTTGTAAATTTTTCGATAGAAAAATTTCTCCGGCGAAGCCGGATTTCTTCATATAATGCTGGCTCGCTATCGCTCGCCAGGAAGAAATTGACACCTAGATGGGGATAAACGTCTTAAAATAGTTGTCTGAATGGGGTCGAATGGATACAAGCCAGAGACAGAGAAAAGGACAGAATAAAAAACAGGTCACCTCCCTTAATAGAAAAGTATTAAACTACAATATCTCTACGTCCTAATATTGCCAAGTGTTCAATAACCTCCCATAGTATTGTCTAAGTATTCTTAGTATTGTCTGGCTTCCCTTACTGCGCCTCACCTACACATAGTGATCCAGCTGGCTCTCACAAACACCTCCTCCTGCTATGGACAAATGCACTGAATTTCGGTGTGAGCATCCTAGGTTCGAATCCCTGGACTGTTTGTTGATTTCATTAATTGAGTTTAGGAGTAAAGTCGGTTGGTGGAGGGAACAAAATAAGTCGGTTGGTGGAGGGAACATAATAAGTCGGTTGGTGGAGGGAACAAAATAATCCACTTCCCTAGAGTAACCAAGCACACCACACTTCTTTCTGACACAGGAAATACAAAATAAAAAACAAATATCACTCTTTCAACTCTGGGAGAGGCACTTGTTACAGGCAGTTCTACCTGTTGTCTCCCTCATCCACATAGAAAACGAAATATTTATAAAATATTGCAGTTGGATTATACAACACATTTTCAAGAATAAGTTGAGGTAGAGGTGGGAAAAACCTGCTAATTATGCCGCATGAGTAGGCGAGGTTATCAAAATGGTACCCACTCTACATAAGTTGGGTTAGCGCTCCATAAAAAAAATTCATCTACTAATACCCCAAATAGTTACCCCCCCCCCCCCACCCCGGGTCGTCTGGCCCTAAGGTACACCTTCAAAATGACACAGGAACGAGGCCACACACACACACACACACACACACACACACACACACACACACACACATATCTCTTCGGGCTGACTTCACTTTATAGCGAGCCGGCCCTTTGGTTCGGCCCAGGTATTTATTACTAATTTATAAACAGCTTAATTAAGACCCAACTCTCTCTCTGCCTGTCTGTCTGTCTGTCTGTCTGTGTGTGTGTGTGTGTGTGTGTGTGTGTGTGTGTGTGTGTGTGTGTGTAATAATAATAATAATAATAATAATAATTGTCGGTTTATTGTTCATTGCAGACCTGAGGCTGAAAATCTTGAACCTAGGTACAGTACAATATTTATTTTACCTTAACTACGAGGTCACATGCGACCTATGGTGACCGTGAGGTGCCTGGCTTCCCACCAAGTATATACGCAGATGTACTTTGTATTGGTGAGAAGATGTGTAGGCTAACACAGGCTGATAGCAGCTTGGTTAGGGAGGAACCACGATACAATTATCTCCGTCGCTATGCCCGAAAAAATCTTTAGGATTCTGATGGAATCGAACCCTCACCAAGGCCCTTGCGGTCAGCGCAAGACACAACACCTTAAACCACTGGACCACAGTGACGTGTGTGTGTGTGTGTGTGTGTGTGTGTGTGTGTGTGTGTGTGTGTGTGTGTGTGTGTGTGTGTGTGAGAGAGAGAGATTTACATACAATATATTTACATAGATACACTGGCCACACGGACCTTACGATCCAAACGAGATGGCATACCCGATAAAAAAGGAAAGTTGAAGCAAAGGATAGAAAACAGAAGGCTCTCTCCCCACCCTCCGTTCAGAGAGAGAGAGAGTATGTGTGTGTGTGTGTGTGTGTGAGAAAGAGAGGTGAGGGGGGGGAGGGGGTGTTATACCGTACGAGCCGACTGGAGTTCATAAATTCATCTCTTTTCTCTTCATGGATTGTGTCTTGCTTGCCGAGTTCCTTGTGCTCGCTCTCGCTCTCTCTCTCTCTCTCTCTCTCTCTCTCTCTCTCTCTCTCTCTCTCTCTCTCTCATTAGAAGGGAAAGAATGCTAGCGAGAATTAGTAAGATTCCTTGTCAACAAACATAACACCAGCAAAGGATAAGGAACACACATAACACCAGCAAATGATAAGGAACACACATAACACCAGCAAATGATAAGGAACACACATAACACCAGCAAATGATAAGGAACACACATAACACCAGCAAAGGATAAGGAACACACATAACACCAGCAAATGATAAGGAACACACATAACACCAGCAAATGATAAGGAACACACATAACACCAGCAAATGATAAGGAACACACATAACACCAGCAAATGATAAGGAACACACATAACACCAGCAAATGATAAGGAACACACATAACACCAGCAAATGATAAGGAACACACATAACACCAGCAAATGATAAGGAACACACATAACACCAGCAAATGATAAGGAACACACATAAACCAGCAAATGATAAGGAACACACATAACACCAGCAAATGATAAGAAACACACATAACACCAGCAAATGATAAGGAACACACATAACACCAGCAAATGATAAGGAACACACATAACACCAGCAAATGATAAGGAACACACAAAACACCAGCAAATGAAAAGGAACACACATAACACCAGCAAATGATAAGGAACACACATAACACCAGCAAATGATAAGGAACACACATAACACCAGCAAATGATAAGGAACACACAAAACACCAGCAAATGATAAGGAACACACATAACACCAGCAAATGATAAGGAACACACATAACACCAGCAAATGATAAGGAACACACATAACACCAGCAAATGATAAGGAACACACATAACACCAGCAAATGATAAGGAACACACATAACACCAGCAAATGATAAGAAACACACATAACACCAGCAAATGATAAGGAACACACATAACACCAGCAAATGATAAGGAACACACATAACACCAGCAAATGATAAGGAACACACATAAACCAGCAAATGATAAGGAACACACATAACACCAGCAAATGATAAGGAACACACATAACACCAGCAAATGATAAGGAACACACATAACACCAGCAAATGATAAGGAACACACATAACACCAGCAAATGATAAGGAACACACATAACACCAGCAAATGATAAGGAACACACATAACACCAGCAAATGATAAGGAACACACATAACACCAGCAAATGATAAGGAACACACATAACACCAGCAAATGATAAGGAACACACATAACACCAGCAAATTGATCACATCTCAACTCTTAACCCCTTCTGTACCGGTGATGTACTTTTCATTATATTATGGCAACTATTAGACGATTTTACTGAACTTAGGGAGGATGTCTACCATTTAAAAGGCTACACACTATCTCAATTAATCCTTTTAGCTACCAAATATCCTTCCTAAACTGCACAACATCGTCCAAATATCCTTCCTAAACTGCACAACATCGTCCAAATATCCTTCCTAAACTGCACAACATCGTCCAAATATCCTTCCTAAACTGCACAACATCGTCCAAATATCCTTCCTAAACTGCACAACATCGTCCAAATATCCTTCCTAAACTGCACAACATCGTCCAAATATCCTTCCTAAACTGCACAACATCGTCCAAATATCCTTCCTAAACTGCACAACATCGTCCAAATATCCTTCCTAAACTGCACAACATCGTCCAAATATCCTTCCTAAACTGCACAACATCGTCCAAATATAGCTAGAATAGAATAAATAGAATATATATGTTGCCGGTATAGAAGGGGTTAAGGGGAGGTATTTAGTTTGTTCCCTAGACCTCCATCAAGCTTAAAATTACATCCCCTTGAGTCCCTTTCAAGATAAATTTGTACATTTTTCGGTAGAAAAATTTCCCGGCCGAAGGCCGGTTCCTCTTAAATTACAGGCTCGCTATCGCTCGCCAGGATAAAATCGACACCTAAATGGCACGAAAGGTCTTAATATGGGGTGAAAGTTCTTAAAATCGCTAAACTAATGGGGCAAACATTTTATAATATCAAAAGCAATGGGGTTAAACATGAGGGAGAAAGGGGTCAAGAAAAAAATCCCTCAAGTGGAGATCTCCCCTTAATCTATGTGAACAAAGGAAGCTAATACAACTGGATTAGAAGCTCAAAATGATTCAATAAATATAATAATACAAATTATTATTTTTTTCCACCAACCCACTTCACCTCTAAACTCAATTACTGAAATCAACAAATACATGTGGCACTCCCAAGGACTCGAACCTAGGACACTCACACCGACATTCCGCGCACTTATGCATTACGCTATCAAGACAGTTAAAGAAATACGCACAAGTCTACGATTTATTCTGCAGTTTCGGATCCTCACTGAAGAATTATAAGCCAATCAACCTCCCCGAGAGTACAGACACATTTACAACTTCTCAACTCCTTATCAGTAACTATAAAAGAACAATAGACAACTTAATTACAAGGAAAATAACACTACCGAAAATTACTGAGGATTCAAAAGTGCTTTAACTTTTTGGTTCACTTTTTGGTCGATTTTTTCATTACTCGTGATTTTTTTAGTTTCCTCCCTATACCTCAATCAAGCTGTAAAAAAACACCTCCCTTCAAGATAAATTTGTACATTTTTCGGTAGAAAAATTTCCCGGCCGAAGGCCGCTTACTCTTAAAACTACAGGCTCGCTATCGCTCGCCAGGAATATATCGACACCTAAATGGCACAAAAGGTCTTAATATTGACACAGAAATGGGGCGTAAAGTCTTAAACTCGTCAAACTAATGGGCCGGACGTCTTAAAATGTCAAAACTAGTGGGGCTAAACATGAGGGAAAAGAAGGTCCAGAAAAACACGGCCTATCTCCCCTTAATCTACACCAAGAGAGGTAGATTATACTACTTAATCTACGCCAAGACAGGTAGATTATACTACTTAATCTACACCAAGAGAGGTAGATTATACTACTTAATCTCCACCAAGAGAGGTAGATTATACTACTTAATCTACACCAAGAGAGGTAGATTATACTACTTAATCTACACCAAGAGAGGTAGATTATACTACTTAATCTACACCAAGAGAGGTAGATTATACTACTTAATCTACACCAAGAGAGGTAGATTATACTACTTAATCTACACCAAGAGAGGTAGATTATACTACTTAATCTACACCAAGAGAGGTAGATTATACTACTTAATCTACGCCAAGAGAGGTAGATTATACTACTTAATTAAAAGCAAAAAAAAAACTGATGAATTATAAGCCAATCAACCTCCCCGAGAGTACAGACACATTTACAACTTCTCAACTCCTTATCAGTAACAACAAAGAGACATTATACCAACTTGATCACAAGGAAAGAATGCTGGCGAGAATGACTAAGAACCCACGTCAAGAAAGGAACATTGTACAATTTAATTAGAAGGAAAGATAAATACATAATATGTCAATATCAACATGGCATAACACAGTCCAATTTAAAGCTGAACTCCTTATCAATGACAAAATGACATTATACACCTTAATTAGATGCATAAGTAAATCAATATATAGCTGAAGATTTATAACCCAATCAACGTCTCACAACACAGTCAAATGTAATACTCAACTCCTTATCTGTAACAAAGGAACCTCATGCAACTTAATTAGATGGAAAAGAAAGTCGGCGTGAATATGGACCCACCCAAGCATCATCACAACCCTTTCAGCACCATGACGTAATTCCAGCGAGCGATGGCGCACCTGTAACTTAGAAGAAAAAGGTCTTTGGCCTGGGTGGGCATTGTTAAGGGGAGATCTCCACTTGAGGGATTTTTTTCTTGACCCCTTTCTCCCTCATGTTTAGCCCCATTGCTTTTGATATTATAAAACGTTTGCCCCATTAGTTTAGGGATTTTAAGAACTTTCACCCAATATTAAGACCTTTCGTGCCATTCAGGTGTCAATTTTATCCTGGCGAGCGATAGCGAGCCTGTAATTTAAGAGGAACCGGCCTTTGGCCGGGAAATGTTTCTACCGAAAAATGTACAAACATATCTTGAAAGGGACTCAAGGGGGTGTAATTTTAAGCTTGATGGAGGTCTAGGGAACAAACTAAATACCTCCCCTTAAGTATGATGAAAGTCTGGGAAAGCGGTTTAGTTAGCTAAGGGAACAAACAAAAGCGGTTTAGTTAGCTAAGGGAACAAACAAAAGCGGTTTAGTTAGCTAAGGGAACAAACAAAAGCGGTTTAGTTAGCTAAGGGAACAAACAAAAGCGGTTTAGTTATCTAAGGGAACAAACAAAAGCGGTTTAGTTAGCTAAGGGAACAAACAAAAGCGGTTTAGTTAGCTAAGGGAACAAACAAAAGCTGTTTAGTTAGCTAAGGGAACAAACAAAAGCAGTTTAGTTAGCTAAGGGAACAAACAAAAGCGGTTTAGTTAGCTAAGGGAATAAACAAAAGCGGTTTAGTTAGCTAAGGGAACAAACAAAAGCGGTTTAGTTAGCTAAGGGAACAAACAAAAGCGGTTTAGTTAGCTAAGGGAACAAACAAAAGCGGTTTAGTTAGCTAAGGGAACAAACAAAAGCTGTTTAGTTAGCTAAGGGAACAAACAAAAGCGGTTTAGTTAGCTAAGGGAACAAACAAAAGCGGTTTAGTTAGCTAAGGGAACAAACAAAAGCGGTTTAGTTAGCTAAGGGAACAAACAAAAGCGGATTAGTTAGCTAAGGGAACAAACAAAAGCGGTTTAGTTAGCTAAGGGAACAAACAAAAGCGGTTTAGTTAGCTAAGGGAACAAACAAAACATATTGCTGGAAAATTGCAAGAGCAAGGAAAGTCTTCAATAATAATTGTACCAAATCTCCTACCAATCTCCCCCTCCCCTTTTTTTCCCCAGACCTAGGAGTGGCTAGTATTAAAGACGATCCACCAGCACCACAACAGACTGACCAGGGTGTGCTGTAAAGTGTCTGTAGCAAGCGTTAATTAAGCTACCACCACACGGCCCTGTCTTATATCCCCCCCCCCCCCCCTGATGGAGGGGGCCGATAAGCTAGGGTACTGACGAAGGTACCCCCGACAGGTAACAACCCCCCTCCCCCCTCCGACAGGTAAATGCTCCCCTCCCGCCCGTCCCCCCTTCACAGCTGGAATTTACGAGGTGTGTGTGTGTGTGTGTGTGTGTGTGTGTGTGTGTGTGTGTGTGTGTGTGTGTGTGTGTGTGGAGAGAGAGAGAGAGTTACACAATGCTGCACAGGTACTCAAACCACATAGACCTTGCAGTCCCTACTAGGTGGTCCGGCCCTAATTCTACTAGACAAGGACAGTTTATAGTTGTTGTTGCTGTTTCCCAGGCTGTCTGGCCGAGCATCCCAAAGGTCCCGAGCAAGGCCAAGGCCATAACCGAGCGCCCCCACAGAAACCTCCCTGCTTACCAGTAATAAAACCCAGGTGTCCGAAGCCACTCCAAGCCGGGGAGCTGAGGAAGGCGCGGAAACGCCCGGGAAACCAAAGCGTCACCCAAGGCCCTGTGCCTCTCAGCAATTATGAAGGAAAAGCTGAGGGGCAAAGGAAAAAAATTGACGCTTTGGCTCCCAGTCTGCCAACCTCTAGGTTTGCAGTTGGGAGGTCAATCTACGGAAGAGACACCATCACTTGAGATCTAGAAAATATATAAGTAAAATTAACAGTCAGAGTAAGCTATGGGTATGGCAGAGAATGCTCAACTCTCACTCTAATAGACCCGCCCATCACCACATGACTAGAACCCAATCCTCTCAGCATCAGCTAGGAAAGGCCCTAGAAAGCCGATAGCTCCCCTATTTCAACTCCTTTCGGGGGTGGGCACCCGCCCACAGTTTATAGTAGAAGGACAGCAAAGTAGAAGGCTCTCTCCCTACCCTCCGCACCCTCCAGCTAAAAAGCCGTACCGGAAAATAGGATGAAGTGTAACCATATGGGTCAGGAAATGCCCACAAGGAAAGCTTTTATAGAGTATAGAAATACATTAGTTTGAAAGGTAAATTACACATACCTATTCATTAATTCATAATAATCCAATCTTCATCAGATGATCTTCCAGTCTTTTCTTAAACGTATCAATTGAATTACTGTCGACCACCTCCCTTGGTAAACTATTCCACTCTTTAACCACACTGTATGTGAAGACATTGTGTGTCACATCTAGGCTAGCCTTCTTTCTATTACATTTCATTCCATTACCTCGGGTTGCTGCATTGTTATTTATCGTGAACAGTGCACTGATATCTACTCTGTCAAATCCTGTAAGTATATCAAATACTCGATAAGGTGGCCTCGTAACCTCTTTTTCTTTAGTGAGAACAAATTCAATATATTTAATCTTTCATAATATGGCTTGTTTTTCAGAGAAATAAATAGTTTAGTTACTCTACGCTCCACCTAAACTCCAACTAAACTCCAACTAAACGCCATATTCAAGATGGGGTCTAACAATGCTTTTGAATATCGGCAAAAATAATGTTTTCGTTTTTAAAGGCAACATTTATTTTGATAAATCCCAAGGCATTATTTGCTATATTAGCCGCAGCCGCACATTGCTCTGAGGATTTTAGGTTTTCTGATATTATAACCCCGAGAGCTTTAACCTTAGAGTGTGGTATTATTGATTGGCCTTTCATTTGATAACCATATTTATTGTGTTTTTGAACCAACGTGCACAATATGACATTTGTCAACATTAAAGGGCATTTGCCACTTTTCTGACCAATCCACTATTTTGCTTAAGTCGGACTGAGAGAGAGAGAGAGAGAGAGAGAGAGAGAGAGAGAGAGAGAGAGAGAGAGAGAGAGAGAGAGAGAGAGAGAGAGAGAGAGAGAGAGAGAGAGAGAGAGAGAGAGAGAGAGAGAGAGAGAGAGAGAGAGAGAGAGAGAGAGAGAGATGGATAGACAGATTGATGCACGGATAAACCAGATGGACAATTGTAGATAATGGTTAGACGGATGGTGATGGAGATAGATAGATAGATGGATAGATATATTGATGGATAGATATATTGATGGATAGATAGATGGATGGATAGATAGATGGAAGAGTGTAGATAATGGTTAACGGATGGTGATGGAGATAGATAGATAGATGGATAGATATATTGATGGATAGATATATTGATGGATAGATAGATGGATGGATAGATAGATGGAAGAGTGTAGATAATGGTTAGACGGATGTTGATGGAGATAGATAGATAGATGGAAGAGTGTAGATAATGGTTAGACAGATGGTGATGGAGATAGATAGGCAGCCTTGGAAGAAGATGTACAAGAGAGAGAGAGAGAGAGAGAGAGAGAGAGAGAGAGAGAGAGAGAGAGAGAGAGAGAAGGGGAGTTTATTTGCTTGTTGATGTTTACAAACTTATTAAATTTGATCATAAATTGAATATTATGGTTTAATAGCTAGTATATCACATTAATAGATATTAGATTTGCTATCACAAATATTGAACATTTAAATATTGTATAAAATGATTGCCTTAATATATTCCTAACATTAATATTTATGGACAGGAAAGTCAAGATAATAGTTATTGATGAGAGAGAGAGAGAGATAAGGTGATAGATGGGATATGATCAGTGAAGATAGGAACTGATTGAGAGGGTTCTGCCGGACTCATTTACTTTCTCTCTCTCTCTCTCTCTCTCTCAACTAATCTGACAATAAATCTTAACGTAAGATTATGTAAAGGCAATCATTTTATACAATATTTTCATGTTCAATATTTGCGAGAGTAACATAAATTATTAACTATTCATGTGATATATTAGCCATTAAACCACAATATTTAATTCATGTTCGTATTTATTTAATAAGTTTGTACACATCAACAAGCAAATAAACTCCGCTTCTCTCTCTCTCTCTCTCTCTCTCTCTCATCTTTGCTATCCGTTCTTTCCACTTTATCTTACTCTTAGGGTTGCCATTTCTACTAGGATTAAGTCCTGGCCACCTCGCAGGGATCGTAAGATCTGTGTGGTCAGTGTATCTATGTAAATCTATGTAAAGCTCTCTCTTTTTTCCTGTCTCTTCCTGTTTCTCTCTCTCTCTCTCTAACACATTCTCTCTCGCTCTCTCTCTCTCTAACACATTCTCTTTCGCTCCCTCTCTCTCTCTCTCACTAACATTCTCTCTCTCTCTCTCTCACACACACACACACACACACAACCACTCACTTACTTACTCACACTCACTCTCTCTCTCTAACACATTCTCTCTCGCTCTCTCTCTCTCTAACACATTCTCTCTCGCTCTCGCTCCGTCTCTCTCTCTCTCACACACACACACACACACACACACACACACACACACAACCAACCACTCACTTACTTACTCACACTCACTCTCTCATTAAATCACTCGTTTTTACCTTCGCAGCAGGAAATGTTGGTTCGTTCATAGAGTAATAATCTCTCAGCAAATTACCAATTTATGCAGTAACATGTTCATTATCTCTTGCCTTTCCTGCTAAATTTAGGCATGAATATTTATCTTCCATTAAGGGGATTAGTTGCTTTTTGGTCAATTTATTATATATTGATCTAGTTTCCTTCCAAGACTTCCATCAAACTTAAAATAAATTAAGAAAAAAACCAGGATTCCCCTTCAAGAGATATATGTACATTTTTCGGTAGAAAAATGTCCGGCCCCTCTTAAAAGTTCAGGCTCGCTCTCGCTCGCCAGGAAAAAGTCGACACCTAAATACCACGAAAGGTCTTAAAACTGACAACAAAATGGGGCGAAAGGTGTTAAAATCGCCAACTAATGGGCCGAACGTCTCATAATCCTAAAACAAATGGGGCTGAACACGAGGGAGGAAGGGGACCAGAAAAACGGCCATCTCCCCTTAACATGTCCATTATCTCTTGGTTTCCTGGTAAATATTAGTCATGAATATTTATCTCGTGTTTATCTTCCATTAAGTCTAAATGTTGCTATTTGAAAATACCTTTAGTTCATAATTAATACACTCGTTTAAACCCCCTCCCCCCCTCTTCTCTCGCTCTCTTGCTCTCTCTCTCTCTCTCTCTCTCTCTCTCTCTCTCTGGTATATGTCTGCATCATTGCAATACGGCTTATTCATTTTCGACCCCCCCTCTCTCTCAAACACACACACTCTCTCTCTCTCTCTCTCACACACACACTCTTCTCTCTCTCACTCACTCTCACACACACACTCTTCTCTCTCTCACTCACTCTCACACACACACTCTTCTCTCTCTCTCTCTCTCTCTCTCAGGTCCGCTCGTCTCGCCTCATTCACCTCTTGTGCTAAGTGTTGGGGGGAGGGGGGAAGAGCGAGAGAGTTACGAGCCGGTATGAAAGAGGGGGGGAGAGGGGGAGAGATGGGGGTAAAGTGATGGTACGTACGTGGAGGCAAGGGAGGGAGGAAGGGGATAGATAGCTGGACGAATTATGGAAGAGGAAGCAGGAAGGAGAAGAGAGAAGGGAAGATGTGGAATGAAGAGCTTTGATGGGCAGTCAATCAGGAAGTGAAAGGAGAGGTGGAAGTAAAAATGTGGAAGAAATAACATAGGGAGAGGAGAGGTGGAATTAAAGATGTGGAAGAAAGAATATGGGTGGATGAATTACGATAGGAGGAGAGGGACAATGGAAGGAAGATAGGTGGAAACGAAGATGTGGAATGAACAGCTTCGAAGGATGTGGAAGTGAAGATGTGGAAGAAAGAATATAGTGGAAGAATTACGATAGTGGGAGAAGGGGAATGAGGAGAAGAGAGATGGAAGCAAAAATGTGGAATGAAGAGCTTAGGTGGATAGATAATAGGGAATGGAAGAATACCAGAGAGGATATGGATTCAAGTGGATATATTTATTTCTATGTGGGTGAGGAAGACAAAAATCAAAACTGCCTCTAACGAGTGCCTCCCCAAGAGTTGAAAGAGTGACAGGGCCA
>CM064573.1:1577667-1582667 GCA_032716605.1 Paralithodes platypus
AGCATATTTTTTATTTTTGTTTGACAGCAGGCTTAATTTGTACATTTTTCGATAGAAAAATATCTCCGGCGAAGCCGGATTTCTTCATATAATGCTGGCTCGCTATCGCTCGCCAGGAAGAAATCGACATCTAGATGGGGATAAACGTCTTAAAATAGTTGGCTGAATGGGGCTGAATGGATACAAGCCAGAGAAAGATAGAAAAGGACATAAATAACAAAAAGCAGGTCACCCCCCTTAAGTAACTGTATATTGAGGAGAATATACCCCCCCCCCCCCCAGGCTCATTGGTTCCCCTTCCTCCTCATGTTTAGCCCTATTACTCTTCAGAAAACGTCCGCCCCATTAGTTGGTCGATGTTAACACCTTTCGCCCCATTTCAGTTGTCAATATCGTGTCATTTAGGTGTTGATTTTTCCTGGCGAGCGATAGCGAGCCTGTAAATTAAGATGGCCGGGACATTATTCTACCGAAAACTGTACAAATTTATCTTGAAGCGAGCCTGTAAATTAAGATGGCCGGGACATTATTCTACCGAAAAATGTACAAATTTATCTTGAAGCGAGCCTGTAAATTAAGAAGGCCGGGACATTATTCTACCGAAAAATGTACAAATGTATCTTGATAGGGGGTCTAGGGGGTGTTTTTTAAAGCTTGATGGATGTCTAGCGAGGAAACTAAAAAACATATGAATAGGCTAACTGAATAAATATATCAAAGTATCCTCCACTATCCCATCAATAAGACGTCCCCGGTACAGAAGGGGTTAAGGTGTGCCTGCCATTAACCCCTTCAGACTCATATGACGCAGAAGTTGCCAGATTAGCAATAAGAAATAGTTATCTCACTCTTATAATTACCTCTCCAAAATTAGTGTTCTGCCCACAGCTAACTCAAAGACAACTGCAGAGGTTGAAGTAACTAAACTAAAGGTTTCTAAATACCCCTGATGGTAACAAAGGCTTTAAAGTATCCCTAATCGGCTCAAAATCGCGTCATATGTCGGGAGGGTTAAGCGATCCTCCGGTTGGCCTTGTATAATATATATATATATATATATATATTAGCTGTCGTTGGTTTCGCTTGAGCAGACACACACACACAGGCCTTAGGGTACATTGAGGTGAATTAGAGACCCTATACTAACAGAGATCGGCCAACCTCCACCGTATTGGTACCACTGGGGATATTTTCCTCTCTTTTACCCTCAAATATCTTAAAACACCTAATGATTTTTTTTTTTTTTTTTATGTGGATGAGGGAGACAAAAGGTAAAACTGCCCGTGACGAGTGCCTCCCCCAGAGTTGAAAGAGTGACTGGGCCAAAATCAAGGAACTGTCGAGCCAAAAACACCATATGAGGAGGAGCACTTTATTGACAACGTTTCGCAGTTACCTTCTTCAGGTTACAGGTTAGTGACCAGAAGAAGCTATCTGCGAAACGTTGTCAATAAAGTCCTCCTCAATAAACGTTGTCAATAAAGTCCTCCTCAATAAACGTTGTCAATAAAGTCCTCCTCAATAAACGTTGTCAATAAAGTCCTCCTCAATAAACGTTGTCAATAAAGTGCTCCTCAATAAACGTTGTCAATAAAGTCCTCCTCAATAAACGTTGTCAATAAAGTGCTCCTCAATAAACGTTGTCAATAAAGTCCTCCTCAATAAACGTTGTCAATAAAGTCCTCCTCAATAAACGTTGTCAATAAAGTCCTCCTCAATAAACGTTGTCAATAAAGTCCTCCTCAATAAACGTTGTCAATAAAGTCCTCCTCAATAAACGTTGTCAATAAAGTGCTCCTCAATAAACGTTGTCAATAAAGTGCTCCTCAATAAACGTTGTCAATAAAGTCCTCCTCAATAAACGTTGTCAATAAAGTCCTCCTCAATAAACGTTGTCAATAAAGTCCTCCTCAATAAACGTTGTCAATAAAGTCCTCCTCAATAAACGTTGTCAATAAAGTCCTCCTCAATAAACGTTGTCAATAAAGTCCTCCTCAATAAACGTTGTCAATAAAGTCCTCCTCAATAAACGTTGTCAATAAAGTCCTCCTCAATAAACGTTGTCAATAAAGTCCTCCTCAATAAACGTTGTCAATAAAGTCCTCCTCAATAAACGTTGTCAATAAAGTCCTCCTCAATAAACGTTGTCAATAAAGTCCTCCTCAATAAACGTTGTCAATAAAGTCCTCCTCAATAAACGTTGTCAATAAAGTCCTCCTCAATAAACGTTGTCAATAAAGTCCTCCTCAATAAACGTTGTCAATAAAGTCCTCCTCAATAAACGTTGTCAATAAAGTCCTCCTCAATAAACGTTGTCAATAAAGTCCTCCTCAATAAACGTTGTCAATAAAGTCCTCCTCAATAAACGTTGTCAATAAAGTCCTCCTCAATAAACGTTGTCAATAAAGTCCTCCTCAATAAACGTTGTCAATAAAGTCCTCCTCAATAAACGTTGTCAATAAAGTCCTCCTCAATAAACGTTGTCAATAAAGTCCTCCTCAATAAACGTTGTCAATAAAGTCCTCCTCAATAAACGTTGTCAATAAAGTCCTCCTCAATAAACGTTGTCAATAAAGTCCTCCTCAATAAACGTTGTCAATAAAGTCCTCCTCAATAAACGTTGTCAATAAAGTCCTCCTCAATAAACGTTGTCAATAAAGTCCTCCTCAATAAACGTTGTCAATAAAGTCCTCCTCAATAAACGTTGTCAAAAGTCCTCCTCAAAGTCCTCCTCAATAAACGTTGTCAATAAAGTCCTCCTCAATAAACGTTGTCAATAAAGTCCTCCTCAATAAACGTTGTCAATAAAGTCCTCCTCCTCATATGGTGTATATATATTTGTGTTGTCAACTTTTCAAAGTTATTTCAACATTCCATAGGCCTACCCGTAATAATCATTGGGAAAAACTGGCACAGACATAGAGTATAGTTTGGTCTTTTGAAACACATTCTACATAACAAAAAAAAATATAATAATAATAAAACCAATCAATCAATCACTATCTCTCTCTCTCTCTCTCTCTCTCTCTCTATAGTAAATAATACAAACTTGTTCTTTGATAACTTAGGTACCAAAATGGAGTCTAAATAAAAAGATGAACCCGTTCTCTTACATTAAGGAGAATATATACCCCCCCCCCCAGGCTGAATCAGTGGCTGGGACAAATTATAGGTTTATATTAGTTACTGATCAAAGAGGGAGATACTGTGTGGCAAAGAAAACGAGACTGTGTGGCAAAGAAAACGAGAATTGACGAGGGATCAACAGTTAACTAGGGTACTTTACAAAAATGCTAAGTCCTTTCGCCCCCAATCTCTTTGTCTTGATAGCTTAAGGGGAGATATCCACTTGAGGGATTTTTTCTTGACTCCTTTCTTCCTCATGTTTAGCCCCATTGCATTTCTAATTTTAAGACGTTCGCCCCATTATTTTGACGATTTAAAAAACTTTCGACCCATTTCTGTCAATTTTAAGACCTTTCGTGCCATTTAGGTGTCGATTTTTTCCTGGCGAGCGATAGCGAGCCTGTAATTTAAGGGAAACCGGCCTTTGGTCGGGACATTTTTCTACCGAAAAATGTACAAATTTGTCTTGAAAGGGGGTCTAGGGGGAGTAATTTTAAGCTTGATGGAAGTCTAGGGAATCAACTAAAAACCTCCCCTTAATACTTAAGTGTGCGGATTTTCGGTGTGAGTGTTCTAGGTTCGAGTCCTTGGAGTACCACAGGTATTCATTAGTTTTATTCATTGCATTGGTTAGGTTTATTTGTAAATTAATTGGTGGGTTGGTGAAAACACAACATATGAATGGTATAACCTTTCTTGCCATTTAGATGTCGATTTCTTGCTGGGGAGCGATAGCGAGCCTGTAATATTAGGTGGAACCGGCCTTCAGCCACAACATTTTTCTACCGGCGAAACTAAAAAAATATGTTAATAGATATATATATATATATATAGACCAAAAATCAAGCACTACCCTCTTTCTCTTTCTCTCCCTCTCTCTTTGGCTTGTATCCACTCGGCCCCTTTCAGCCTACTGTTTTAAGACGTTTATCCCCATCCAGGTGTCAATAATTTCCTGGCGAGCGGTAGCGAGCCAGCATATATAAATTTTTGTTTTGACAGCAAGCTAAATTTGTACATTTTTCGATAGAAAAATGTCTCCGGCGAAGCCGGATTTCTCCATACAATACTGGCTCGCTATCGCTCGCCAGGAAGATATCGACGCCTGGATGGGGATAAACGTCTTAAACCAGTTGGCTGAATGGGGCCGAATAGATACAAGCCAGGGAAAGAGAGAAAAGGAGAACAAGATAAAAACAAGCCGGTGACCCCCTTATACACCTGTAATTGATGTCAGTGAAGGCTACCGCTAGACGACCCTGGGAGCCTAATTAGCGAACCCACCTGTCAAGAAGTCAGTGATAGGGATGTCGAGGCTGGGTGATCAGATCTTACCTGTGTCACTCATTGGGGGGGGGGGGGGGGGGTAGGAGGATGGAGGGGAGGAAGAGGGAGAGAGGAGGAGGATGGTAGGGGGAGGGATGGAGGGAGGGGTAGTGTGGCGGAGGGGGTGAGAGGATGGGGGGGGTGAGGAGGAGGTAGGGAGGGGGGGGGAGGAGGAGGAGGATGATAACATAAGAGTGAGGACAGAAAGGTGATAGATGACAAGATCAGATAAGGAGAGGAGTGAGGAGATAATTGTTAGGAGAGCTGTAAGAGATTAAATAGCTGAGGAGAGGAGTGACAAGGAGGAGGAGGAGGAGAAGGGTGAAGGAAGGAGGGTGAAGGAAGTGAGGAGAGGATTAGGAGGAGATGAGGAGAAGTAGAGGAGAAGATGAGGAAGAGGAGGAGGAGGAGGAGGAGGATGGTAGAAGGGTGAAGGAAGTGAGGAGAAGAGAGGATTAGGAGATGAGGAGAAGTAGAGAAGATGAGGAGGAGGAGGATGGTAGGGAGAGAGAAGATAGTGAGGAGGGAACTGAGAGAGAAGAATAAAC
>CM064573.1:1585167-1616479 GCA_032716605.1 Paralithodes platypus
ACACACACACACACACACACACACACACACCCACACCATTAGCACATATGTTACAACCAAAGGGAGGGAGGGGGGAGGGGGGGGGGTCTAAAAATAATGGGACTATAATTATTTCTCTCGCAGCTCACTTAATCTTCGTAGTAATATATCAAAGGGGAGGGTTGTTTTGCTGGACTCCCTTCTCTCTCATGCTTAGCCCCACTTGTTTGGGCATTTTAAGACGTTCGTTCCCTTAGTTTGGCCATTTCAAGACCTTTCACCCCATTTTGTTTTTGTTGATATTGTTGTGTATGCATTTATTGTGTACGTTTATTGTTGTGTATGCATTTATTGTGTACGTTTATTGTGTATGTATATATTGTGTACGTTTATTGTTGTGTATGCATTTATTGTGTACGTTTATTGTGTATGCATTTATTGTGTACGTTTTGTGTATGCATTTATTGTGTACGTTTATTGTGTATGCATTTATTGTGTACGTTTATTGTTGTGTATGCATTTATTGTGTACGTTTATTGTTGTGTATGCATTTATTGTGTACGTTTATTGTGTATGCATTTATTGTGTACGTTTATTGTTGTGTATGCATTTATTGTGTACGTTTATTCACAATAAACCCCTTTCGTGTCAGTTAGGTGTCGATTTTTCTTGGCGAGCGATAGCGAGCCTGCAATGTAAGGAGGAGCCGGCCTTCGGCCAGGACATTTTTATACCGAAAAATGTACAAATTTATCTTGAAGGGGGATCTTGGGGGTGGTTTTTTTAAGCTTGATAGAGGTCTAGGGAGGAAACTAAAACAAATATATATTATTTTAAGGTAGTTAATAATAATAATAATAATAATAATAATAATAATAATAATAATACATATATAATAACAATAATAATAACAATAATAATAACAATAACAATAATAATAATAATAATAACAATAATAATAACAATAATAATAACAATAATAATAACAATAATAATAACAATAACAATAATAATAATAATAATAATAATAATAATAACAATAATAATAACAATAATAATAATCATAATAATCATAATAATCATAATAATAACAATAATAACAATAATAATAACAATAATAATAACTAAGCATAATAATAATAATAACAATAATAATAACAATAATAATAATAATAATAATAATAATAATAATAATAATAATAATAACAATATAATAATAACAATATAATAATAACAATAATAATAATAATAATAATAATAATAATAATAATAATAACAATAATAATAATAATAATATAATAATAATAATAATAATAATAATAATAATAATAATAATAACAATAATAATAATAATAATAATAATAATAATAACAATAATAATAATAATAATAATAATAATAACAATAATAATAACAATAATAATACCGTGCCCTTAATCTTGGTAGTAATATATCAAAGCGGGCGCTCTCTCTCTCTCTCTCTCTCTCTTTCGCACCCTCGGAAAGTAATGGACAGATAAATTAGTTGATGTACAGTCGCGCTAATAAGTCATGCTCGGCACCAATCATGTTTTGATCAATAATTGGTATCAGTAATATCTAAAAACATGATTTATTCGCTTCGAGTGCGATATACAAACATGATCCTACACTTACCCACCCTAATCAACATCTGACATACATTAATACAGCACAGAGCGAGCCAAACGGAATGACTGCTGGGACCTGACTTATTAGCGCGACTGTCCGAGAGCTAGTAGAGTCTCTGTGTCTTGATTCTAGAGTCGATATTTGAATCTTTTAGCACCTAATTGCTGTCTACTTGATGGAAAAACATGCAACTGTTATGTCTGTTCATCACATTAAGGGGAGATGGTTCACTTGTTGGGCGATTTTTGCATGTATTCATTATTTTTCTAGTTTCCTCCCTAGACCTCCATCAAATTTAAAAAAAAAAAAAAAAAAAACATCCATTAGATCCCCCTTCTAGATTAATTTGCACATTTTTCGGTAGAAAAATTTCCCGGCCGAAGGCCGGTTCTTCCGACATTACAGGCTCACTATCGTTCGCCAGGGGAAAAATTGACACATAAATAGCACAAAGGACGAAAAATGGGGCGAAAAGTCTTAAAATCGACTAACTAATGGGGCAAACATCGTAACATCTGAAAACTAATGGGGCTAAACATGAGGGAGAAAGTGGTCCAGAAAACCGGCCCATCCCCCCTTAATGCCAAGTTATAACAATTTATATTTGCATGCAAAATATGGAGCACGAACAGACAAATTTAAAACAAGGAACTTTATCGTTAATATTAAAACTGGGAACTTGAAAATATTGCAGGTGTCAGAATAGTGAAACATGTGATTCCTAGTAAATATTGCAGGTGTCAGAATAGTGAAACATGTGATTCCTAGTGAATATTGCAGGTGTCAGAATAGTGAAACATGTGATTCCTAGTAAATATTGCAGGTGTCAGAATAGTGAAACATGTGATTCCTAGTAAATATTGCAGGTGTCAGAATAGTGAAACATGTGATTCCTAGTAAATATTGCAGGTGTCAGAATAGTGAAACATGTGATTCCTAGTAAATATTGCAGGTGTCAGAATAGTGAAACATGTGATTCCTAGTAAATATTGCAGGTGTCAGAATAGTGAAACATGTGATTCCTAGTAAATATTGCAGGTGTCAGAATAGTGAAACATGTGATTCCTAGTAAATATTGCAGGTGTCAGAATAGTGAAACATGTGATTCCTAGTAAATATTGCAGGTGTCAGAATAGTGAAACATGTGATTCCTAGTAAATATTGCAGGTGTCAGAATAGTGAAACATGTGATTCCTAGTCAATATTGCAGGTGTCAGAATAGTGAAACATGTGATTCCTAGTCAATATTGCAGGTGTCAGAATAGTGAAACATGTGATTCCTAGTAAATATTGCAGGTGTCAGAATAGTGAAACATGTGATTCCTAGTAAATATTGCAGGTGTCAGAATAGTGAAACATGTGATTCCTAGTAAGAACCAAGATAGTCATTATATGCAGATGGCGCGCTAAATTAAGGGGAGGTATTTAGTTTGTTCCCTAGACCTCCATCAAGCTTAAAATTACACCCCCTCGAGTCCCTTTCAAGATAAATTTGTACATTTTTCGGTAGAAAAATGTCCCGGCCAAAGGCCGGTTCCTCTTAAATTACAGGCTCGCTATCGCTCGCCAGGATAAAATAGACACCTGAATTGCACGAAAGGTCTTAATATGGGGTGAAAGTTCTTAAAATCGCTAAACTAATGGGGCAAACGTTTTATAATATCAAAAGCAATGGGGCTAAACATGAGGGAGAAAGGGGTCAAGAAAACAATCCTTCAAGTGGAAACCTCCCCTTAATGCACTGGGAAATTAGCCAACTTTTAGAGCATTCACCCACTCCCACTCTCTCTCTCTCTCTCTCTCTCTGTCTCTCTCTCTCTCTCTCTCTCTCAACCATTATCTTAAATTTAACCCCTTGTCTTTAGTTCGCGTCTGCCGTCCCGTTTCACGTATAATCACTCCCCGTATTAACCTCCCCGCTCCTCCATTACCGACGCATCTCCTCTTCTGTTTTTACCGTCATCAGTCTCCTCCCCCTCCCCTCTCATACACAAGACTTTGGTGGTGGGGGTGGTGGGTGGAGGGTGGGGTTGTGGTGTGGTGGGGGGGGGGGGGGGGGGGGGGGGTGGACTTTGGGTTGGATTTCGGTGGGTTTGGGTACTCGAGTATTGTGAGTGTTATGCAATATTCCTCTCTCTCTCTCTCTCTCTCTCTCTCTCTCTCCCCTCACAAACACTCGCACATATACAATATATAAGAGATAGTTTGAGGAGTGTAGATGGTTTGGATTATTCGAGTACTTTGGAGTGTTGTGCAATTTTCGGCTACTTCCCCTCCCCCTCCCTCACCCACCCACCCACCCACACCCACCCCCACCCACACACAGAAGACTTGGTGGTGTTGGTGGTGGTGTTGGCGGAGTTGGGTAGAATCTACATCTAAGACTCAAAAGGCTAAGTATATAATCTCGATATATCTGAACAACATATAAGCCTTCCTGAAACTGAACATATTATATCGTCTAATATATATATATATATATATATATATATATATATATCGTTTCCACTTGAGGGATTTTTTTTCGAACTTCCTTCTCCCTCGTGTTTAGCCCCATTGCTTTTGATATTTTAAGACGTTCGCCCCATTAGTTTGACGATTTTAAGAACTTTCGCGCCATGTATGTCACTTTTAAGACCTTTCGTGCCATTTAGGTGTAGATTTTTTCCTGGCGAGCGATAGCGAGCCTGTAATTTAAGAGGAATCGGCCTTCGGCCTGGACATTTTTCTACCGAAAAATGTACACATTTATCTTGAAAGGGGGTCTACGGGGTGTAAATTTTAAGATTGATGGAAGTCTAGGGAACTAACTAAAAACCTCCCCTTAACAGGAGGGGGAAGCTACAATGGCCCCGACCAATCACATCTAACCTGCTCACTATATCGTCGTAGAGAAAGGGATGTACACTCTTAAATTTTGTGGTCGATATTTGTCATGTATTAATTATTTTTCTAGTTTCCTCCCTAGACCTCCATCCAACTTAAAATAAAAAACATCCATTAGATCTCCCTTCTAGCATATTTGTACATTTTTCGGTAGAAAAATTTCCCAGCCGAAGGCCGGTTCTTCGAAATGTACAGGCTCACTATCGTTCGCCAGGAAAACAATTGACACCTAAATAGTACGAAAGGTCTTAATATTGACAAGAAAATGGGGCGGAAGGTCTTCAAAATCGACTATCTAATGGGGCAAACATCTTAAAATCTGAAAACTAATGGGACTAAACATGAAGGGGGCCTAGACAAACAACCCATCTCCCCTTTTAAGACACAAATCACGGCCCTATAGGAACCCTCGAACGGTAAAACCAACTTCCAAAATGTAAATATCAAGTACAACCTTTATGAGAACGTGGTACGGTCGCGCTAATAAGTCATGTCCCAGCTGTCATTACGTTTGGCTTGCTCTGTGCTGTATTAATGTCTGTCAGATGTTGAATAGGGTGGGTAAGTGTAGGGACATGTTTGTATATTGCACTGGATATGAAGAAATGAAGCTTAGATATTGATGATACTAAATTATTGATCAAAACATACTTGGTGCCGTGCATCACTTATTAGCGCGATTGTACAGTCGGCCAACTCGGCACCAAGTATATTGTTATCACTAATTGGTATCTGCAATATCTTGGCATTTATTCATCGTTTCGAGTGAGATATACAAACATATTCCTATCTCTACACACCCTATTCAACATCTGACAGACATTAATACAGCACACAGCGAGCAAAACGTAATGACAGCGGCGACACGACTTATTTAGCCAACTGTACACTCTAAAATAAATCGCACACTTCTTGGTTACATAATTATTTTGGCTGAGCATTCCTTGATTTCGGCCCTGTCACTCTTTCATCTCTGGGGGAGGCACTCGTCACAGGCAGTTTTGTCTTTTGGCTCCTTCATCCACATAGAACAAGAAGTGTTAGCTGTAAGTTTGTTCTCCCTAGGTGACACATGGATAATCTAGGTGACACATGGATAATCTAGGTGACACATGGATAATCTAGGTGACACATGGATAATCTAGGTGACACATGGAAAATCTAGGTGACACATGGATAATCTAGGTGACACATGGAAAATCTAGGTGACACATGGATAATCTAGGTGACACATGGATAATCTAGGTGACACATGGATAATCTAGGTGACACATACCAATCTAGGTGACACAGACCAATCTAGGTGACACAAGCCATTCAATGTGACACCTGAATAATCTCTGCATCACCTGAATAATCTAAGCGACACGTACCAATATAGGTAACACGAACCATTCTAGGCGACACATGGATAATCTAGGTGGCACATGGCTACTCTAGGTGACACATGGATAATCTAGGTGACACATGGATACTCTAGGTGACACATGGATAATCTAGGTGACACATGGATAATCTAGGCGACACATGGATAATCTAGGTGACACATGGATAATCTAGGTGACACATGGATAATCTAGGTGACACATGGATACTCTAGGTGACACATGGATACTCTAGGTGACACATGGATAATCTAGGTGACACATGCGGCCACCCCAGACAAACCACTTAGCCAAATTAACGAGCATCCTTCCTGTAACTGATAATAATATAGGGTTATTGCTCACAGGCTAATTTAGGCGAGTACCCCACACATTAAGGGGGAGGGTTCACTTTTGGTAGATTTTTTAATGTATTTATTTTTCTAGTTTACTCCCTAGACCTCCATCAAACTTCAAAAATCAACCCCAGGAGCCCCCTTCAAGATATATTTATACATTTTTCGGTAGAAAAATTTCCCGGCCGAAGGCCGGTTCCTCATAAATTACAGGCTCGCTATCGCTCGCCAGGAAAAAACCGACACCTAAATGACACGAAAAGTCTTAATATTGACAAAGAAAAGGGGCGAAAGGTCTTAAAATCGCCAAACTAATGAGCCGAACGTCATACAATTTGAAAACTAATGGGGCTAAACATGAGGAAGAAGGGGGACCAGAAAAAAGACCCACCCTCTCCCCTCAATTTGTTTCAATTAGGATAATGCAGGGGAGCGGGAGGACAGACAGACAGACAGACAGACAGACAGACAGACAGGGGTAGCCAGTCTTTATATGGGTCCCGGATTGGTCAACCTTTTACTACGGGGCCATTATGGGGACGTCCTTTTTCATTTTAGTCTGGCTATATTTAGACGATTAACCCTTTCAAGCTCCAATAAGCGTTTTTGTTCTGTTTGTGGCTACTATTAGACGATTTTATTCAGATTAGTAACGGTATATGGAAGTCAAAGGGTTGATGGAGATAGTATTTACCCTTTTAACGCCCACAGATCCTTCCTAAGCTGCATGCTTCAAAGGGTTAAGCGAGTTTCCTTGCTAAACCTCTATCAAGCTTAATAAAATACCCCCTAGACCCCCTTTCAATATATATGTGTACATTTTTCGGTAGAAAAATGTCACGGCCGAAGGCCGGTTCCTTCTGAAATTACAGGCTCGCGATAATGGCACGAAAGGTCTAAATGGAAATGGGGCGAAAGGTATCAAAATCGCCAAACTAATGGAAAAAACGTCTTAAAACCTCAACACGAATATGCTAAACATGATGAGGGAGAAGGGGTCCATAAAAAGCGAGTACTACCCCCTTAACCTCATCCAGTACGAGTGTATTCGAACCCACGACTTGTCTTACATTCCTAATCCAAGTTAAGGGGGTAGTGCTTGGTTTTTGGTCTGTGTATATATATATATATATATATATATATTTTTTTTTTTTTTTTTTTTTTTACTTGCCTCGCTAGACCTCCATCAAGTTTAAGTATACATCCCCTAGACGCCCTTTCAAGATAAATTTGTAAATTTTTCGGTTTCCTTCTCAAATTACAGGCTCGCTATCGCTCGCCGGAAAAAAATCGACACCTAAATGGCACGAAAGATCTAAATACTGACAAAGAAATGGGGCGAAAGTTCTCAAATCCCCAAACTAATGAAACGAACGTCTGAAAATGTCAAAACTAATATGCTAAACTTGAGGGAGAAGGGGGTCCATAAAAAGCGACTACCTCCCCCTTAAATATATTGGTCTACACATGAGCGTTGATTGTGATTGGTCTACACATGAGCGTTGATTGTGATTTATAATGACAAATTTATAGCGGGTCTTTATTTGTTGTAGTACCATTAGGGATGGGGTATTGCATGTGATAATCTCTCTCTCTCTCTCTCTCTCTCTCTCTCTCTCTCTCTCTCTCTCTCTCTCTCTCTCTCTCTCTCTCTCTCTCTCTCTCTCTCTCTCTCTCTCTCTCTCTCTATCTCTCTCTCTCTCTCTCTCTCTCTCTCTCTCTCTCTCTCTCTCTCTCTCTCTCTCTCTCTCTCTCTCTCTCTCTCTCTCTCTCTCTCTCTCTCTCTCGTACAAAATAATTGGCTTTATAGGCAGGTCATTTGAGCATAATTCCAAAGAAGTTATCCTAACCCTTTACAATTCCTTAGTCCGCCCTCTTCTGGAATACTGCGTTCAATCCTGGTGCCCTTATTACCAAAAAGATAGACAAGCTAGAACGAGTTCAACGTAGAGTTACCAAAATTATACCTAGCCTAAAGAACAAACCATACGAGGAGCGTCTTAGAGAATTAAATCTATTTCCTTTAACCCAGCGCAGATTAAGAGGTGACTTAATTCAAGTGTTCAAAATCATCAAAGGCATCGACAATATGAACTGTAGTAAGTACTTCACTATCGACCAATCTAATTACACGCGGGGAAACGGGTGCAAAGTTATTGGTAAATCTTTTAACTCACACGAAGCTAAACATTTCTTCTTCAATCGAGTTTTCAACTTATGGAATGGGCTTCCCCGAGATGTTATAGACTGCAGCACCGTCGATTCATTTAAACTTCGCCTAGACAAATATCTCGCATCAAACCCGCGACTGACTGCGTTTGTAAATTAATAACTTTATTTTATCCTCCCCTCAGTTACTAACCCATCTGTCCCCTACTAACTTCCTAATCCTGCCACGGACATTAGTTCCAGGGCAGTAGTTCCCTTTCCAATGTTCCCTTACCCACTCTAAACCACTGTCTATACACTTGATCCTCAGTGTTTTGGAGGACAAGCAGCCTAGAAGGGTCACTAGATATGTTGTTGCTTGATTTCCTTTGTACTCCTTTGTATTCACTGGTATTCATTTATTGCTGTGGTTTACTGTTGCCTTTTTTATTTGTTTTTGTCCCCCCCCCCACCCAATTTTTTTTTTAAGTGATAAAGAGCCAATTTCAAGGTACGTTAGAGTCAAAATTTCTGGACACGTGGAGTTTGAAGCCGTTTAAGTCGTAGGATGAAGGAAAGATAAATTGAGGTTGAGATTTCCAGAGTTTACTTGTTGAATGGAAGACAGACTGGGAAAATCGGTTCACTCTTGGGTTAGAAAGTTGAACAGAATAGGGTTGTCATTTTGATTGTCACTCGCTCTTAACCCCTTCTGTACCGGCGGGGTATTTTTTACCTAATTCAGGCTACTATTAGACGATTGTATTCAGTTTAAATGGGGACTCCAGCAATTAACAGCCTTCGAACTATCTCACTTAACCCTTTTTAACACCAGACCTGTGAGAGTTCCGTATGGAGCTCAGTGGTCTGTTTAAGGGGAGATCTCCACGTGAGGGATTTTTTTCTTGACCCCTTTCTCCCTCATGTTTAGCCCCTTGCTTTTGATATTATAAAACGTTTGCCCCATTAGTTTAGCGATTTTAAGAACTTTCACCCCATATTAAGACCTTTCGTGCAATTCAGGTGTCGATCTTATCCTGGCGAGCGATAGCGAGCCTGTAATTTAAGAGGAACCGGCCTTCGGCCGGGAAATTTTTCTACCGAAAAATGTAAAATTTATCTTGAAAGGGACTGGAGGGGGTGTAATTTTAAGCTTGATGGAGGTCTATGGAACAAACTAAATACCTCCCCTTAATGAAGGTCTAGGGAACCAACTAAATACCTCCCCTTAATCTGCTCTACATAACTAACTAACTAACCACAGATCCTTCTTTTCTTACCTCTCCATAATTGTCTTTCCCACTTCTTTACACCTCGTCTTTTAATAACTCTTTAAGGGGAGGTTTTTAGTTTGGTCTCTAGATATCCACCAAGCTTAAGATTACACCTCCTTGAGCCCCTTTCAAGATAAATTCGTACATTTTTCGGTAGAGAAATGTCCCGGCTGAAAGCCGGTTCCTCTTAAATTACAGGCTCGCTATCGCTCGCCAGGATAAAATCGACACCTAAATGGCACGAAAGGTCTTAAAATTGACAGAAATGGGTCGAAAGTTCTTAAAATTGTTAAAATAATGGGGCGAACGGATTAAAATTAGAAAAGCAATGGGGCTAAACATGAGGGAGAAAGGAGTCAAGAAAAAAATCCCGTAAGTGGAAATCTCCCCTTAACCCTACCTCTCGTGTTTATACCCTATTGTCTCTACCCATACATCGTCTATTTAAACCTCTTTACCCATACCTCTAATCTCTATATCCTGTTTTGTCTACCCATACTTCTCCATACCTCGTTTATCCATACCTCTAGTCTCTATATCCAACTGTGTCTACCCATACCTCGTTCATTTAAACCTCTTTATCCATACCTCTAGTCTCTATATCCAACTGTGTCTACCCATACCTCTCCATACCTCGTTCATCCATGCCTCTAGTCTCTATATCCAACTGTGTCTACCCATACCTCTCCATACCTCGTTTATCCATACCTCTTAGTCTCTATATCCAACTGTGTCTACCCATACCTCTCCATACCTCGGCTATTTATAGCTTTTTATACATACCTCTTAGTCTCTATATCCAACTGTCTCTACCCATGTTTCTCTATACCTAGTTTATCCATACCTCTAGTCTCTATATCCAACTGTGTCTACCCATACCTCTCCATACCTCGGCTATTTATAGCTCTTTATCCATACCTCTTAGTCTCTATATCCAACTGTCTCTACCCATGTCTCTCCATACCTCGTTTATCCATACCTCTAGTCTCTATATCCAACTGTCTCTACCCATGTCTCTCTATACCTAGTTTATTATTACCGATTTACCCATAGCTCTCGTCTCTATATCCAACTGTGTCTACCCGTACCTCCCCACACTTGGCCAGGTAGCATGACGTCCTGACAACCCTTCCCTTCCCTCTCTCTCCCACGATGCACATTCAAACGTCGGCCCGATGTTAAAAATGAATACCCTGCTTCCCCAAGGGCCCGATCAGGAGGGGGTTACGGCCTCATTAGCCTACATTACCACGGCCCCGGCATATGATTATCGGCCATAAGGTATGATGAAGACTTCAGGGGAGATGGACCGCGTTTTTTTTTTTTTTTTTTTTTCTATTAATTCATTCGCTCCTTAGTTTTCTCGCTAGACCTCCATCAAGCTTAGAAAAATACCCCCTAGACTCCCCTTCAAGATAATTTGTAAATTTTTTGGTAGAAAAATGTCCCAGCCGAAGGCCGGTACCTCTTAAAATTTCAGGCTCGCTATCGCTCGCCAGGAAATAATCGATACCTAAATGGCACGAAAGGTTTTAAAAATGACAACAAAATGGGGCGAAAGGTGTTAAAATCGCCAAACTAATGGGCCGAACGTCTTATAATCTCAAAACAAATGGGGTTCAACACGAGGTAGAAAGGGGACCAGAAAAACGACCCATCTCCCCTTAATCTCAACGGTCCATCCACGGTATAGTAACGTAGAAAGGTAGACGCGCCTAATTGTTGAACTCATACACGAAGGCTTCTAAAAGGCCGTAAACAGACGGGCGTCTTCTTCTTCTTTTTTCTTCCGTGACTGTCACGTTTATCTGTATCGTCCATGGTACTATCCTAGACCACAGAGTAGTTTGATACACAACTTTGAAGTCCCTTAAGGGGAGGTATTTAGTTTGTTCCCTAGACCTCCATCAAGCTTAAAATTACACCCCCTTGAGTCCCTTTCAAGATAAATTTGTACATTTTTCGGTAGAAAAATGTCCCGGCCGAAGGCCGGTTCCTCTTAAAATACAGGCTCGCTATCGCTCGCCAGGATAAAATCGACACCTGAATGGCACGAAAGGTCTTAAAATGGGGTGAAAGTTCTTAAAATCGCAAAACTAATGGGGCAAACGTTTTATAATATCAAAAGCAATGGGGCTAACCATGAGGGAGAAAGGGGTCAAGAAAAAATTCCCTCAAGTGGAGATCTCCCCTTAAAGTTAACTATTTATCTCTACAATAATCCATATGCTGGCAGGGGATTTTATTCTTTGAACACTGTTCTGTATATCGGTGAACACATAAATTGATCAATGTCCCTAATTTGAGTGTAACTACTAACCTTAGCCAATATCTCCGCAGCACAAGTTCTTGGCTTCCCCATAATATGAAAAAGAAATGTTTAGGGCGATGGAATAACTAAATGTTTAGGACAATGGAATAACTAAATTTCCTGGACATCAGTACACGCTCAGGTCACAAATGAAGTGGCCTTATTTGAATTGGGAGACGATACAGGAGTCATTGTGTGACGTCACATAGGCCCAAACAAGTGACTGTCGTGGTTCCAATACTACCGCCATGCGTCTACCTTCTATGTTACTATACCGTGGGTCCATCAGTCTCACCTTAAAGGGGGGGGGGGGGGGGATCAAACTCGGGACCCGTAAGTTATGAAACCCTTAGAAATGTCTTCGATGTGAGATGACTTACACGCCGCACACTATCCTTTGTGAGATGTGAGATGACTTACACGCCGCACACTATCCTTTGTGAGATGTGAGATGACTTACACGCCGCACACTATCCTTTGTGAGATGTGAGATGACTTACACGCCGCCCACTATCCTTTGTGAGATGTGAGATGACTTACACGCCGCACACTATCCTTTGTGAGATGTGAGATGACTTACACGCCGCACACTATCCTTTGTGAGATGTGAGATGACTTACACGCCGCACACTATCCTTTGTGAGATGTGAGATGACTTACACGCCGCACACTATCCTTTGGCCAGATGGTTGCAGGTATACTGTAGGCTTGGTAATATTGGTCTGTTTATTGTCCATCTGGCGGTAAATTGCCATGTTTTGTTTACTCGGCTATCACGGCATAAAACGATATACTGTAGCTCCTTCCTATATTTCGTTCGGTATGTATGTACAGTATGTATGTATGTATGTATGTATGTATGTATGTATGTATGTATGTATGTATGTATATCCCCACTTTTCCTATTTTTATTTTTATTTTCTATTTTACTCTATTTTTTATAATTTTCATTATTTTGTATTTAGTTCGGTATGCACTACGAAAATACCTGCCTGATTCCGAATTAGATATGAGTGATATAAAGTTCTAAAGATTTGCTTCCTTCCACTGAAAAACAAAAATCTATCTGGTATCTACTAATTATAATGTTCGAATTATTGAAAGATACTTGCCATTTTAACCTCATTTTCGTTGGGCCAACTTTAAGGGGGTGACTTGCTTTTTGTTCTCCCTTTCTCCCTTTCTTTGGCTTGTATCCATTTGATCCCATTCAGCCAATTGATTTAAGATGTTTATCCCCATCCAGGTGTTGATTTGTTCCTGGCGAGCGATAGCAAGCCAGCATTGTATTGAGAAATCCGGCTTCCCCGGAGACATTTTTCTATCGAAAAATGTACCAATTTAGACTGCTGTCAATTTTTTTTTTTTTAAATATGCTGGCTCGCTACAGCTCGCCAGGAAAAAATCGCCACCTGGATGGTGATAAACGTATTAACACAGTAGGCTGAATGGGGCCGAATGGATACAACCCAGAGAGAGAAAAAAAGCAGGTCACCCCCCTTAACAATGTAACAGTAGCTAGAAACGTACGTTAATTCATATACTCCCTATACTGTACAGTTCACCTTCCTTGCGTTAAATACAGTTCACCTTCCTTGCGTTAAATAACACTAACAATACTTAAAGTACCCAAACTCACCGAAACTCAACCAAACACCACCACCACTACAACCACCACTACCACTACCACCACCACCACCACAACCACAACCACCACCACAACCACAACCACCACCACAACCACAACCACCACCACAACAACCACCACCACCACAACCACCACCACCACCACAACCACCACCACCACCAACACCACCACCACCACCAACACCACTACCACCACCACCCACCACTACTACCACCACCACCACCACCACCACTACCACCACCACACCACCACCACCACCACTACCACCACCACCACCACCACCACCACTTCCTCCACAACCACCACCACCACCACCACCACCACTACCACTACCACCACCACCACCACCACCACAACCACCACCACCACCACCACAACCACCACCACCAAGTGTTCTGTGTGAGGGGGGAGGGAAGTAGCCCAATATTGCATAACACCACCACCACCACCACCACCACCAAGTGTTCTGTGTGAGGGGGGAGGGAAGTAGCCCAATATTTCATAACACCACCATCACCACCACCACCACCAAGTGTTCTGTGTGAGGGGGGAGGGGAGTAGCCCAATATTGCATAACACTCAAAATACTCGAATACCCAAAACCATGAATACTCTTCAAAAACGATGGCTTACGTATATACTATGTATGAGTGTTTATGAGGGCGGGGGTTAAACGAACATTACCACTCTAAATACTCCAGTACCCAAACCCACCGAATTCAACCCAATTCCCCCCCCCCCCCCCCACCACCACCACCACCCCCGTCTTCTTCAGTGTTCTGGGGACGAGACTGATGACCGTAAAAACAGAAGAGGAGATGCGTCGGTAATGGACGAGCGGGGGGTTAATACGGGCAATGATTATACGCCAAAGTGTCCGGGGGGGGGGGGGGGGGCACGCAGAAGAAAAGGGGCTACATTTAAGATAAAGGTTGGAAGCGGGAGAGAGAGAGAGAGAGACTTACATAGATACACAGACTCCGACCCCTATTAGGCATTCCGGATTAAATGCTTAACATAGAATTTGCTACCCAAAAATAAATTAAGGGTAGCAAAGCAGAAGGCTCTCTCCCCACCCACCATCCGTCCGACCGTGGATCGGCATCAAATATAGTTTGGGATACACGGCCCCCAGCAGAACGAGAACATTCATAGTAACGGAGGAAGTTGAGATATATTGTATACCACTGATGCTTAAGGGGAGGTATTTAGTTTGTTCCCTAGACCTCCATCAAGCTTAAAATTACACCCCCTTGAGTCCCTTTCAAGCTAAATTTGTACATATTTCGATACAAAAATTTCTCCGGCGAAGCCGGATTTCTCCATACAATGCTGGCTCGCTATCGCTCGCCAGGAATAAATCGACACCTGGATGGGGATAAACGTCCTAAAACAGTTGGCTGAATATGACCGAATGGATACAAACCAGGGAAAGAGAGAAAAGGAGAGAAAGATAAAACAATCCGGTGACCCTCCTTAAGAGGAGGTCTTTAGTTTGTTCCCTAGACCTCCATCAAGCTTAAAATTACACCCCCTTGAGTCCCTTTCAAGATAAATTTGTACATTTTTCGGTAGAAAAATGTCCCGGCCGAAGGCCGGTTCCTCTTAAATTACAGGCTCGCTATCGCTCGCCAGGATAAAATCGACACCTGAGTTACACGAAAGGTCTTAATATGGGGTGAAAGTTCTTTAAATCGCTAAACTAATGGGGCAAACGTTTTATAATATCAAAAGCAATGGGGCTAAACATGAGGGAGAAAGGGGTCCAGAAAAACAATCCTCAAGTGGAGATCTCCCCTTAAGGTGACATGGGCTGTTGTTCTGGTCACCCTTCTCCCTCATGCTTACCCCCAATAGTGTTCAGATGTTATGAAGTTCGCCCCATTAGTTAGGCGATTTTAATACCTTTCGCCCCATTTCTTCGTCAATATTTAGACCTTTCGTGCTATTTAGGTGTCGATTTTTTCCCTGGCGAACGATAGTGAGCCTGTAATGTTGGAAGAACCGGCCTTCGGCCGGGAAATTTTTATACCGAAAAATTTACAATTTAATCTAGAAGTGGGATCTAATGGATGTTTTTTTTAAATTTGATGGAGGTCTAGAGAGGAAACTAGAAAGATAATGAATACATGCACAAATCGCCCAAAAAGTGAACCATTTCCCCTTAACCTATTTTTTTTCTCCTTTTGTTACCCGTATTACACCAACCTCCTCGAAATGGATGTCTAGCCTCTTTGTTATTGTGTCAGTTGTATTACATTGTACCACTTTCTCTGGCAGTTAGTTCCACTCGTTGACCACACTGTAGGTGAAAACATGCTTTGTGACATCCAGGTGTGTATTCGGAAAGCTCAGCCACAAAATGATAAATAAAAAGATCAGTCAACATTTTTAGGTAAAATTCTAGCAATGGCTCCAAATCGATTTTAGCATTTATTTATTTTTAATTCCCTAGTTTTCCTTCATATTTCATGTTTTGTAATATTAAAAATTTATGCAATTTAATTTTTGGTACCATTCAAAAGTACTGCAACAAACGAGACACTACAATATGTTATGATAGCCCAGATGCTTCAGACCTTGGCTTTAAAGGTTCAAAGATCCGAACTGGTGTAACTTTATGCTTACGTCTTTAGTCACCTTATGCGCTCTCTCTCTCTCTCTCTCTCTCTCTCTCTTTCTCTCTCTCTCTCTCTCTCTCTCTCTCCCGCCTATAAGGTACGGCGCCCACAACCCCCCATATTTCGCCCGCCCTCATATTAGGAATACATTTGCGTCCTTTTCGGATTCATTAACCGTATTTATTGGTCCATTAAGGCGTCGCGTTCGTGGCCGCGTGTAAACGAACGCCGCGTGACCGATGTAATTAGTGGCTTGGCGGCGTGTAATGACAGGGAGAGGGAGAGAGAGGGAGAGGAGGAGAGAGAGAGGGAGAGGGAGAGGGAGAGGGAGAGAGAGAGAGAGATGGGGAGGAGAGGTGGGGGTATGCAGGGTGATAGATAGATAGATATATAGATAAATAGATAGACAGAGAGAGAGAGAGAGAAAGAGAGAAGAGATGGGGAGGAGAAGAGGGAGGGAGACAGGCAGATAGAGAGAGAGAGATGGGGAGGAGAGGAGGTAGGCAGGGAGATAGATAGATAGATAGATAGAGATAGAGAGAGAGAGAGAGAGAGAGAGAGAGAGAGAGAGAGAGAGAGAGCGGGGGTATGATTTACAAGGACATGTTATACCCCGTTCCAAACATCTTGAACATCAACTTCCATTAACTCACAAATAACTATAGTCGGTTTATTTCCAGCTAATGGCAAATTGAACCCTTTAGCTGCTGATTTCTCCATGCTTAATGAACAAATATGAAACTACTGTGTCTCTGCATCATCGCATTCCCAAGTCCTCATAACCAGCATCATAATTCTCCACAAAATCTTCGTAATAACTAAGTAATTAAGGGGAGATCTCCACTTGAGGGATTTTTTTCTTGACCCCTTTCTCCCTCATGTTTGGCCCCATTGCTTTTGATATTATAAAACGTTTGCCCGATTAGTTTAGCGATTTTAAGAACTTTCACCCCATATTAAGACCTTTCGTGCAATTCAGGTGTCGATTTTATCCTGGCGAGCGATAGCGAGCCAGTAATGTAAGAGGAACCGGCCTTCGGCTGGGGGACATTTTTCTACCGAAAAATGTATAAATTTATCTTGAAAGGGACTCAATTTTAAGCTTGATGGAGATCTAGGGAACAAACTAAATACCTCCCCTTAAGGTGAAGATATGGCAATTTACCATCAGCTCGACAAAAATAGACTAGTGCAATCGAGCTAATACATCCGAATACAATCGAGCTAATACAGTACATCCGAATAAAATCGAGGTTCACACTCTCTTGTCAACTTAAGACGAGATTTTCACTTAAGGCGGGCCGGTTTTATGAACCACTTTCTCCCTCATGTTTAGCCCCATTAGTTTTCAGATGTTAAGATGTTTGCCCCATTAGTTAGTCGATTTTAAGACCTTTCGCCCCATTTCTTCGTCAATATTTAGACCTTTCGTGCTATTTAGGTATCGATTTTTTTCCCCTGGCGAACGATAGTGAGCCTGTAATGTTGGAAGAACCGGCCTTCGGCTGGAACTTTTTCTACCGAAAAATTTACAAATTAATCTAGAAGGGGGATCTAATGGATGTTTTATTAAATTTGATGGAGGTCTAGGGAGGAAACTAGAAAAATAATGAATACATGCGAAAATCGGTCAAAAAGTGAACCATCCCCCCTTAAGGGGGGATTTCCACTTGGGAGATTTTTTCTGGACCCCTTTCTCCCTCATGTTTAGTCCCATTGCTTTTGAGATTTTAAGACGTTTGCCCCAGTAGTTTGGCGATTTTAAGAGCATTCGCCCCATTTCTGTCAATTTTAACACTTTTCGTGCCATTTAGGTGTCGATTTTTTCCTGGCGAGAGATAGCGAGCCTGTAATTTAAGACGTACCGGCCTTCGGCCGAGACACTTTTCTACCGAAAAATGTACAAATTTATCTTGAAAGGGGGCTTAGAGGGTGTCTTTTTAAGCTTGATGGAGGTCTAGGGAACAAACTAAAAACCTCCCCTTAAGGAGTTGCTTTCACTAAAGGGATAAAGACTATCTCATTTAATCCTCTGACTTCCACATACCCTTGACAATCCTCTGACTTCCACATACCCTTGACAATCCTCTGACTTCCACATACCCTTGACAATCCTCTGACTTCCACATACCCTTGACAATCTGAATACAAGTTATAATAATACAAGTTATAATAATACAATAGTTATAATAATACAATAGTTATAATAATACAATAGTTATAATAATACAATAGTTATAATAATACAATAGTTATAATAATACAATAGTTATAATAATACATAGTTATAATAATACAATAGTTATAATAATACAATAGTTATAATAATACAATAGTTATAATAATACAATAGTTATAATAATACAATAGTTATAATAATACAATAGTTATAATAATACAATAGTTATAATAATAGCCAGAAAACAGAAATGACACGCGCAGCAGTATCGCGAAAGGGTTAAGAGGGGGATGGTTGTTTTTGGTCTATTTATTTATTTATTTGATTTTTCGGTTTCCTCTCTGGACCTCCATCATGAATAAAAATGGCACTCCCAAGACCCCCGAACGAGATTAATTTGTACATTTTTCGATAGAAAAATGTCCCAGCCGAAGGCCGGTTCCTCCTAAATTTACAGGCTCGCTATCGCTCGCCAGGAAAAAATTGACACCTAAATGGCACGAAATGTCCTAGTATTGACAAATAAATGGTGTGAAAGGTCTTAAAACCGCTAAACTAATGGAAATAACGTCTTATAATATCAAAACTAATGGGGTTAAACATGAAGGAGAAGGGAGTCCAGAAAAACAACAATCCTCCCCCCTTAAACTATGGTACGAGAGGCTTTCGGAAGGTAAGGGATAAAAGACAAAATACAAACCAATTACAAAAGAGGACAGGATAACAGGCTAACACACACACACACACACACACACACACACACACACACACACATACATATAATCCCACAATTGAAAGCGAGTCACATAAAAATACATAAAAGCACATAAAAACAACCTCGTTCACGAAGGCATAGAACACACACACACACACACACACACACACACAATTAAAAAACCCTTCGTATAAAAACACAAACAACATGCCCATTCACGAAGGCGCGCACACACACACACACACACACACACACTTGAAAACCCTTCACATAAAACATAAAACAATACACATTCACGAAGGCATAGAGCACACACACACACACACACACACACACACACACACACACACACTGAAAATCGAACCGAACAGCGAACTGTGATCATATACAAAAAGCAGCATTACACACGACTCTATAACAGCCAAGAGAAACGATGGGGGAACAGTTTTCAATAGAGAGAGGGAGGGAGGGGTGGGGAGGGGAGGGAAGGGGGACATAGAGGGGTCAGGGAGGCGGGAGGGGGGGAAAGGGAGGGGGCAAGGGTGGCGGGAGGGGTAGGGAATGAGAGGGGGCATAGAGGGGGGTCAGAGAAGGGAGCAGGGGGGGGGGGGGGGGCATAGAGGGGGGCCGGAAGGGGGCAGGGAGGCGGGAGGGTAGAGAGGACGGCGGAGGGGGAGGATGGGTAGGAAAAGAGAGTGGGGGTACAGGGAGGCAGGGGAGTAAAGAGGGGGCGGAGGGGTAGGAAAAGAGAGATGGGGGCAAGGGGGGGCAGAGGGGGAAAGGGACAAGGGGGCAGAGAGGGGGGGAGAGAGGGGGGAGGGGTAGGGAGGGGGGAGGGGGGTAGAGAGGGGGGAGGGGTAGAGAGGGGGGGAGAGGTAGAGAGGGGGAGAGGGGTAGAGAGGGGTAGAGAAGGGGAGGAGGGGTAGGGGGAAAGAGAGAGAAGGGGGTGGGCAAATGGGCAAGGGAGCAGAGAGGAGGGAAAGAGGGAGGGCAGGGGGGAAAGAGGGAGAGGAGGGGTAGAGAGAGAGAGAGAGATATAGGGAAAGAGAGGAGGCTGGGGAGTAGAGAGGGGGCGGAGGGGTAGGGAAAGAGAGAGAGAGAGAGAGAGAGAGAGAGAGAGAGAGAGAGAGAGAGAGAGAGAGAGAGAGAGAGAGAGAGAGAGAGAGAGAGAGAGAGAGAGAGAGGGGGGGGGGGGGCAGTTAGGCTAAAGGCAGAGCGGGCCATTACTCTTAACACCGAACGAGGCCGAATATTAGAAAACCATGAAAAAGTGCCGGTGGGGCGCTTCCCGTAATCCTAACATAACATAAGACCTGACTGTTACTGCGTGTGTGTAGCTGTGTGTCTGTCTATTGTGTGTATATGTGTCTGTACATACGAACTTATATGCGCGTACGTTCACTCGTCCATGAACGTGCTCAGGCATGCGGATGCGTATATATTTCACTCCTGCATGCGTGTGTGTATGTGTTTGTGTGTGTGTGTGTGTGTGTGTGTGTGTGTGTGTGTGTGTGTGTGTGTGTACTATGTTTTTTCAAGAATTACAAATTGAAGGAAATTATTGTCTGTACTGACGAGAACGAGTACAATAAATATATGTATACGTTTACTGAGGGGGGGGGGGGGGGGGTTCTGGCCCCCCTATAAGGTTTCAGATTTTAGGACGATAGGCTCATTAGTTTGGCGATTTTGAGACTTTTCGCCCAATTTCTATGTCAATATTAAGACTTTTCGTGTCATTTAGGTGTCGACTATTTTCCTGCCGAGCGATAGCGAGGCTGTAATATAGATCTAGTAAAGAGATATTCGGGATTGTTTTTAATGCTTAGGAGAAAACTAATATATATATATATATATATATATATATATATATATATATATATATATATATATACTATAAATAAAAATAAAATAGGCCTACATAAAATATATACACAAATATATCGACTTACTAAATAAACCCTCCCCCCTTAAATGTACAATAAACCCTCCCCCCTTAAATGTACAATAAACCCTCCCCCCTTAAATGTACAATAAACCCTCCCCCCTTAAATGTACAATAAACCCTCCCCCCTTAAATGTACATTAAACCCTCCCCCTTAAATGTACAATAAACCCTCCCCCCTTAAATGTACAATAAACCCTCCCCCCTTAAATGTACAATAAACCCTCCCCCCTTAAAATGTAACAATAAACCTCCCCCCTTAAATGTACAATAAACCCTCCCCCTTAAATGTACAATAAACCCTTCCCCCTTAAATGTACATTAAACCCTCCCCCCTTAAATGTACATTAAACCCTCCCCCTTAAATGTACAATAAACCCTCCCCCTTAAATAAACCCTGCCCCCTTAAATGTACAATAAACCCTCCCCCCTTAAATGTACAATATTGATGAGTGTGATTTGTCTCCACAGTATAATTAGCTCGTTCGGTTGTTGACATTATGCAATAAATGTATATATATGAGAGAGAGAGAGAGAGAGAGAGAGAGAGAGAGAGAGAGAGAGAGAGAGAGAGAGAGAGAGAGACCTCGTATGGGAAACTAACTCAAAACAAAATTACAACTCGGCATAGTCGATTTTTTCCATATGACGGCAAAATTGGCCACTTGCGAGTTTCAGGCTATAAGGAAGTTGGAGCTGTAAACATCGATAATCAATAGAAATGCAATAATAATGTAGGTTTTTGATGGCTAAATGGTATGTTGAATTGGGTTTTATGTATTTATAAATGTACTACGACCGTATTTTAGCTGTAAAGTCTGTTAAATATCGATGTCTACAGCTCCAACTTCCTTATAGAACGAAACTCGCAAGTGGTTAATTGCTATATCTCCATATCCATCTGCTATTACGAACATTGTGTAGCATAATTTGTTATTCATCATAAAAACTTGCTCTTTACATGATGCAGAGACATGGAACTTTTATGTTGTTCCATTAACTATCAACAAATCAGCTGCTAAAGGATTCAATTTAGTGTCAGATAAAATTAAACCGACTTTAGTTCTACATGTGTGTGTGGCTGTGTGTGTGTGTGTGTGTGTGTGTGTGTGTGTGTGTGTGTGTGTGTGTGTGTGTGTGTGTGTGTGTGTGTGTGTGTGTGTGTGTGTGTGTTCTACATGTGTGTATCTATGGGTGATAGAAGTTTGTCAGTGTGTATGGCTGTGTGTGTCGCTGTGTGTGTGTGTGTGTGTGTGTGTGTGTGTGTGTGTGTGTGTGTGTGTGTGTGTGTGTGTGTGTGTATTATACATGTGTGGCTATGGGTGATAGGAGTTTGTCGGTGGTGTGGCTGTGTGTGTGGTGTGTGTGTGTGGCGGTGTGTGTGTGTTATACATGTGTGGCTATGGGTGATAGGAGTTTGTCGGTGTGTGTGGCTGTGTGTGTGTGTGTGTGGCTGTGTGTGTGTGTGTGTGTGTGTTATACATGTGTGGCTATGGGTGATAGGAGTTTGTCGGTGTGTGTGGCTGTGTGTGTGTGTGTGTGTGTGTGTGTGTGTGTGTGTGTGTGTGTTATACATGTGTGGCTATGGGTGATAGGAGTTTGGCGAGTACTAATATGAAAATACGAAGGGGAATTAGCGAGTTTGTGAAATTGCCCGGGTGTTAGTGGGTGTTTCATGCGTGTGTGATTGTGAAAGGGGTGTTGTTGCAGTGAGTGTATTGGGCATTAGTGTTTTATTCGAGTGTGATTAGCTTTTATATTTGATATCAACTGCATAGAGCCGATTTTATGAGGCTTAGGAAGGATATGTGGTAGCTAAAAGGACTCATTGAGACAGTCTGTAGCCTTTTAATGGATAGATGTCCTTCCTAAGTTGATTAAAATCGTCTAATAGTTGCCAGAATATAATGAAAAGGACGTCACTTGTAATAGGTCAGGTCAGGTGAAGGTATTGAGGGATAAGCCTTTTACAATGGCACCTCGTATCTACATTCTACTTTTCCTAATGTTCTGAAGAGTGTAGAGAGGGGAGAAGGGGTGTTGGAGAGAGAGGAAGCTGTTGGAGTGGCTTTGTTATATAAGGACGGGGCAGTGGGAAGAGCGTGACGTGTATTCCAAGATGGCCGCCGCTACCAAATGTAAACAAACTACCGAGAGAGGCACCTTAAGGGGGATGACCTGCATTTGTTCTGTCCTGTTCTATCTTTCTCTGGCTTGTATCCATTTGGCCCCATTCAGCCTACTGTTTTAAGATGTTTATCCCCATCCAGGTGTCAATTTTGTACTGGTGAGCGGTAGCGAGCCAGCATATTTTTTATTTTTGTTTGACAGCAGGCTAAATTTGTACATTTTCCGATAGAAAATGTCTCCGGCGAAGCCGGATTTCTTCGTATAATGCTGGCTCGCTATCGCTCGCCAGGAAGAAATCGACACCTAGATGGGGATAAACGTCTTAAAATAGTTGGCTGAATGGGGCCGAATGGATACAAGCCAGAGAAAGAGAGAAAAGGACAGAAATAACAAAAAACAGGTCACCCCCCTTAAAGGGACAGTGGTTCATTTTTGGGTCTATTTATTTATGTATTCATATATTTTTTAATTTCCTCCGAACACCTCCATCAAGCTAGGAGAAAAAACCACCCGTTTTTAGACCCCCATCCAAGAGAAAATTTTGTACATTTTTCGGCTCGACTCCCCGGGTTTTCCTATATTTCAGGCTGGCTAACGCTCGCCAGGAAATGATCGACACCTCAATGGCACGAAAGGTCTTAAAATTGACAACGAAATGGGGCGAAAGGTGTGGTTTTTAAAATCAGCCAAACTCTGGGCCCCGCGAAACGTCTTATAATCTCAAAACAAATGGGGCTTCACATGAGAGAGAAGGGGGTCGGCTCCCAATGTAAACAAACTACTACTGGATGAGGGGGGGGGAGACCACACCACCCAACACACAAAAACGCACAACATTCACACACACCACACATTCACCAGACACCACAAACACCTTCCACATATTCACCATACACACACAATAACCATTCACACACCAACACACATTTCACAACACACACAACATTCACATACACACATCATGCACCATTTCACACCCACACACACATCATTCGCCACACACACACACACACACACACACACACACACACATACACATTCGGGGGGGGGGGGGGGGGGCATATCCTGTCTCGGCACCTTAAGGGGAGGCAGACCGTTTTTCTGGACCTCCTTCTCCCTAATGTTTAGCCCCACTAGTTTTGAGATTATAAGACGTTCGGCCCATTAGTTTGGCGATTTTAACACCTCGCCCCATTTCGTTGTCAATTTTAAGACCTTTCGAGCCATTTAGGTGTCGATTATTTCCTGGCGAGCGATAGCGAGCCTGCAATTTTAAAAGAAACCGGCCTGTGGCCGGAAAATGTTCTACCGAAAAATGTACAAGTTTATCTTGAAGGGTGTTTTTCCAAGCTTAATGGAGGTCTAGGGAGGAAACTAAACAAAATATATGAATACATGACCAAAAAAAAAAGTAAATAAAAAAGTAAATAAATAAATAAATACATAAATAAAAAAAAAAAAAACGGTCAGTCTCCCCTTAAGTAACACCAACCATTCTTCTGCCCTCCCATCTCACCCCTCTTACGTCTGGCTTACACTCCCCTCTTTTATTCCAGGTCTAAAGGCTGACTTCTTTGTTTTTGTATTCTCTTTCCTAATGCCCTTTCTGCTTCTTAACCCCTTCTGTACCGGCGACGTCTTTTTACCTTTGATTCTGGCTATAATTAGACGATTTTATGCAGTTTAAGGAGGACCTGTGTTATTAACCCCATCACATCCCTATGACGCAGAGGTTGCCAGATTAGCAAATTTCAAGAAAATGAGATTACTCTCACTCTTATTTAATTGGGGGCCTCTCCAAAATTAGTTTTTCTGCCCACAAAAGGCTAACTCAAAGACAACTGCAGACGGTTTGAAGTAATCTAAACTAAAGGTTTATGAAAATACCCCTGATGGTAACAAAGGCTTTATTTATTAAAGTATCCCTAATAGGCTCAAAAAAATTGCTGTCAGCAGTGATGTAGGGAGAGGCGTTAAGCGGTTTATTGAGGTCATATGTACACAAGGTGAGTCGCGTTTAGAGGCAGATGACACAACCAAAACAAAAATCGTCGTACTGTGTAACCGGAATACAATGAAAATTACGTCATGATGATGACGGGGTTAAAATCCCCGTCGCTTCTGTTGAGCCTTATCACAAACACCATCTCTACCCAGTGTCACTATAGTCCGTTCATTCCAGGTTGGGCAGAAATCCTAACCCCTAACCTCTCATAACTCAAAAAGGACTGGAGTAATCGAGCTAACATTTCTACCAAACAGGAAGACTTGGCTGGGGAATATGTGTATAAATTGACAGTTCATTTGCTTTAGCCCTTCTTGAGTTACAGAGGTTAGAGGTTACGAGTTCTGCCCAACCTAGAATGAACGGACTATAGTATGGGTGATGACCTTTTAGTATATAAGAGGTAGGGCCATTTGTGTTACTATAGGGTCTCAAGTACACACACTTGGGTTGGGTTTTTGATGTATTGATAGGGCTGACACCCTTGGAATAGTTTTGACGCTTTGCAGGCGCCCCGCAGGCGCCCCGCCGCAAAAAGCGCGTCCAAAACACTTTATTCCAAGGGTTTGTCAGACCTATCAATACATCAAAAACCCCAATTCTTTTCAAAAGCATCAACAAAGTTGGACCTGTTTTCCAATTTGACAAAAAGCGCTGATTGAAAACTTACGGGAATGATATCATATCATCAAAAACACCAGTGGTCTTCAAAACATCAAAAATTTAAAACCTAACCTAAACCAACCTACACCTAACCTTTGTGAACTACACGATGACTTCACAACTGTTGATGCATTGAAGTGATATAAACTTTTTTACACATTGATATGATCTGGGGAAAAACTGTTTTTTGGCAAAATGAACACATCTGGAAAATTTGATGTACTGATAGCTTTTTGCAGATTTGATGAAATGATAGGATCAGTTTTTGACGCTTTGATGCTCCCCCACACACTTTGATGCTCCCCCACACACACCATGTCTTCTCCAGTGGTACAAGTATGGATGATGATTATGTTCTTCAAATATATAAGAGGTTAGTCCATGTGTTGTGGAGAAATTGTGGAGAAATATCTGGAGAAGTAACAAACGTTTTATGCTGCCTTTATAGACTTGGAGAAGGCCTATGATAGAGTTGATAAAAAAAGGTCTGTGGAAAGTATTGAGAATATACGGAGTAGCATGGCAAGGTTGCTGAAAGACACGTAAAATAGAGCATGTATGGAGGGTGCAAAGGCGTCAGTACGTGTGGAGAATGAACAGAGTGAGTTCTTTGATCTGAATGTTGGTTTAAAGCGAGGGTGTGATGTCCCCATGGTTGTTCAATATAAATATGGATTGGAATCATGAAAGAAATACCAAGAAAAGAGCAGTGGGATGTTGGATGGTACTGCTGATAAGCGGAAGGAAAATGTGAGTAGGACGTTGCCTTGTACTGCTGTTTGCTGACGATACAGATTTGATGAGGCGATAGGGAAATATGGGAGTTGTCAGGGTTTTTGGTAAAATATGGTTTGGAAACAGTGTGAAAATGAGGGAAAAAAAACGGAATCTGAAGGTAAATGTGGGGAAGAGTAAGGTTATGGTCTTTGAAAAGGGTGGAATCACAGAGTGTGAGGTGAGGTTGAAAGGTCAAGCAATGGAGAATGCGAGCTCATTTAAGTATTAGATCCGTGTGTTGAGTAAATATGGGAGTATGGATGAAGAAGTGCGGGACAGGGTGATGCAAACAGGGGGGAAGAGGTTGTTTGTTGGTAGCGAACGCGGGAAAAGCAGTGACAAGAAATAGGGTGTTCAGCATGGAAGTAAAGAAGTCTTTGCATGACAGTGTGGTAATCCCGACAGACAGTGTGGTAATCCCGACAGACAGTGTGGTAATCCCGACAGACAGTGTGGTAATCCCGACATTGACTTACGGGAGCGAAGCATGGACGTTGGTGAAGAGACTCAAACCAAGAGTGAGATGGGTGGAAATTAGTTACTTGAGAAGTGCGTGCAGAGTTAAGTTATACTGAGGGATAGACATACGAATGAGGAAGTACGAGAGCGGTGTGGTGTGGATGTAGATGTGCTGGAAAGTGTGAAAAGGAACACCTGGAGATGGTTTGGCCATGTGGAACGAATGGGAAGCGAGAGAAGAATGGGAAGTGAAAGAGGAGATGGAGGAAGGTGAGGCAGGGTGGCGAAATGACTTAAGAGAGTGTACACGAGTGAGGTGGAAGGACAAAGAGGGAGAGGTAGACTGAGAGATGGGTGGAAGGATGGAGTAAAGAAGTATATGCGTGAAAGTGGTGCTGGTTGGGAGGAGGGTCGTCGACTGACTAGGGACAGAGGAGCATGGGGGCGTTTTGTTATTGGCCAGCCCTTCGGGGATCACAGCGTCCGGCAATATATACAGTAGATAGCTAGTCCGCGTCTGTTACTATAGGGGCTCAAACACACAACCATCCCTCTCTATCCGACCCCCTACTGCGCGGTGAGTGTGAGGTGGTGGTGGTGGTGGTGGGAGGGAGGGAAAGAGTAATGGTGGAGGAAAGGAGAGGAGAGGTGGTGGGAGGGAGGGAGAGGAGGAGGATGTGGTGGTGGGAGGCAGGGAGAGGTGGAGAAGGATGTGGTGGTGGTGGTGGGAAGGAGGCAGGGAGAGGAGAGGTGGTGGTGGTGGTAAGGAGGGACATATATTTATTTCCCTCCCTGTACCGTTGGCATTAGTGGTGACGGGAACAAGATGGGCCACACTCCTTCCCAGCGGGGCGTAAATGACCGAGGCTTTTACGGTGTGGTCCAGAGTGTGGGTGGGTGTTTTGGTGGTAGGGAAGGGGCGGGGTTAGGGTGGAGTATTTCTTTTAGAGATTAGAGGGGATGATGGAGGAGGAAAGCTGGGCGTTGGTGGTGAGGGGTGCGTGAGTTAGGGAGGGTGTGGATGTTAGGGGGGGGGGGGGGGGGGTGGGGGTGAGGGAGGAAGATGAGTGATGGAGAGGGAACACTGGGGGGGTGAGGGAGGGATGGCAGGAACAAATGGGGGTGTGAGGGAGGGGGGTGTGGAGGAGTACAAGGAAATTCAAGCAAACAACAGGTTGAGTGACCCTTCTAGCGGCTGCTTGTCCTCCACACAACACTGAGGATCATAGTATCCAAACAGTGGTTTAGAGTGGGGTAAGGGAACATGAAAAGGGAACTACTGCCTAGGAACTAATTGTCCGGTGGCAGGGGACTAGGAAAGTTAGTAGGGGGGGAAATATGGGTTGGCGGGGAGATTGTAGGCACCAATTCAGATCAGGGATAGGGACCCAGGTGAGGGTTATAGGCATGTGATAACAAAGAGTCGCGCTGGAACTCCTGTTTCATTTGCTTGGCCTCTCTTACCTGGATTTTCTTTGGTGCATCATTTACAATGAGAGCAATCCCAGCTTAGCTCTCACAAACACCTCCTCCTCCTACTACACTTCACTTAACTAAACATGCACCACCACACTTTCAATTCCTCCACACCAAAATTAAAAAAACAAACCAAAAAAAATGAGGTAATTTAGCCCAGCCTCGGAGTCCCAAGGGGGGGGGGACCATAAATGCCCCCTCACCCGCACCGACCAATCCCCTGACACCCCACACAATTACCTGGACCCTCGGCCTGTTACTCTTATCTATTAATTTACTGTCAACATTCGCGGGAGGGACCCTTTTCTTCTAACTTTCACTTCGGGTGAGCACCATGCTCCTTCCTACTACAAACCTGATCTTCTCTTCCTCACCGAAACCCAGGTTGTCCCTTGTAGCAACAGTTCCAGCAACCCCCTTTCTCTGTATCCTCCATACTTTCTTTCTATCCTAGTTTCCAAAGCCAAAGGCGGATGTTTGTGCATATGTGCACAACAAACGCACTTGCTCTCGTGTTCCGGATTTTCGAATCCCTTCTGAAATTCTCAACTTTATGGCTCAAAACTTTCCTGTCATGCTCTTACTAAATATTTCATGTGCTGTCTATCTGTACACCTAAACCTCTTTTACCAACTTTCCGAAAAATTCTTTGACTATCTAAAACTCTGACAGTGGAAACACCTTCTATTCATTTCTCCTTTCTCAGAAAATCTACATCTTAGGCGGATTTCAACGTTTCACCACCGCCAATGGCTCGCCTCTCACACTCATGATCCACCTGGTGAACAAGCATACGTGTTCGTTTCTATCCTACAAGGACCTAGAGCAGTTAGTTTCAGCAACCCACCAGTATCCCGGATCGCATCGGAGATCGACCCCCCCAACTGTCTTAGACCTGGTGCGAATAACTTCTAACCCTTCTTCTTATACTGTCGATCTGTTTCTCTCCTTTGGGATACCTCCGACCATAAACTTATCTCTATCCCCCCCCCACCTGTCCTATTCGCTCCAGTACAGCCACCCGATCTTCATCAGAGCCGCGCGAGCTTTGTGGCACTTTGGCGCTGCCGACTGGGAAGGCGTCCTTCGGCAGTACTTCTTTGATTTCCCATGGAATGATTTTCTGCTTCCATGGACCGAGGAACCCTCGGAGGAGTGCTGAACGCAATTACCGAGGGTTAATCCTCTCGGGCATGGAAGCCCTACATTCCATTTTCTCTTTCTCTCAGACTAATGCCTTTAAAATCTTGGTTTACTCACGTATGTTCTACTGCTGTCCGCAATAAGGAGGAAGCCTTCAAACGGTATACCGCCGCTCACCCTCTTAACCTCAAGACTCTCATGTCTTCATATGTTTCTGCCCGGAAATCAAGCCAAATCGTTTCTTCGACTTTGCCAAAAACTCTTTCATTCAAATAATAAATGCACTGAACTATCCAACCTCGAGCTCTTCCCATGGCTTCTGGCATCTAGCACAAAAAAAAAACCTCTCCAACAATTTCTCTTCCTCGTTTCCTTCCCCTTTTCACTCTGATGGCACAACCAGCAACTTCGTCCTTGGACAAAGCTAAAACTCTTCGCTCAAAACTTTTGATAGAAACTCCAACTTGGCCATAATGATTCCGGTTTGCTTATTCCTCACTCTCCGCCCATCCTCTCTCGTACTTATGCTAAATATCCTAATCTCTTCTAAAGATGTACTTCCTACCACTCTCGGGGCTTAACAATAATTAAGGCGATACGGTCCGGACGGTGTTCCTCCTGTTGTTATCAAAAATAAATGTGCTTCCGTGCTGACTCCCTGCCTAGGAAAACTCTTTCGTCTCTGGTCTATCCTCTAACGGCTTCCCTTCATGCTGGACGTTTGATCACATTCAACCTGTCCCAAAGAAGGGTGACCGCCTCTCAAACCCTCCAAAAACTATCGTCCAATTTCTCTTATCTCTTGTCTTTCTAAAGTTTTTGAAACTATTCTTGCTTCCAAATTTCTTAAGCATTTCTCTTCTCATAATCTGAGCTCTCAGAATCGCCAGTTATGGCTTCCTTAAGGGTTCGCTTCACTGGTTGATCTTCTTTTCCATATCTTACTCACTCTTGTTCATCCTCCTTTGCGGGCACTTCGGTTTTGGAGGACTTTTTCTATTGCACTAGACATATCGAAAGCCTTCGATAGAGTCTGGCATAAATCTTTAATTTCTTTAAAACTACCCTCCTTCGGTTTCTATCACTCCATCTGGGCCTTTGTCTCTAATTGCCTTTCGGGCCGTTCCATTAGCTTGCGGTTGTGGACGGGCCATTGTGCACTTCCTCACCCTACTAAACTCCGGGTGTTCCTCAGGGGCTCTGTCCTATCTCCTATTCTCCTTTCTAATTTTTATTAAATGATCTCCGTAACTGTACCTTAATTCCCATCCATTCATACGCAGGACGACTCAACCTTACACTACTCCATTCGTTTGTTTTCAGAAACCGGCCCCCAGCCAGCCAATCCCTCCCACCGACCCCAAACGTAATGAAGCCACATGATCGTAGACCTCTTAAATTCTGATCTAAATACGATTTCCAATTGGAGGGCAAGAGAGAGAAGGCCAACCTTGTTAACTTTAATGGCTTCCCAAACCCAATTTCTCCAATTCTATCTACCCGGTCAGGATCTCCCAGCGGACTCTCCCCTGATTCTTCAACAATACAAAAAAATCAACCCTTCATCTTCTCTCAATATTCTTG
>CM064573.1:1616579-1619079 GCA_032716605.1 Paralithodes platypus
TAAACAACTTATTTATATGTAGTATGTCCCACCCTCCCCAACACATACACACACACACACCTCCCCTCTCACACTTTCCTCCTCCCTGGAGTACCTTACCTCCTCCTCCCCCCCCCCTACTCCTCCTCCTCTCCCACCCATTCCTCTACCTCCTACAAAACCCCTAACCATACTGCTGTATTGTCCTCAATATTCTCGGCTAATGGCTTGATGTACAAGTACCTCCGGATATGCGGCACTGTCCCTCCCGGAGGACCACTTGCACCTTCCCTCCGAATATTATTTTATGGAAATAAAATAATTTGAATATGAATCTGAATCTGTGTGGCTGTGTGTTTTGGGTGCTGGGGCAATGCCTTCTCTATACATAATTATGTATAGAGAAGGCATTGGCTGGGGTCTGGTGACGGGTCACGACGGGTAGGGTCCCTCTAGGATGTTTAAGAAGGGACATACACACACACACACCTCCCCTCTCACACTTTCCTCCTCCCTGGAGTACCTTACCTCCTCCTCCTCCCCCCCCCCCCTACTCCTCCTCCTCTCCCACCCATTCCTCTACCTCCTACAACCCCCCTCCCTCTCTCCCATAACCACACACCCTACTAAATATTATATTACTATCGGCATGTAAACTTCTCCACTGGTCATATTGCGCTAACTATCCCCTCAATAACCATTATTGTAATAAGAATTTGAACCATGTAACTCATCTTTGTAAAATATTTGTATTACTATAATTCCATTATAACTTCGGTAGTTGGTAATATTAGTCACATTATGTATGTGACTCTTGTATTCAGCTAACTATGACCTCAATAACCGTTGATGTAATGAAGAATGTGAAGTGTCCCTCATATGATTGTAATATATTTGTGGTACTATTATTGCATAATAATTAATGTAGTTCGAAATATTAGTCACATCTTGTATGTAATAATTGTATTCAGCTACCTATGATCTCAATAACCATTGATGTAAGAAAACATGAATAGCCTCCTCATATGATTGCACTAGTTTTGTAGTGCTATTATTTACCTGTCAATTAATAATTCAGTCACTACAAGCTTGCTTGCTTGCTTTTTTTTTTTTTTTTTTTTTTTTTTTTTTTTTATACAGACCATGTGACAATTAAATGAGGAAACTATAATAACACATCTGAATAATGCCAACCTGACTTATAAACACAAATATGAATGTAACCAGACGACGATGCTGTTGTTTCAGTGGAATAATGGCTCTTTGAGCAGTATGTATCGCCTTACTAGTGGTTGTCCCCTCACAGGATGGGGGGCGCTGCTCAATAAACTCGCCCCTCGGGGCAAAATCAAAATCAATCTCCCTCACTTTCTCTCTCTCCCTCTCTCTCACTTTCTCTCTCTCGCCCCCCCTCTCTCTCTCTCTCTTGCTCTCGCCCCCCCCCCCCTCTCTCACTTTCTCTCTCTCTCTCTCGCCCCCCTCTCTCCCTCACTTTCTCTCTCTCTCTCTCGCCCCCCTCTCTCCCTCTCTCTCTCACTTTCTTCCCTCCTTCCCCACCACCACTAAGACCTATCCTCCTCCACCACCACCCCCACCACCACAGCAAGACCTCCCCTCCACCACCACTACCCCCACCAACACAGCAAGACCTCTCCTCCACCACCACTACCACCACCACCACAGCAAGAACATCGCTCCTCCTCCTCCACCACCTACCACCACCATATCAAGACCTCGCCTCCACCACCACAACCCCCACCACCAAAGCAAGACCTCCCCACCACCACCACCACAGCAAGACTTCTCCACCCCCACCACAGCAAGACCTCCCCTCCACCACCTCTCCACTCCCCCCCCCCCCCCCCCCTCTTTGTGCTGCTTACTCTCTCTCTCTCTCTCTTTCTCTCTCTGTTGTCGGTAGTGTCGCGGCCATTTTTCTCCGTCAGTCGTACCCTTCCCGCCACTCCATCTCCGTCCATTAGCGGCAATCCCTTAAGTCATCGCTCACCCGGGGGGGGGGGGGGAAAGGGGAGCGGAGGGATGGGGGGGAGGGAAAGGGGAGCGCTGGGGTGGAGAGATAGGGAGAGGGAGAGAGGTGGGGTGGAGGCTGAGAGGGGGAGGCCGGAGGACTGGTGGTGAGAGAGAGATAGAGAGACTATATCGTTGTCACATCACCCATGATTTGTTAGGCTTGTCGGCGCTGACTCCCTTCCATCTGTCGCTCGTACATCAGCGGGGCCGGGGGGGGGGGGGGGGAGGAGAGGAGAATGTTGACACCCTCACTATACTTGCTTTAAGTTGCTTAGGGGGGGGGGGGTACTACTCGCATTTTTATGGACCCCCTTCTCCCTCAGGTTTAGCATGTTAGTTTTGAGACGTTCCTTCCGTTAGTTTGGCGCCCCATTTCATTGTCAATTTCAAGACCTTTCGTGCCATTTAGGTGTCTAGTTTTTCCTGGCGAGCGATAGCGAGCCTGTAATTTTAAGAGGAACCGGCCTTTGGCCGGAACATGTTTCTATCG
>CM064573.1:1624079-1643482 GCA_032716605.1 Paralithodes platypus
ACCACCGCCCATACCTCCCCCACACCCCCACAAACAAACCCATACCCGGAGAAAACAATATGCCTGTGTAGTGTGTGTGTTTGTGTGTGAGAGATAGAGTGAGAGAGAGCGTGTGTGAGAGAGTGAGAGAGAGCGTGTGTGAGAGAGTGAGTGAAACTGAGTGTTTTTATATATACTGTAGAATTTGTAAAATGCTCCAAATGGGCTGTACATTTCCACACTAACTCCCTTGTAAAATGCTCCAAATGGGCTGTACATTTCCACACTAACTCCCTTGTGAAATGCTCCACATGGGCTGTACATTTCTACACTAACTCCCTGGATGACCCTTCCCAAATGGTGGAAATATTGTGATTTATAGACTCATATAGAGGATAACCCCTTAAAAAAACATATTTTGGATCTAAAATCATAAGTATTGCACGAATTTAAAAGTGTTTGTTTTGACTGGCGTTCGCATTCACCCAACAAATGTTCGTGTGAAATTTGGTGAAAATCCGTCCAACGGTCTAGGAGGAGTTTCGGGACAGACAGACAACGACTACGACAACGACAGACATTTTTTTCCGGTGGTGGTGGTGGTGGTGGTGGTGTGTGTGTGTGTGTGGGGGGGGGGGGGGGGGGGGGCGATATAAACCTCTGCTTACGCCGAGTTGATAACATAGGTCCTTCTTAAACTGCATAAAATAATCTAATTTTAGTCCGAATCAAAGGTCAAAATGTGTCATGGTGGCGAAGTGGTTAATGTTCAAGAGTGCTGGTCTACATATTTGGAAAGGGTATCGCTTTCATGCTTTAAGGGGATAGTTTTTTTTTTTTGGGGGGGTCTATTAATTTACATATTCAATTTTTTTTTTTTGGGGGGTCTATTAATTTACATATTCAGTTATTTGTTTTTGGGGGGGCTCTATTAATTTACATATTCAGTTATTTTTTTTGGGGGGGGTCTATTAATTTACATATTCATTTTTTTTTTTTGGGGGGGTCTATTAATTTACATATTCAGTTATTTTTTTAGTTTCCTCGCTAGACCTCCCATCAAGCTTAAATAAAACACCCGCCCAAGACCCTCCTTCAAGATAAATTTATACAGACAGGCCTATCACTGCATGGGGATCAAGATGGACCCCCATGCATAGATAGGAAACACACCAGACAGGCCTATCACTGCATGGGGATCAAGATGGACCCCCATGCATAGATAGGAAACACACCAGACAGGCCTATCACTGCATGGGGATCAAGATAGACCCCCATGCACAGATAGGAAACACACCAGACAGGCCTATCACTGCATGGGGATCAAGATAGACCCCCATGCACAGATAGGAAACACACCAGACAGGCCTATCACTGCATGGGGATCAAAATGGACCCCTATGCATAGATAGGAAACACACCCAGACAGGCCTATCACTGCATGGAGATCAAGATAGACCCCCATGCATAGATAGGAGACACCTAGACAGGCCTATCACTGCATGGGGATCAAGATGGACCCCCATGCATAGATAGGAAACACACCAGACAGACCTATCACTGCATGGGGATCAAAATGGACCCCCATGCATAGATAGGAAACACACCAGACAGGCCTATCACTGCATGGGGATCAAGATAGACCCCCATGCTTAGATAGGAGACACTAGACAGGCCTATCACTGCATGGGGATCAAGATGGACCCCCATGCATTGATAGTAAACACACCAGACCAGCCACCTCACTCTTCCCCGCCCTGTAATATTAGAAGGGATCGGCCTTTTTTTTTCTACTGAAAAATGCACAAACTTAGCTTGAAAGGGGATTTAGAGAACGTGTGTGTTGTTTTTTTAAGCTTGATGGAGGTCTAGCGAGGAAACTCAAAAATATATGAATACATAATTACATACACCAAACACCAAACACTACCCCTTAGAGTAAAAGTGTTATAATTACATAGACCAAACACCAAACACTACCCCTTAGAGTAAAAGTGTTATAATTACATAGACCAAACACCAAACACTACCCCTTAGAGTAAAAGTGTTATAATTACATAGACCAAACACCAAACACTCTACCCCTTAGAGTAAAAGTGTTATCAATCAAACGAAAATTATAAATGTAACAGAAATCGTAAATGTTATAAGCCACGCTCAGGCAGAAACTTCTTAATTTTATTCTTGCAATATTTAGACTATTTTGTGCAGTTTAAAAAGGATCTGTGGTAGCCCCAAACGATTAAATGAGATAGTCTGTACTCTATGAATCGCTAGACGTCCTTCCTAAACTGCATACACTCTTCTTATAGTTACCAGCATATAATGAAAAGGACGTCACCGGTAAAGATGGGGTTAACTGAATATATGCAGCATGATAACAGGAAAAATTACCAACACAAATACTGCACATTTAAATATGCATATTAAGGGGGTTGGCTATATTGTGTGGCCTATTTATTTATGTTTATATATATATATATATATATATATATATATATATATATATATTGTATATATTTTTTTTTCCTCGCTAGACCTTCATCAAGCTTACAAAACACCCCCTTGACTCCCCTTCAACAAAAACTTCTAATGTTTTCGGTAAAAATATGTTACGGCCAAAGGCCGATTCTCCCTAAAAATACAGGCTCGCTCTTACTCGCCACGAAGAAATCGACACCTAAATGACACGAAAGGTATTAATATTGACAAAGAAATGAGGCGAAAGGTCTTAAAATCGCCAAACTAATGGGCATGACGTATTGAAAACTGAAAACGAATGGGGCTAAACATGAAGGAGAAGGGGGCCAGAAGAAAAAAAATCCCCCCTCCCCCCCATTAAAGGAATTACTATTTCCACCCAAACTTGATCCACATACACACAAGATGACCAATGCTATGATCCACTTTGTCAATCATATCTTACGCTTTAATCCACTTAAGGGGAGTCACCGTTTTTTTTATTATCTTTCTCTCCTTTTCTCTCTTTCCCTGGCTTGTATCCATTCGGCCCCATTCAGCCAACTGTTTTAAGACGTTTATCCCCATCCAGGTGTTGATTTCTTCCTGGCGAGCGATAGCGAGCCAGCATTGTATGGAGAAATCCGGCTTCGCCGGAGAAATTTTTCTATCGAAAAATGTACAAATTTAGCTTGCTGTCAAAACAAAAAAATATATATATGCTGGCTCGCTACCGCTCGCCAGGAAAATATTGACACCTCGATGGGGGTAAACGTCTTAAAACAGTAGGCTGAATGGGGCCGAATGGATACGAGCCAAAGAGAGAGGGAGATAAAGAGAAAAAAGCGAGGTGGGCTCTCTTACGCATCAGTAGTATGCTATATTTCTCAACTTTCTTCTCTACCATGCATTTCCCAGTAGAAATGTTTGTCATTCTGCTGGGAGACTTGTTTCCCCAACTTAATGTCATGCCAACCCAAGCTCTGAGAGACTGGTGGGTGGGGAGAGAGAGCCTTCGTTGTGTTTTTTTTTTTTTTTTTTTTTTTATGTGAGTGAGGGAGACAAAAGGCAGAACTGCTTGTAGCGAGTGCCTCCCCCAGAGTTGAAAGAGCAACAGGGCCAAAATCAAGGGACGTTCGAGCCAATATGCATGGACACACGGAGTTTGAAGCAATTTAAGTCATAGGAGGGAAAGACAGATTATGGGAAAGAGTTCCAGAGCTCAGCTGTTGAATAAAGAAAGACTGAGAGTAACGTTTCACTCTTGGGTTGGAGAGTCGCACAGAGTAGGGGTTGGATTGTGTTGCAAGACGGGTACCACGTACCCTACGTAGAGGTGGTATACACTGGAAGAGCTCTGAGGAGCACTGATTATTGTAGTAGTTGCTATCCTTACCTTCCACTTTGTAGCAAATTCTGTTAGCATTAATTTCAGACAGCCTAGTAGGGACCCTAAACTGTTGTGTGTGTCTGTACAGTATATCTATGTAACTCTCATGTATACGTAACTATATGTAACTCTTATGTCTACGTAACTATATGTAACTCGTATATATATATGTAACTCTATGTAACTCTCATGTCTACGTAACTCTATGTAACTCTTATGTCTACATAACTATATGTAACTCTTATATCTACGTAACTATGTAACTTGTATGTATACGTAACTATGTAACTTGTATGTATACGTAACTCTATGTAACTCTCATGTCTACGTAAATCTATGTAACTCTTGTGTATACGTAACTCTATGTAACTATCATGTCTACGTAACGCTATGTAACGTTCATGTATACGTAACTCTATGTAACTCTTATGTATACGTAACTCTATGTAACTCTCATGTTTACGTAACTCTATGTAACTCGTATGTCTACGTAACTATATGTAACTCTCATGTCTACGTAACTATATGTAACTCTTATGCATACGTAACTATATGTAACTCTCATGTCTACGTAACTATATGTAACTCTTATGCATACGTAACTATATGTAACTCTCATGTCTACGTAACTCTATGTAACTCGTATGTCTACGTAACTATATGTAACTCTCATGTTTACGTAACTCTATGTAACTCGTATGTCTACGTAACTATATGTAACTATCATGTCTACGTAACTCTATGTAACTCAGGTCTACGTAACTCTATGTAACTCTTATATCTACGTAGCTCTATGTAACTTATATCTACGTAGCTCTATGTAACTCATGTATACGTAACTTTATGTAAATCTCATATCTACGTAACTCTATGTAACTCGTATGTCTACGTAACTCTATGTAACTCTTATGTCTACTTAAATATATGTAACTCTTATATCTATGTAGATATATGTAACTCTCATGTCTACGTAACTCTATGTAACTTTAATGTCTACATAACTCTATGTAACTCTTATATATACGTAACTCTATGTAACTCTTATGTCTACGTAACTATGTAACTCTCATGTCTACGTAACTCTAGGTAACTCTTATGTCTACGTAACTATATGTAACTATTATGTCTACGTAACTCTATGTAACTGTTATGTCTACGTAACTCTATGTACCTCTTATGTCTACGCAACTATATGTAACTAACATGTCTACGTAACTCTATGTAACTATATGTAACTATTGTGTCTACGTAACTATATGTAACTCTTATGTTTACGTAACTCTATGTAACGCTCATGTCTACGTAACTCTATGTAACTTTTATGTCTACGTAACTATATGTAACTCTTATGTCTACGTAACTCTATGTAACTCTTATGTCTACGTGAATTCTTTCATTCGAACGAAATGTTAAGGGGAGGTTTTTAGTTACCTCGCTAGACATCCATCAATCTTAAAATTTCACCCCTTGACCCCCTTTCAAGATAAATTTGTACATTTTTCGGAAGAAAAATGTCCCGGCCGAAGGCCGGTTACTCTTAAATTACAGGCTCCCTATCGCTCGCCAGGAAAAACTCGACACCTAAATGGCACGAAAGGTCTTAAAATTGACAGAATGGGGCGGAAAATCTTAATATCACCAAACTAATGGGGCAAACGTCTTAAAATCTCAAAAGCAATGGGGCTAGACATGAGGGAGAAAGGGGTCAAGACAAAAATCTCTCAAGTGGAAATTTCCCCTTAACGGTAGTCTAGCACTTGTGAAGACAAAACATCGCTCTACTTCTAAGATTGCGAGCGGAAGAGAGATTTAGGATAGTGTGAAGAAGCTGGCGACAGTCGGGCAGATTATGTGGTGATAAGGGTGATGAGGTGGTGGTGATAAGGGTGATGAGGTGGTGGTGATAAGGGTGATGAGGTGGTGGTGATGGTGGTGGTGATTGTGGTGATAAGGTGGTGGTGATGGTGGTGGTGATAAGGGTAATGAGGTGGTGGTGATGGTGGTGGTGATTGTGGTGATAAGGGTGATGAGGTGGTGGTGATGGTGGTGGTGATTGTGGTGATGAGGTGATGGTGGTGGTGATTGTGGTGATGAGGTGGTGGTGATGGTGGTGGTGATTGTGGTGATGAGGTGATGGTGGTGGTGATCGTGGTGATAAGGGTGATTAGGTGGTGGTGATGGTGGTGGTGATTGTGGTGATAAGGGTGATGAGGTGGTGGTGATTGTGGTGATAAGGGTGATGAGGTGGTGGTGGTGGTGATTGTGGTGATAAGGTGGTGGTGATGGTGGTGGTGATTGTGGTGATAAGGGTGATGAGGTGGTGGTGATGGTGGTTGTGATTTTTTTTTTTTTTTTTTTTTTTTTTTTTTTTTTTTCTATATTCCAACTTACTTCCTCTCGGGCATAGGCTGAGAGCCTTAACATTCACCGCTTTACAATGAACAGTGAAGCCCGTGAGGTCTTGTTCCAGTCTAGGGAGTGAGACATGTGAAGCACGTAGAGTACAACGAGCACCTGCCATCTTGCCTTCACATGAGGCACGGTGCTCACTCATGGCCCGAAACGACCCCATCTCTGAAGCCATCTCGTTCCCGTGCTTCACTGTCTCACCCCTACACTCGGACTCTCACACTTACACACACACAACGCCACCTGTTGAGCAGATAACTCACCAGGCATTGCACCCCTATAGCATATTTTTGAATATGGGAATATTCATACAGTGCTATTTAATCAGGGAACAATGAGGGGATTTTATTGACGTTTCGGTGGGCTTGTGGTAATGCACTGATACTAGGTACAACACAAATTCCATCCCAATAATATCTTCCCATTGATACATCGGGATTTGAACCCGGGACCTTTGGATTACCAGGCCAGTGGCAAGACCACTCCACCACACCTCCCCTAAATGGTGGTGGTGATCGTGGTGATAAGGTGGTGGTGATGGTGGTGGTGATTGTGGTGATAAGGGTGATGAGATGGTGGTGGTGATTGTGGTGATGAGGTGGTGGTGATGGTGGTGGTGATTGTGGTGATGAGGTGGTGGTGATGGTGGTGGTGATTGTGGTGATAAGGGTGATGAGGTGGTGGTGATGGTGGTGGTGATTGTGGTGATGAGGTGGTGGTGGTGATGAGGTGGTGGTGATGGTGGTGGTGATTGTGGTGTTAAGGGTGGATGGTGGTGGTGATTGTGGTGTTAAGGGTGGATGGTGGTGGTGATTGTGGTGTTAAGGGTGGATGGTGGTGGTGATTGTGGTGTTAAGGGTGATGAGGTGGTGGTGATGGTGGTGATGGTGGTGATAAGGGTGATGAGGTGGTGGTGATTGTGGTGATGAGGGTGATGAGGTGGTGGTGATGGTGGTGGTGATAAGGGTGATGAGGTGGTGGTGATGGTGGTGGTGATTGTGGTGATAAGGGTGATGAGGTGGTGGTGATTGTGGTGATGAGGTGGTGATTGTGGTGATAAGGGTGATGAGGTGGTGGTGATGGTGGTGGTGATTGTGGTGATAAGGTGATGAGGTGGTGGTACAAAGGAGTACAAAGGAAATCAAGCAACAACAGATCTAGTGACCCTTCTAGGTTGCTTGTCCTCCAAAACACTGAGGATCAAGTGTCCAAACAGTGGTTTAGAGTGGGTAAGGGAACATTGGAAAGGGAACTACTGCCCTGCCACTAACGTGGCAGGACTAGGAAGTTAGTAGGGGGACATATGGGTTAGTAACTGAGGGGAGGATAAAGTTATTCATTTACAAACGCAGTCAGTCGCGGGTTTGATGCGAGATATTTGTCTAGGCGGAATTTAAATGAATCAACGGTGCTGCAGTCTATAACGTCTCGGGGAAGCCCATTCCACAAGTTGACAACTCGATTGAAGAAGAAATTCTTAGATTCGTGCGAGTTAAAAGATTTACCAATAATTTTGCAACCGTTTCCCCGCGTGTAATTAGATTGGTCGATAGTGAAGTACTTACTACAGTTCATATTGTCGTTGCCTTTGATGATTTTGAACACTTGAATTAAGTCGCCTCTTAATCTGCGCTGGGTTAAAGGAAATAGATTTAATTCTCTAAGACGCTCTCGTATGGTTTGTTCTTTAGGCTAGGTATCATTTTGGTAACTCTACGTTGAACTCGTTCTAGCTTGTTTATATCTTTTTGGTAATAAGGGCACCAGGATTGAACGCAGTATTCCAGAAGAGGGCGGACTAAGGAATTGTAAAGGGTTAGGATAACTTCTTTGGATTTATGCTCAAATGACCTGCCTATAAAGCCAATTATTTTGTTTGCCTTCTTAACAACTTCTGAACATTGTTGACGCGGTTTTAGGTTACTCGATATTGTTACTCCCAGATCAGTTTCTCTGTTTACATTCTTAAGCTGAGTGCCATTCATCGAATAGTTTGCTTTCTCATTTAGGTATCCGACATGTAGTACTTTACATTTATCCGCATTGAAACTCATTTGCCAAATTTGGGCCCAACATGACAATTTATCTAGATTGTGTTGCATATCGTCAACTTGTTCTTTTGAGAGTACGCTATTTGCAATTTTTGTATCGTCAGCAAATTTTGAGATGGTGGTGATGGTGGTGGTGATTGTGGTGATAAGGGTGATGAGGTGGTGGTGATGGTGGTGGTGATAAGGGTGGTGATGGTGGTGGTGATTGTGGTGATAAGGGTGATGAGGTGGTGGTGATGGTGGTGGTGATTGTGGTGATGAGGTGGTGGTGATGGTGGTGGTGATTGTGGTGATAAGGGTGATGAGGTGGTGGTGATGGTGGTGGTGATTGTGGTGATACTGTTGGTGGTGGATGGTGGTGATTGTGGTGATACTGTTGGTGGTGATTGTGGTGATAAGGGTGATGAGGTGGTGGTGATGGTGGTGGTGATTGTGGTGATAAGGGTGATGAGGTGGTGGTGGTGGTGATGGTGGTGATAACGCCGACTGACAAGGGAATTAATGTTAAGAGAAAATAAGGGGAGACTGGCCCGTTTTTTTGGTCTATTAATGAATTTATTCATATAGTTTTTTTAGTTTCCTCCCTAGACCTCCATCAAGCTTAGAAAAATACCCCCTAGACCCCCTTCAAGATAAATTTGTGCATTTTTCGGTAGAAAAATGTCCCGGCCGAAGGTCGGTTCCTCTTAAAATTACAGGCTCGCTATCGCTCGCCAGGAAATGATCAACAACTAAATGGCACTAAAGGTCTTAAAATTGACAACGAAATGGAGCGAAAGGTGTTAAAATCGCTAAACTAATGGGCCCAACGTCTTATAATCTAAAAACTAGTGGGGCTAAACATTAGGGAGAAGCGGGTCCAGAAAAACGGTCTGCCACCCCTTAATGTTCAAATACTCGAAGGGCCTTACTCCATCCATTAAATTATCAATGACATGTTTGTAACACATGAAACTCTACACCAGCCTGCAACTAGGCAAAGCAATAAATTACATGGTCCAATAGCTAAAACGAATGTGAGAAAGGGTTACAGCTTGCCTCACATAATATTCAATTCTGTTGGGGTCGTGCTTAGGCAGAGCTGCACCCACTTCCCCAACCCCCCTCCCTCGCTGCACCCCCTTCCCCAACCCCCCTCCCTCGCTCCACCCCTTTCCCCAACTCCCCTCCCTCACTCCACCCACCTCTCCAACTCCCCTCCCTTGCTGCACCACCTTCCCCAACCCCCCTCCCTCGCTGCACCCCCTTCCCCAACCCCCCTCCCTCGCTGCAACCCCTTCCGCAACCCCCCTCCCTCGCTCCACCCCTTTCCCCCAACCCCCTCCTCTCTGCACCCCCTTCCCCCACCCCCCTCCCTTGCTGCACCCCCTTCCCTCGCTGCACCACCTTCCCCAACCCCCCTCCCTCGCTCCACTTCCCCCACCCCCCTCCCTCGCTCCACCCCCTTCCCCAACCCCCCCTCCCCTGCACCCCCTTCCCCTACCCCCCCTCCCTCGCTGCCACCCCTTCCCCGACCCCCCTCCCTCGCTCCACCCCTTCCCCAACCCCCCTCCCTCGCTCCACCCCCTTCCCCAACCCCCCTCCCTCGCTGCACCCCCTTTCCCCGACCCACCCCCCCTCCCTCGCTCCACCCCTTCCCCAACCCCCCTCCCTCGCTCCACCCCCTTCCCCACCCCCCCCCTCCCTCGCTGCGCCCCCTTCCCGAACCACCCTCCCTCGCTGCACCCCTTACCCAACCCCCCTCCCTCGCTCCACCCCCTTCCCCGAACCCCCCTCCCTCGCTGCACCCCCTTCCCCTTCCCCCCTCCCTCGCTCCACCCCCTTCCCCAACCCCCTCCCTCGCTGCACCCCCCTCCCCCACCCCCCTCCCTCGCTCCACCCCCTTCCCGAACGCCCCTCCCTCGCTGCATCCCCTTCCCCAACCCACCGCCCGCCATTTAGATTTAGGGGCGTTCCAATATGCAACACAATAAGTGATAACATTGATGCTAATTGCACATTGCGCGTATGTAACAGAAGATTAAAATGTTACTTATTAGAGAAACAGTATAATTCTTAATATGATTCAGCCTTGCTTGTATAATTACTAATGAATTGCATAATTACTATAAGTCGATAGGAGGTATTCTTTGGATTATTGTTTGTTCTTGGTGGCTATAATTCAATATTGTATGTAACAAGTGAGGACATTATATAGCTTATGGCATCTGGTCCTCATTGTCACACTCTGTATATTGTATCAACTGTATAATGTATTATAGTTGTGACAATACACTGAATTGAATTGAATTGAAATTAAGGGGAGGTTTTTAGTTTGGTCCCTAGATATCCTTCAAGCTTAAGATTACACCCCCTTGAGCCCCTTTCAAGATAAATTTGTACATTTTTCGGTAGAAAAATGTCCCGGCTGAAAGCCGGGTTCTCTTAAATTACAGGCTCGCTATCGCTCGCCAGGATAAAATCGACACCTAAATGGCACAAAAAGTCTTAAAATTGACAGAAATGGGGCGAAAATTCTTAAAATCGCCAAACTAATGGGGCGAACGTCTTATAATATCAAAAGCAATGGGGCTAACCATGAGGGAGAAAGGGGTCAAGAAAAAAAATCCCTCAAGTGGAAATCTCTACTTAAAGTAACGTTAAACTAGATTAAAGGAAATTGGGGTAGGTATAAGAATGTTGTTTCTGTTCGGGCTCTGTCTCGAGTCGGCCACCCCGAACTATGGGGTATGTGTTTGAGTACATACATACGAACACACTTCCCCGTGGCGTAACAAATAGCGCGTCTGGCTCACAACCAGAAGGTCCTGGGTTCGAGCCCCGGGCGGGGAAAAGACATTTGGGCAAGTCTCCTAACGGTGTAGCCTCTGTTCACCTAGCAGTATAAATAGGAACCTGGTAAAAGTGGACGAAGTTGTGACGTCCCCTCTGGGGGTTGGTGGTCTGTTACAAGGTGAGAAGGGTACCGTACAGATCAACACAAGCCTTCGAGTTCAGATGTCGCCAATTGACTGATTACAGATTACACTCACATCCACAGCCAACGATACACTAACACAAGACATACACTTCACGCAATACATTCTCAGTTAAGGGGAGATTTCCACCTGGAGGATTTTTTTCTGGACCTCTTTCTCCCTCATGTTTAGCCCCATTGCTTTTCTAATTTTAAGACGTTCGCCCCATTATTTTGACAATTTTAAGAACTTTCGACCCATTTCTGTCAATTTTAAGACCTTTCGTGCCATTTAGGTGTCGCTTTTATCCTGGCGAGCGATAGCGAGCCTGTAATTTAAGAGGAACCGGCTTTCAGCCGGGAAATTTTTCTACCGAAAAATGTACAAATTTATCTTGAAAGGGGCTCAAGGAGGTGTAATCTTAAGCTTGGTGGATCTCTAGAGACCAAACTAAAAATCTCCCCTTAAGGAGGCGCGATACAAATGAACTGAAGCTCGCATTGCGTGGAATCCCCTTGACAAACAAGTTCGGTGAACCCATAAGAGAGTCATAGGGCCGAGGCATTAAATTTAAGGGGGCCCACCTCGCTTTTTTTCTCTTTCTCTCTCTCTCTGTTTGGCTTGTATCCATTCGGCCCCATTCAGCCTACTGTTTGAAGACATTTACCCCCATCCAGGTGTCAATATTTTCCTGGCGAGCGGTAGCGAGCCAGCATATTTATATATTTTTTTTTACAGCAAGCTAAATTTGTACATTTTTCGATAGAAAAATGTCTCCGGCGAAGCCGGATTTCTCCATTCAATGCTGGCTCGCTATCGCTCGCCAGAGAGAAATCAACAACTGGATGGGGATAAACGTCTTAAAACAGTTGGCTGAATGGGGCCGAACGGATACAAGACAGAGAAAGAGAGAAAAGGAGAGAAAGAGAAAAAAAAACAGGTGACCCCCCTTAACATAGGAAAATCAGACAACTTTGATGAGAGAATTGAGTACTTACATGTTGAAGTGTCTCCTCTGTGGACGCCGATGAGCGCGCCACGCTACGGGTACAAACATATTGTTTTCAGAAACTACAGAATATCATATCTGTCGTAAAACACAATTCAGTTTAGAACATAAGAAAAATGGAAATCTACAGAAGGCCTATTGGCCCTTACGAGGCAGACACCTCCCTTACATCCCTAATTTTGTTCTTTAATACCTTTATGCCCTACACTACATCTCTCACTATAACCTATACCCCCTGCACTACGTATATCCCCTACACTACATAATATGCTATATATATATATATATATACGGTATATATAATATATATATATATATATATATATATATATATATATATATATATATATTGAGAATATATCACAAATACACGTGAGCCACTAAATGTTTCTAATCTCTCAGTGGGGATCGAACCGTCGACCATCAGGACGATAGCCGACGCTTTAATCAATCCCCACTGAGATCAGAAACATTTAGTGGCTCATGTGTATTTTTGATATATTCTCAATATTTGTAACTCCCATGCTTTGTGGGTTAGAATTAAATGAAATCAATTTCGACCCGAGTTGCGTCGAGACACTCAGAAATCCTTGTATGGTATTCTGGAAATATGGATCCTACAACTTGGTTTGAATTGAAATATATTCGCCTAGTGGGTTTCCCTTCTCCCTAACATAAATAGGTTAGAAGGCTGATCAGTGTCTTTTAGACTGCCGTGGTGTAATTGATTAAAGCGTCGGCTTTCGATCGGTTCGATCCCCACTGAGAGATTAGAAACATATATATATATATATATATATATATATATATATATATATATATGTTTATATAATATGATGCTTTGTCCCTATTCTAATCATTACCTCTCCATTCCCTGAAGATGCAAGATGTTTACTTGTGAAACGTTGGATCCACCATGAATTTTGCTAACCTTTTGTACCTCATCTCTGAACCCCAGAGGAAAATTGTTAGAACTATTGAAAGCTGTAACAATAAAATCCTGAATGCTGAAACTGCTATTGCTTTTAACCTCGTCTGATTGATTAAAAAAAAAATATATATATATATATATATATATATATATATGTATATAAATTTAGAGTAACATATATATACAGTATATATATGATGTAGAAAATCCGAATATTATCAGAGGCTATATAAATGATATAAGTCATGCAGGAAGAATCATATGAACACATTAAGGGGGTAGAACTCGCTTTTTATGGACCCCCTTCTCCCTCATGTTTAGCATATTAGTTTTAAGATATTAAGACGTTATTTCCGTTACTTTGGAGATTTTGAGACCTTTCGCCTCATTTCTTGGTCAATATTAAGACATTTCGTGCCATTTAGGTATTGATTTGTTTTCCTGGCGAGCGATAGCGAGCCTCTAATTTTAGAAGGAACCGGCCGGGACATTTTTCTACCGAAAAATGTACAAATTTATCTTGAAAGGGGGTCTAGGGGGTGTTTTTCTAAGCTTGATGGAGGTCTAGCGAGGAAACTAAAAAAAATATATTAATAAATACAAAATATAGACCAAAAACCAAGCCCTACCCCCTTAAGGGGAGGTTTTTAGCTTTGTCTCTAGATATCCTTCAAGCTTAAGATTACACCCCCTTGCGCTCCTTTCAAGATAAATGTGTACATTTTTCGGTAGAAAAATGTCCCGGCTGAAAGCTGATTCTTCTTAAAATACAGGCTCGCTATCGCTCGCCAGGATCAAATCGACACCTAAATTGCACGAAAGGTCTTAAAATCGACGGAAATGGGGCGAAAGTTCTTAAAATCGCCAAACTAAAATGGGGCGACTGTCTTAAAATCTCAAAAGCAATGGGGCTAAACATGAGGGAGAAAGGGGTCCAGAAAAAAAAAAATCCCCTCGAAGTCGATATCTCCCCTTTAAGGGAGTAAATTCACCAAGATAACCTATCATACCTAACATTAATAAGGGAAATAACATCATATCAATAATATATATTTTATTCTATATATTCTCAGGCTCAATCCCCATTTTTTTTTTTTGTTTTTTTTTTTTTTTTTTTTTTTTGTCGGGTGGCCGACTCAAGACAGAGCCAGAATAGGGACAACACAACAGAACACAATGCACACACAACAACAAAATACACATTCACACACGTCTAGGTCATCCAGGAGAAGACCCAGAGACCAGGGTCACCAAGGTCCAATAGCATAAAATAATAACACAAACCATTAATATAAATAACAGCTATCTATCTATTGCCGGACGCCGTGATCCTCGAAGGGGTGGCCACGAAGGAAACGCCCCCATGCACCTCTGTTCCCAGTCAGTCGACGCCCCTCCTCCCATCCAGCACCGCTTTCGCTCATACACATCTTAAGGGGGGTGACCTGCTTTTTTTTATCTTTCTTGGTTGTATCCATTGGGCCCATTCAGCCTACTGTTTTAAAACATTTATCCCCATCCAGGTGTCGATTTTTCCCTAGCGAGCGATAGCGAGCCAGCATTTTATGGAGAAAAATGTACACATTTAGTCAGCTGTCTAACCCATTATCCAAAACATGGTGGCTCGCTATCGCTCGCCAGGTATAAATCGACACCTGGATGGGGGTAAACGTCTTAAAACAGTGGGTTGAATGGGGCCGAATGGATACAACCCAGAGCGAGAAAACATGCAGGTGACCCTCCTTAACTCCATCCTCTCACTCGGCCGCGTGAATATCAGGATTATTAACAATACAAAACTTAAATAACCTAAATAATAAACCAACACAAATAACATGACATAAATAACAAATATGATAACATAAATAACATAAATAATAAACCAACACAAATAACATGATATAAATAACAAATATGAAAACATAAATAACATAAATAATAAACCAACACAAATAACATAACATAAATAACAAATAACATATAAATAACAATAAACATAAATAACAAATAACAATAAACATAAATAACAAATAACAATAAACATAAATAACAAATAACAATAAACATAAATAACAAATAACAAATATGATAACCTAAATAACCTAAATAACAAATATGATAACCTAAATAACCTAAATAACAAATATGATAACCTAAATAACCTAAATAACAAATATGATAACATAAATAACATAAATAACAACATAAATAACAAATAACATAACATAAATAACAAATAACATAACATAAATAACAAATATGATAACCTAAATAACCTAAATAACCTAAATAACCTAAATAACGCAGGCAGACATATAGGGATGCATTAACCCCGTCTGTACCGGTGACGTTTATTTGTTTTTAATTCTAGCAATATTTAGACGATTGTGTGCAGCTTAAGAAGGATCTGTGGTAGTAAAAAGGGTTAAGTGAGATAGTTCGACGCCTGTTAATTGCTGGAGTCCCTTTTTAAGGAGAATATAATCGTTTAATAGTAGCCAGATTATGATTAAAAGACGTCGCCGGTACAGAAGGGGTTAAGCGAGTAAGCGCATCAAGATAACATGAAACATTTACAGGAGCAGAATTACAATATATATATATATATATATGACAAATACAATTAAATACACAATTATATTAACTTACACTAAACAATAATTAATACATCAACAAATACATCAACAAATACATCAACAAATACATCAACAAATACATCAACAAATACATCAACAAATACATCAACAGGCATCGAACTATCTCCCTTAACCTCTTTCATTACCACAGCTCCTTCTTAAGCTGCACAAAAACGTCTAAATAAAACCACAATACCATAAAAAATACGTCGCCGGTACTGTAGGGGTTAAATTGATGCACACCCATACTACATAAACTATACAGCTCTTGTTTCTGTTGCTATGCTCAAACCCATGTCTTTATAACAACTCTTTGCTTCTCAATATATATGAATACACTATCTGACACATACACACAGACTCTCTCTCTCTCTCTCATACACACACACACACACACACACACACTATTTCAAGAACAATTTGTTTCCCAAATATAGTACATATTCCCGTACCTACACACACACACACACACACACACACACACACACACACACACACATGGTGATGACGACGATGTGAGGGGACTGATCTTAACCCCATATATATATATATATATATATATATATATATATATATATATATATATATATATATATATATATATATATATATATATATATATTGATTTCATTAATTGAGTTTAGAAGTGAAGTTGGTTGGTGAACCAATATAATATATACAGTTTTCTTCCTTAAGGGGAGGTTTTTAGTTTGTTCCCTAGACTTCCATCAAGCTTAAAATTACTCCCCCTTGACCCCCTTTCAAGATAAATTTGTATATTTTTCGGTAGAAAAATTTCACGGCCGAAGGCCGGTTCCCCTTAAATTACAGGCTCGCTATCACTCGCCAGGAAAAAATCGACACCTAAATGGCACGAATGGTCTTAAAATTGACAGAAATGGGGCGAGGGTTCTTAAAATCGCCAAAGTTATAAGGCAAGCGTCTTTAAATCTCACAAGCAATGGGGCTAAACATGAGGGAGAAAGGGGTCAAGAAAAAAATCCCTCAAGTGGAAATCTCCCCTTAACCCCTTGAACTGCCAACCTTGCATGTTATTAATTCATTAATAAATGCAACATCTGCAACATCTGGTGCGCAAGTCATTTAAGGGGAGATATCTACTTGAGAGATTTTTTTCTGGACTCCTTTCTCCCTCATGTTAAGCCCCATTGTTTTTCAAATTTTAAGACGTTTGCCCCATTATTTTGACGATTTTAAGAACTTTCAACCTATTTCTGTCAATTTTAAGACCTTTCGTGCCATTTAGGTGTCGATTTTATCCTGGCGAGCGATAGCGAGCCTGTAATTTAAGAGGAACCGGCTTTCAGCCGGGACATTTTTCTACCGAAAAATGTACAAATTTATCTTGAAAGGGGCTCAAGGGGGTGTAATCTTAAGCTTGAAGGATATCTAGGGACCAAACTAAGAACCTCCCCTTAATGACAAACGATCAATATTCTTGGCTGCGTCGAACTTCAGAAAATGTGTATAGCCTAATTCCCCTAAAAATAAAAATAAATAAAATAAAATAAATATATATCAATTACACGATTCCATATTATATCGACCGTTAAAAGAAAAATGATCAAATTCAATATATATATATATAAATTGAAAAGAAAACTGATCATATTCAATATATCAATGATCGATACATATGATAAGCCGTGTTCTAAGGCACGGGAAGACATATGTGCAACCGTTAAAGGGGGGGGTCACCAGCTTTTTTTTTTTAATCTTTCTCTCCTTTTCTCTCTTTCTCTGGCTTGTATCCATTCGGCCCCATTCGGCCCTATTCAGCCAACTGTTTTAAGACGTTTATCCCCATCCAGGTGTCGATTTTTTCCTGGCGAGCGATAGCAAGCCAGCATTGTATGGAGAAATCCGGCTTCGCCGGAGAAATTTTTCTATCGAAAAATGTACAAATTTAGCTTGCTGTCAAAAAAAAAAAAAATATATATATATATATATGCTGGCTCGCTACCGCTCACCAGGAAAACATTGACACCTGGATGGGGGTAAACGTCTTAAAACAGCCGGCTGAATGGGGCCGAACGGATACACGCCAAAGACAGAGGGAGAGAAAGAGAATAAAAGCGAGGTGGGGCCCCCTACAAATCAACCCATTAATTATGATAACGGAAACCAGGAAGAGCAGGGAAAGTGCAGTTTATTTAAGGGGAGACCTTTTTGTTTATATGTAGTTATTTAAGGGGAGACCTTTTTGTTTATATGTAGTTATTTAAGGGGAGACCTTTTTGTTTATATGTAGTTATTTAAGGGGAGACTTTTTTTTTGTTTATATGTAGTTATTTAAGGGGACACCTTTTTGTTTATATGTAGTTATTTAAGGGGAGACCTTTTTGTTTATATGTAGTTATTCAGTTATTTTTATTTGTTTTTAGTGTCCTCCCTAGACCTATATCAAGCTTCTATATATATATAAATAAAAGATAGGCAGAAACACATATACAGTGTATATATATATATATTCGTCGCATATTAGCAAGAAATCGGAAAATATATGCTTAATCAGATCTCCGCAGGCTAACCCCTTCTGTACCGGCGACGTCTCTTTACTTATATTCTAGCTACATTTAGACGATTTTATGAAGCTTAGGAAAGATATATGGTAGCTAAATGATGAATTGACATAGCCTGTAGCCTGTTATTGGGTGAACGTCCTTGCTGAGCTGAATACAATGGTTTAATAGTTGCCAGAATAATATAACGAGGATGTCACCGGTACTGAACGGGTTAAGGGGAGAATTTTTTGTATATGTATTTATGCAATTATCAACCCTGCGTAAGCAGAGTTTGGTATCGCTCCCCCGTATAGTGGGTAGGCTACCACCGGAGAAAACAAATCTGTCGTTATTGTCGTTATTGTCGTCGTTATCGTCGTTGTCGTCGTTATTGTAGTTATTGTCGTTGTCGTCGTTATTGTCGTCATTATTGTCGTTATTGTCGTTGTCGTCGTTACTGTCGTCGTTATTGTCGTTGTCGTCGTTACTGTCGTCGTTATTGTCGTTATGGTCGTCGTTATTGTCGTTGTCGTCGTCCGTCTGTCCCGAAACTCCTCCTAGAGTCTAGACCGTTGGACGGATTTTCACCAAATTTCACACGAACATTTGTTGCGTGAATGCGAACGTCAGTCAAAAAAGATTTTTTGAATGTATGCAATAGTTATGATTTTAGATCCAAAATGTGGTTTTACCCCCCCCCCCCTCCGCAAAGTCTGAGCAATCTGTGTATCTATGTAACACTAAGTAAATATCTGGCTGCATATATATATATCGTTAATAATAGGAAATCTAACATGACTTTATGTAGTTATTTAAGGGGAGACCTTTTTGTTTATATGTAGTCATGACTTTAGCATACTTTTTCCCCATATTCCTACCGTCTGCCTTTTTTTTGTATTATTATTATTATTATTATTATTATTATTATTATTATTATTATTGTAGAACCTACGGATTTCCACTTCTGACTGAGTGGCAGACCTGTTATTCTTAAAGGCATGTTCTAGACACTTTAATTTATTCCTTGTCTCATTCTATCACTCATTTACACTCTCT
>CM064573.1:1643582-1668582 GCA_032716605.1 Paralithodes platypus
ATAGCCAGAATAAGCTGTCAAAGATGCGTCACAATCTTCAAAGGGTTAAGGGAGCTCGGACGGTATTGTGCGGCATAATTTATTGGTTGGGCCCAATGGTTTGAGGAGGGGGTTTAGTTCAGTTAAAAAAACACCCACAAGATCCCCCTTCGATATAAATTTGTAAATTTTTCGGTAGAAAAATGTCTCGGCCGAAGGCCGATTCCTCTTCAAATACAGGCTCGCTATCGCTCGCCAGGAACAAAATCGACACCTAAATGTCACGAAAGGTCTTAATATTGGCAAATAAATGGGGCAAAAGGTCTGAAAATCGCCAAACTAACGGAACGAATGTTTTAAAACCTCAAAACTAATATATATGCTAAACGTGAGGGAGAAGGGGATCCAAAAAAAAAAACTGCCTCCCTTTAACACTCACTGCCTCATTTGTGCGGACGGACTGTCTTCGGACTGCCTTCTATTTACATGTACGGTATATAGAAGGCCGTGACTGTGTACCTCAAAATCCTGCTCGCAACTGTACATTTATTGACGCAGATGAAGGCAATGACTGATAGTAAAGAAAGAACCTGTTAATGGGATGGGTGCCTGACTAAACTGCTGAGTGGTGGGGGTTTATAGAGCTGTGAAGGATGGAAAGAGGAGGAAGGGCAGTGGGAAAGGTGGGAGGGAGGGAGATGAGGAGAGAGAAATTGGTAGGGGGTGGGATGGGAAGGAGGGGGGGATGGATTTTTTTATTTGATTTGAGTATTTTATTAAGTTGGTATAAATACAGGATATACAAATGTTGCATACAGGTATGTACAGTATATACACGGAGACTCAAAAGGGTGAAGATGATTGGACTTTCTTCCCCCCAGTCTATATTGTAATATATATATATATACAAATCAATATTTACCCTACATACATACATACAGAAAAACAACCAAATGACAGTATATGACATCCTGTGTTTAGGAGACAAGGGATGGTAGTTAATCCCTGCCAATCCCCAGTGGGCTGGAAAACGGACAGATTTCCTCTTAACGAGGAAACCTCAACGAGGAAACCGGACCGCCCTCCAGCCCACCTGGGGTCACTTAGCAGATATTCACACCCTTCGGGCAAACTCATTTATTACTTTTTAATTATACCCATGGATACACCAAGCTACCTACATTTTGGCGACTTGTAAATTGTAGATAGTAGCTAGACAATTATAGTAGGCTACATCAATATAGTAATACAAGTACAATTTAAAACAATAAGTATAATAATAATAATTATAGTGAATATCAGTAGTTCTATTTTTCAGGCCATTCACTTTCCAGATTATTTTCAGTTTTATTATCCGTTGTTCTTGTCTTTCTCCATCACCGAAACAGACAGACCCGCTATTCCCCCCATTACCTTGTCCATAATATTGTGGAGGGCGAGCCATTCTGTAAATAGCTTTTCTTTTTTATTGTCATCATCACATTTACCTAGGATATCTTCCAGCCCTACCAACCCATTTGTCAGTAATTTGTGAGTCTTAAGGGTTTTTTCTTTTCCTTTAATCTTAAATATGCAATTTACATTACCCCTGATTTTTTTGTTTATGAGGGAGGGAGAGGGAAAGGTGGATGGGTGGGAGGGAGGGAGAAGAGGAGAGAGAAATTGGTAGGGGGTGGGATGGGAAGGACGGGGGGATGGAGGGAAAAGAGGGAAAGGTGGAGGGGTGGGAGGGGGGGAAAAGAGGAGAGAGAAATTGGTAGGGGGTGGGAGGGGAAGGAGGGGGGGATGGAGGGAGGGAGAGGGAAAGGTGGATGGGTGGGAGGGAGGGAGAAGAGGAGAGAGAAATTGGTAGGGGGGTGGGATGGGAAGGAGGGGGGATGGAGGAATGGCAGTGGGAAAGGTGGATGGGTGGGAGGGAGGGAGAGAGAAATAGGTAGGGGGTGGGATGAGAAGGAGGGAGGGAGGGAGAGGGAAGTAGGGTGCTGTGAGCGAGGGAGAGTAGGGTGGAAAGTTGGAGAGAGAAGGGTGAAAAATAATTAAGAAGGTAGGTTATGAAGGAGAGAGAGAGAGAGAGAGAGAGAGAGAAAGAGAGAGAGAGAGAGAAGGGGGCGAATAAGAGTTTACATGGACTTACTATGTACCACACTGAGCGAGGTTGTCAGTATTAAATTCTAGCAGACATCGTAAAACCCCAAATATAGACCGAAGCAGGAGAATGAGAGAGAGAGAGAGAGAGAGAAGGGGAGGTCAATGGACTTCAAACCTCAGTCTTCTCGCTGCCCAGGTGTGTAGAAGATCGGCTTGATATATTGTACACTTGCCGCAGGTGTACAGTCGGTTACAAACAGCCTGGATTAATTTACTCTTTCTGTAGTGAGAGGGCTCGGGTTTTTTTTTTTTTTTTTTTTTTTTTTTTTTTTTTTTTTTAATGCTGTGTTATCATTGGACGATTTTATTCAGTATAGGAAGGGTTTATGAAAATTAATGGGGTAATTGTGACAGTCTTTACCCTGTTGATTGGACGATATTATTCAGTTTGGGAAAGATTTATGAGACTTACAGGGGTAATTTTGACAGCCTTTTTCCCTTGGAGTTCCACGCGTCCTTTCTAAGCTACATAACATTCTATAATAATAGCCAGAATTTATAAAAGGGTCTCATAGTAGTGAAGGGGTTAAGTATTTAAATGTGTCTAAGAATCTGATTTAACTGTAATTTTCCAATGCATAAATTATAAAATTATATCTACCGTTTTATGTAAAGAAAATAGCATGCGTAAATAAATCACGATGTTTGTATTTCCGTAAAGAAAGACATAAGAGATCTACGACCTTTTATGAGTGACTTAAGGGGAGGATTTTAGTTTGGTCCCTAGATATCCTTCAAGCTTAAGATTACACCCCCTTGAGCTCCTTTCAAGATAAATTTGTACATTTTTCGGTAGAAAAATGTTCCAGCTGAAAGCCGGTTCCTCTTAAATTACAGGCTCGCTATCGCTCGCCAGGATAAAATCGACACCTAAATGGCACGAAAAGTGTTAAAATTGACAGAAATGGGTTGAAAGTTCTTAAAATCGTAAAAATAATGGGGCAAACGTCTTCAGATTAGAAAAACAATGGGGCTAAACATGAGGGAGAAAGGAGTCAAGAAAAAAATCCCTCAAGTGGAAATCTCCCCTTAAGTATTTCATAATAACTATCGTCCATCCATTATATATAGGCCAAATATCTTGACTACTAACTTCTGTAACTCAATAAACGAGCAAATATTTCTACCATTTAGGAAGAGTCGTCCAGGAAAGGGAAACTGGAAAGAGTACAAGCTAGGACTACAAAGCTTATACCATCGATTAAAAGCTATGAGGACCGGTTGAGAGCTCTTGATCTCTTTACGTTGGAAACACGCTGACTACGAGGTCAGCTCAATTAAGTTATTAAGATACTTGATGGGTTTGACAATGTGGATTATAGCAAAATGTTTAGCCTCAATATGAATACAACACACAACGTTGACTGAAAGTTAGAATTGAAGGGGTTTAGCATTAGTATTTGTGGACACTTTTTCACATATAAGATCTGTTTTACTTGGAACAAACTTCCCTTATAAGTTGTAAACAGTTCTTCAGTAGATCAGTTCAAGAAGAGAGTAGATATTATTTTGCACACTCTGCAATGAGTGTAGTGCACTACACAATATCTCTCCTTCCACTTCTAGTATCTCCTCGGAATGGACCGCAAGGTCTCTGAGATATTATCTGTTCCTTGTAACTATTTCTCTCTCTCTCTCTCTCCTCTCTCTCTCTCTCTCTCTCTCTCTCTCTCTCTCTCTCTCTCTCTCTCTCTCTCTCTCTCTCTCTCTCTCTCTCTCTCTCAGCATAATTAAGGCGTAATGAATGTTGTTTCAACGTTAGTTTCTTTCGTCACCTATGGAGTAAAAATGCGTTAATCGGATGTGAATGTAATGAGCCTTGGGGGTTTTATGCGAGGTATCTGCCTAAGTAGTAGTTGCGTATTTGGACTCCGTATCATTCTGCTACAGCACTAGGTAATTGTTCAGTATTTCACGCTCGGTTGAACACAGAAAATTGCAGTGTGTGAATGAAAGTGTTTAGTGGTTAATTGGTTTTGTATTTATATTTATTTATGTTATTAGACCCCCCTTCTAGATATATTTGTACATTTTTCGGTAGAAAAATATCCCGGCTAAACGCCGGTTCTTTCAAAATTACAGGCTCACTATCGTTCGCCAGGAAAAATATCGACACCTAAATTGCACGAAAGGTCTAAATATTGACAAAAAAATAGGGCGAAAGGTCTTAAAATCGACAAATTAATGGGGAAAACATCATAACATTTGAAACCTAATCGGGGTAAGCATGAGGGAGAAGGGGGGCCTGAAAAACCAGCCCATCTCCCCTTAACTCATAAGCTGCCACATTAAAGCTGATGAAAAATGATAATATAAGGGCGAAACCTCTCGTGTAAAACCGGCTCAACTCTTGCAATTCTATTATAATCTCGCTCCCAGTTCCCCCCACACACCATGATACCCAGGAGCGACCCTCTGCGTGTGTACCCTGACTAACTGTACTGAAGTGAACCTAACCCCTACGTCGCCTATACAGCATACGGTGACCTTTATTCAGGGAGCCCACCTCACTTTTATTTATCTTTCTCTCCCTCTCTCTTGGGCTTTTATCCATTCGGCCCCATTCAGCCTACTGTTTGAAGACGTTTACCCCCATCCAGGTGTCAATATTTTCCTGGCGAGCGATAGCGAGCCAGCATATATATACTTTTGTTTTGACAGCAAGCTAAATTTGTAAATTTTTCGTTAGAAAAATGTCTCCGGCGAAGCCGGATTTCTCCATACAATGCTGGCTCGCTATCGTTCGCCAGAAAGAAATCGACACCTGGATGGGGATAAACGTCTTAAAACAGTTGACTGAATGGGGCCGGATAGATACAAGGCAGGGAAAGAGAGAAAAGGAGAGAAAGCTAAACAAAAAAAACGGTGACCCCCCTTCATCTATTCTGCTATGGAAGGATGAGTTTATGCAGCTTAGGATGGATCTCTGGGAATTGAAAGGGGTAAACGCGATAAATTACCCCTCTGCATAACACAAACACTTCCTAAACAACGCCAAATCTTGTAATGACAGCCAGACAATAGATCTCGTTAGTATTCAGTGATGTGTTTCTTCACTTTATTTAGGCTATCAGTAGACGATTTTATTCAGTTTAGGAAAAAGGGTTAGTTGAAAGATATTTTATTTTACCCCTCTGATATCTAGAGATCCTTCCTAAACTGCTTAAATTAGTCTAAGTATAACCAGAATAAAATATGAAATAATATCCCAATTACTCGGGGGGGGGGGGGGGGGGAATAAATATTCGTAATAAGTGGTAAAACCAATAATATTAAATCGGATTAGTGGAAGAACGCCGACCCGTTTTCTGTGCAAAATGTGAGAGAGAGGGGACTGTAGCATTCATCACAATTTCAATACTGCATATAATATTTTTAGTTAGGCTTTTTGTTTAACTTCCATGCACGTATTATTATATTAACTTAAATTCAATATTCCAGGGCTCATATTTTTCAGGGGGTATTTTTCAGATCTTGTTAATAGATTCGTCATGGGGGTATTTTTAGTCGCTGCCCGTGTTTTCTAGTGTGGGTTATGTTTTGAAGGGAATGAAGCCAAAGAGAAAGGAAGGAATATATTGCAAAATTAAATTATGAAGGAGTGAAGGAGTGAAGGAAGAGAAGCGCCAATGGCTATGAAACTGTATATAGCAAAAAGAAAAGAAAAAAGCAGTTAAAACCATGAGTTGTGCTGCACCCGGTAGTAAATCGTACAAATTCCATCCTAAGCAGGGATTCGAACTAAGCTTCGTTCGGAAAGTGTACATCGCTTTGCCGATTTTACTAAGGCCGTGTGTGTGTGTGTGTGTGTGTAATAATAATAATAATTAATTAACGGTTTATTCACAAAAGCAGCCCGAAGGCTGAAAATATACAAGGAAGTTGATACATAGTTAAAATTAAAATTAAAATTAAAATTGACACAAGAGCTAACAGGCTAATTTACAATGAAAAATATGTATATAATTTATTGATTGTTTAAGACCTTAATTATTGAAGGAATGGCGCTGTTCTTGTAGCGGTCAGTCCGTGGTGCTCTTACGGGGACAATACGGTTGAAGTGGCGAACAGCGCGTAGAGGAGGAGGGGCGTCGGGCGGTAGTAGGTGCCGGTGTCTGTGGTTGTTTAGTAGTTTGCTGGAGAACTGCTGAAGGTGTTGTTCGTAGAGGTTAGATATGGCGAGTACGTTAATTAGGTTACATGCATCTTGGTAAGTGGTGTAGTTGGCCCCTAACATTATTCTGCTCTCTTCTGAATTTTTTCTAATTTATTTCTTTGGGTTAAGTTGAGAGAGGATGACCAAACGGGTGAAGCATAGCAGAGTTTGGGTAATATAAAAGATTTGTATAAAAGTAGCATGTCATCTCTGGGAACCCCTAGTTGTTTCAGGGTGCGTAACATGTGTAGCCGATAAGAAGAAGCACTAGCTATGGTGTTAACATGTTTATCCCAGAGTAGTTTTTGCTGAAGGAAAACACCAAGTAATTTAGTGGCCCGCACTATCTCGAGGGTTTTGTGATTGCCAAGCTTGAGGGTGGGTGGAGGGATGGGTTTAGAAGCAACATTGAAGTTCATGACAAGTGTTTTGTTTAGGTTAATAGTGACATCATTATCTTGTGTCCAGGTCAGTAGGGCATCTAGGTTGGCTTGGAGAATGCTGTAGTCTGGAGAAGCGTTGCTGATGGAAGAGGCTAGTGTGGAATCGTCAACATATTTCCATTTGAGTTCTGCGTCTTGAAGGGCGTTATTGCTGAGTATTAAATAAACCGAGGGGCCCCATTCGTGTCCCTTGAGGCAAACCGCAAGTAAGTGTTTGTGAACTGGAGATACTGCCTAGAAAGCGGACGGATTGTTGACGGTCGTTGAGGAAATCCGCCAACCAGGAGGTAAGACATTCCCTGAGGCCAAGGTGTAGTGCTTTCTTAATTATAATGGTGTGGTTCACTAGATCGAAGGCTTTTTTGAAATCTATGAATACTGCTGTTACTGACGTGTTTCGGCGGTCTAAATTTTTATGAATGAAGTCAAGAAAACTGATGAGGTAGTGTGAGGTGGATGAGGATTTAATATTTCCATACGAGTCTAATTTATTGTATATATCTTTGTAAGCCAATTCAGCTACAAAACTTTCACAAATAAGGCTAGGAATAGGTGTAATAGCTATGGGCCGTAGTTCATTAAGAGATTGAGGGTTTGAAGATTTAGGGATTGGAGTGACATAGGAATGCTTCCAATCTTTAGGACATTTGGATTGTTGTAAGGAAGCATTAATTATGGATGTGAGAGGTAAGGAAAGTTCAGGAGCAAATTCTTTGTATAAGCGGATAGGAAGATCGAGTGGAGTGGAGGAGCGTTTAGGTTTGAGAATCTGTAAACGACGGCAAACTTCGTACTCTAATACGATAGGTGGGGGGGAGGGGGCAGGGAGGTATGCTGGGAGCTGGTCATGAGAGAGCTTGGGAAGTTGTTGACATATAGAGGCAAAATGATTATTTATTGTCTCGGCTGCTTCATTACTGGTGAGATGGTTGACACACGGGAAGGTAGAGGGTCGGTTCTTAAGGCCACAAAATTCCTGAATTCGGCTAAACCATTCACTAATGTTTGTGTGTTTCAAGTGTTGTATTTTGTTGGGATAGAAAGTCTTTTTTGCCATTTTAATTTCTCTAATAACTTTGTTTCGAAGTGATTTGAAAATCACTTGTGTGTGTGTGTGTGTGTGTGTGTGAGTGAGTTAGTGTACGTGTGTGTGTGTGTGTGTGTGTGAGTGAGTGAGTTAGTGTGTGTGTGTGTGTGTGTGTGAGTGAGTGTGTGTGTGTGTGTGTGTGTGTACGTGTGCGTGTGAGTGTGAGTGATATTTTATTCCATTGATCTTATCGTTTCTCTCTATCTCTGGCTATCATATCTGATCATATGAGAGAGAGAGAGAGAGAGAGAGAGAGAGAGAGAGAGGAGAAGGGGGGGGGGAGGTAGAGGGAGGAGTGGTTCTACCCTGAGGAAGATTGGCTTTTCTCCCTTCGTTACCTTCCTGATGAAAAGTTAGACGAGAGAGAGAGAGAGAGAGAGAGAGAGAGAGAGAGAGAGAGAGAGAGAGAGAGAGAGAGAGCGCGAGTATGAGATGTGTCAGTTTTCCCGTTATTCGTTCCATTTTTGTTCTCTCTCTCTCTCTCTCTCTCTCTCTCTCTCTCTCTCTCTCTCTCTCTCTCTCTCTCTCTTTCAGCTAATCAAGTGAGTGAGTTGGCGAGCATGTACGTAGAATGAAGGAAGGTCGCAAGAACAGAAGGAAGTAAGGAGGGATAAAAAGAGGAAATTAAAAAAGAGAAAGAGGAAGGAAAAGGTAGATAAAAGGAGGAACTGGAATCATGAGTGAGAAGAAGGAAAGTCACGTTAAAGGAAGGAAATATAAGTAATGAAGGAGGAATAATGGGAGAGAAGGAGAAGAGAAAAAAGGAATGACACGCTATGATAAGGAAGGAAGAAGGAATAATGAGTGAGCAGGAGGAGGGAGGAAGGAAAGACACGTTAAAATAAGGAAGAAGGAATAAAGGGTGAGAAGGAGAGGGGGAGACGGAAAGACACGTTAAAGGAAGGAAGAAGGAATAATGAGTTGGAAGGAGAGGGGGAGACTGGGAGACATATTAAGGGAAGGAAAGAAGAAAGGACACACAAGAAAAAGGAAAACTGTCGGGGTATAATGAAGGAAAAAGGCAAGGCACGTTAAGGGAAGATTTGTATTTGTTTATAAATATATTTTTATAGTTTATTGGTTTTTTCGCTAGACATCTATCAAGATTAAAATAATAGCCCCAAGACTCCCCTTCGAGATAAATATGTACCATATGGCCTGAAACTCCTAAGTGTCCAATTGAATGAAGAAAGGAAGGAAAGGAAAAATGCTGGATGAAACTGAAAGAACATAGAAGGAAAAGGTGAACAGAAAGTTGGTGGCAAGAAAAATGATGAAGAATGGAAAGGGAAACCATAATTAAAAAAAAGAGGCATAAATGATTGGATGCAAGGAGGAAGAAATTCTCACTCCAGGGGAACAACTAATAAGGAGAACAGGTAGAACTAGAACGGACGAAAATAGAGTGTGAGAGTGGTAACAAAGTGATTGTGTGTGTGTGTGTGTGTGTGTGAGAGAGAGAGAGAGAGAGAGAGAGAGAGAGAGAGAGAGAGAGAGAGAGAGAATAAAGAAAGCCATGATAAACGAAGGGAGAGGGGGAATGCGGAAGAAGGAAATGTGTTAACTGTATAGTGGTGGGAGTGTGTTAAAGGTCGCGCGGCCAAATGGTATAGCGAATGATGATAAAACAATAACACAACATAGAGAGAGAGAGAGAGCGCGAGCGAGAGAGAATTGGAGTTGGTGTGAGCTAACCTATTGAAATAAACAAATAAATGCCCAAATGCCGTATGCCAAGTAAATAGGTAACGGTATCTGAATTGAAAAACAGTTAATGAGAGAGAGAGAGTGAGAGTGAGAGTGAGTTGGAGTTGGTGTGAGCTAACCTAATGAAATAAACAACCAAATGCCCAAATGCCGTATGCCAAGTAAAAATATAACGGTATCTGAATGGAAAAACAGTTAACGAGAGAGAAAGAGAGAGATGTGTGGGAGCGGGGGAAGGTCACGACGAGGGAGGAAGGGAGTGAGGAAGTTGAGAGAATAAAAGGGATTACGAAACCAGACAAAGACAAATAAAAACCCAGAAATATTGACACTGAAGAGAGATAAAAGTGGATGATGGAAGGAAGAAGCAGTAAAATGAGAGAGAAGTGGAAGAAGGGAAAGAAAAGTGGAAGAAGGGAAAGATAAGTGGAAGAAGGGAAAAATAAGTGGAAGAAGGGGAAAATAAGTGGAAGAATTGGATTAAAAACACGAAGAATATAGTGTAGCGCGGATGATACAAGAACAAAACAACGAGATTATAGATAAGTAGAGGAAGTGTTATAACAAATATCTTTAACAAATAAAAGAATGGGCAGGTTGAGGATATACAGTTGGAGAGGAAAGGGGAAAACAGGATAATTATTGGTATCATAAGAGAGACACCGATAATGGAAAGAATAAGATATAAAACTAACATAATTGTAGAAGTAAACATTGTATCTTGAGTTGAGAGACTGTGGGAAGAGAAAGCATTGGAGGATAAATATGTGTGTGCGTGTATGAGAGAGAGAGAGAGTAGAGAGTAGAGTAGAGTAGAGTAGAGTAGAGAGAGTGAGTATAATACTGAAGTCAGACTTTTTATGGGACCTTTCCTGCCTCACTTTCTCGACCCTAACCCCTTCTAACCACACCCTCCACTCCTCCTCCACTCTCTCCACCCCTCCTCCACACCCTCCACCCCTCCTCCACACCTCCACCACACCTGTCACACCCTCCACCCCTCCTCCAAACTTGTCCGACCCTCCACTCCTCCACACCTGTCACACCCTCCACCCCTCCTCCACACCTGTCCGACCCTCCACTCCTGTCACACGGTTCTCCCTCCCAGCCACACCCTCCACCCTCCACCCCAGCTGTCACCCCCACACCCCCCAGGCACACCCTCCACCCCACCTATCACCCCCAACACCCCCCAGCTACACCCTCCACCCCTCCTCCACCGTGTCACACCCTCATCCCTCCCCTCCTTATTAGCAAATTTGTCTTTTCAGTTCCATCATTTACTATTCATATTTGACATTCACACCTGCCGTTCATTCATGTCACATCCTTACATTCAAACTTGTCTAGCACACCTGTCCAATAGTGTTTTCTCTCACACATGTATCACCCTTACCTCCACCTGTGCCTTCGTTATCTCCACATCTACCTGAGTTACCTTCCTATGCACCGATCACGCAGCTAATATTACCCTTCTTATCACATATAATAAATACCTATGTATAAGTGTGTTTATTTTCAGCTGGTGGTAAATTGTCATATCCTCATCTTGATTACTTGGTTATTATGACGATTTTGTAGCGAAATGTGTTGTTAATTATAAACAAAAAAACTTGGTATATGTATATGATGCTGGGGCATAGTTGTTGTTGTTGTTGTTGTTCCCCAGGCTGTCTGGCCGAACAGCCCCAAGGTCTCGAGCAAGGCCAAGGCCACAAACGAGCGCCCCCACAAAATCCCTCCTGCCTACCACTAACAAAGCCCGGGTGACCGAAGCCACTCCAAGGCAGGGAGCTGAGGAGGGTGCGGAAACGCCCGGGAAACCAAAGCCCCACCCAAGGCCCTGTGCCCCTCAGCAATTATGAAGGGAAAGTTGAGGGGCAAGGGAAAAATGTGACGCTTTGGCTCCCAATCTGCCAACTTCTAGGTTGGCAGTAGGAAGGTCAATCCACGGAAAAGACGCCGCCACTTGAGATCTAGAAGATATATAAGTAAAAGGAACAGTCAGAGTAAGCTATGGGTATGGCAGAGATAGCTCAGTTCTCACTCGGATAGACCAGCCCATCACCACATGACTAGAACCCAATCCTCTCAGCATCAGCTAGGAAAGGCCCTAGAAAGCCGCCTTTGGCGGGGGGATAGCTCCCCTATTTCAACTCCTTTCGGGGTTGGGCACCAACCCCTATCCTGGGGCATAGTATTTTCATATTGTTCCATTATCAAGAAATCATCTGCTAAGGGATTCAATTTACCAGCAGCTGAAAACAAACTGACTATAGTTACCTGTCTACTAAATCTTACCCACCTACCTGTCCCCATTATCACACAACAACAACAACAATAACATATCCGCATAATACTTCACTATCCTAGTCTGTATTGACACTGGTTACTACTACTAATTAGAACTTTAGAAGCGCCTCTTTGTCGATATTCATATTCATATTTTTTCACCAACCAACTTTACTTCTAAACTCAATTAATGAAATCCATAATTTTTTCACCAACCAACTTTACTTCTAAATTCAATTAATGAAATCAACAAATACATGTGGCACTCCAAGGACTCGAACCTAGGATACTCACACCGAAATTACGCGCATTTATGCATTACGATATCAAAACAGTCAGACAGTCAGAGAATGGAATGAATGAAAGAAGGTAATATAATAAGATAAGAGGCAAAGTGTATGTGTGTGTGTGTGTGTGTGTGTGTGTGTGTGTGCGTGTGCGTGTGTGTATGTGTGAATATAGAGGTCTCACAACTAACAATCCATCACAACAGCCACACACAGCCTACCACAACTACCACACAATCTACCACAACTACCACACACAACCTACCACACAACCTACCACAACCACCTACCACAACTACCACACAACCTACCACACACACAACCACCACACCTTTTTTCATCATACGTTGGCATGATTTGACCACACCCTTGCCACACACCAAATATATCACTCACTCTCTCCTACCACTCTACTACCCCACAGTAACTCCCAGAACAACCACACACTACCATAACCTATATATTATACTATTAATGTCTAGGTTTCATTCTCCTGGCGGAAAGTATAATACCTTCGTAGCTTATTTGTCGATACTTATGGACAAATTGAAAAGTGTTTTGTCATAATTTGTTGGTCATATTCTCATATTTTACACACATTTTCACTACAAAGTTTTCGTAACAGCTGTTATACAACTTCTGTGTACCGTATTATATTACTAAAGAAAACATTACATTTAATACCTCAAGTAATACCCATAACCTTGCAAAACCTCACTATCACACTGCTACCATTACCGCTACCACAATAACCTACCTCAACGCAGGAAATTACCACAAGAGAACCACTACACTACCATGCCATAACTACCGCCGTTATCACACCAACCTACCACAACCAAGGAAGTACTGAACCTACCACAAGAGAACCACCACAATACCACAACTTTACTACTACCGCTACCATACCAACAACCTACCACAAGAGAACCACCACAATACCACACCTTTATTACCACACCAACAACCTACCACAACCCGGGGAGTACTGAACCTACCACAACCATACCACCACACAACCACACCGCTACCACAACAACCTACCACAACCCAGGAAGTACTGAACCTACCACAACCATACCACCACACAACCACACCGCTACCACAACAACCTACCACAACCCAGGAAGTACTGAACCTACCACAACCATACCACCACACAACCACACCGCTACCACAACAACCTACACAAACCAGGAAGTACTGAACCTACCACAACCATACCACCACACAACCACACCTACCACAACCCAGGAAGTACTGAACCTACCACAACCATACCACCACACAACCACACCGCTACCACAACAACCTACCACAACCCAGGAAGTACTGAACCTACCATAACCATACCACCACACAACCACACCGCTACCACAACAACCTACCACAACCCAGGAAGTACTGAACCTACCACAACCATACCACCACACAACCACACCGCTACCACAACAACCTACCACAACCCAGGAAGTACTGAACCTACCACAACCATACCACCACACAACCACACGCTACCACAACAACCTACCACAACCCAGGAAGTACTGAACCTACCACAACCATACCACCACACAACCACACCGCTACCACAACAACCTACCACAACCCAGGAAGTACTGAACCTACCACAACCATACCACCACACAACCACACCGCTACCACAACAACCTACCACAACCCAGGAAGTACTGAACCTACCACAACCATACCACCACACAACCACACCGCTACCACAACAACCTACCACAACCCAGGAAGTACGGTACTGAACCTACCACAACCATACCACCACACAACCACACCGCTACCACAACAACCTACCACAACCCAGGAAGTACTGAACCTACCACAACCATACCACCACAACCACACCGCTACCACAACAACCTACCACAACCCAGGAAGTACTGAACCTACCACAACCATACCACCACACAACCACACCGCTACCACAACAACCTACCACAACCCAGGAAGTACTGAACCTACCACAACCATACCACCACACAACCACACCGCTACCACAACAACCTACCACAACCCAGGAAGTACTGAACCTACCACAACCATACCACCACACAACCACACCGCTACCACAACAACCTACCACAACCCAGGAAGTACTGAACCTACCACAACCATACCACCACACAACCACACCGCTACCACAACAACCTACCACAACCCAGGAAGTACTGAACCTACCACAACCATACCACCACACAACCACACCGCTACCACAACAACCTACCACAACCCAGGAAGTACTGAACCTACCACAACCATACCACCACACAACCACAACAACCTACCACAACACTAGCACACCGTTACTACCACACTAACAACATACCATAACCTACTAAGGACTACCAAACCATTACCACACCAACCTGCCACAACCCAGGAAGCACTACCACTACACTACCACACACTTCCAACCTGCTGACTCATACCAACCAGCCACGCCCTCACACCATACTGGAATACAAGGGGAGGTTTGTTTGATTTCGATCCCCTTGTCCCTCATGTTTATCCTTATTAGCTCTGCGATTTTAAGACCTTTTGTACCATATAGGTGTCGATTTTTTCCTGGCGAGCGATAGCGAGCCTGTAATATAGGAGTAACCGGCCTTCGGCCAGGAAATTCATCTCGAAGGGGGGTTTCGGGGGTAGTTTATAAAGGTTGATGGAGGTCTTGGAAGGAAACTAAAGATAATAATTTAATTAAACATAAATGAACAAATAAATACTAGTAAATACAAATCTCCCTTTAACTTGTGTCACACCACCCCGTCCCACCAACTTTATTTTGGCAACTTTGGCTTGGCAGTTTGTGAATCTTGAGCCGGCGACACACGAACACTTTAGCGGTTGATGTATCGGAGTCACGGTACAAAAAAAAAGTAGCTCAAATTAAACCTACTATCTGACAATCTGCTCTTTCATTAGGACTGTATTTTGTATTGAAGGGGTTTAAAAAAAATAAATAAAAAAAATAAAAAAACACACACACACACACACACACACACACACACACACACACACACACACAGACTAATGTGCAAAATAGATCCAAAATATTGCCCGAATGAAATTGCCGATAGAGGTTGACGGTAAGAGAGATGGTTGTGACTCTCCTTGTAAACAGCACAGTCTCTCACCCCTTGCCCCACCTACCTCTCTGTTGCATCATCATAGTGTGTACTATCCTTCCCCGGCCTTTGTTATAATTAGGTACAGTCGCGCTAATAAGTCATGTCCTAGCTGTCATTACGTTTGGCATGCTCTTTCCTGTATTAATGTCTGTCAGATGTTGAATAGGGTGGGGAAGTGTAGGAACATGTTTGTATATTTCACTCGATATGAAGAAATGCAGCTTAGATAATTTATGGCTGATACCAATTATTGATCAAAACATACTTGGTGCCGACACATGACTTATTAGCGCGACTGTACACCATTACACTCTTGCCTTTAGCCCCTTCTGTACCGGCGACGTCTTTTTTATTTTATTTTAGCCACATTTAGACGATTTTATGTAGCTTAGGATGGATATATATGGTAGCTAAAAGGATTATTGGAGATAGTCTGTAGCCAATTCATTGGTAGGCATCCTTCCTAAGCTGAATATAATCGCCTAATAGTTGCCGGAATATAATGTAAAGGATGTCACCGGTACAGAAGGGGTTAAATTGATCTGTGTTTGTTGCTCTTCATTGGGAGCGTCATATTAGGGCATACTTCATTATACACCAACACCTTCCCTCTACACCACCCCACACCACACCACCCCTCGCTACTCCACACCTCATAACACTACACAACACCACCTCTTGCCACATCACTCCACACCACATTACACTACCCCTACACCACCCCTTGCCACATCACTCCACACCACATTACCACCTCACTCTACACCACATCACACTACCCCTACACCACCCCTTGCCACATCACTCCACACCACATTACCACCTCACTCTACACCACATCACCACCTCACTCTACACCACATCACACTACCCCTACACCACCCCTTGCCACATCACTCCACACCACATTACCACCTCACTCTACACCACATCACACTACCCCTCGCCACATACACCACCCCTGTCATCACTACTCCACACTACACCTGACCAAACCAATTCACACCATACCACACACCACACTATCCACCACACCTCCCCACCTCACTTATCCACTGCTCTCTCATCCACATTGCATCACATCCACCACACTCATCCATTCCTCTCCATTCACCACAACATCCACCACACTCATCCATCCCTCTCTATTCAACACAACATCCACCACACCTCCCCACCCCACTTATCCACTGCTCTCTCATCCACATTACACCACACCCCGCCCCACCACTAGCTTCAGGTTATTCTCCTTATGGGCATGGCTAAACACTTTCAATTAAGCTGAATTCGAAAGTAGTGTGCGTGTATGAGAGAGAGAGAGAGAGAGCGGGTGTCTGAGTGTGTAGGCTAATGTGTTTGTTGAAACTTGCACTAAGGCAAGCATGAAGTACAAGTGGAGGGATATGTAGGCTAGATAGGCAAAGAGAGCGAGAGTGACTTACAAGGAGTTACAAGGAATACTTAGTATCTTGACCACCTTGCGGTTCATTCCGGGAAGATACTCGAAGTGGAAAGATATATTTTGTGTAGTGCACTACACCCATTGCAGAGTGTGAACAATACTATTAACTCTACTTGAACTGCTCTACTGAAAAAGTAAATACAACTTCTGAAGGAAGTTTGTTGCAGATCTTATAAATATGCGAGAAACTTCACAATTACTGGTAATTAGCTTGTTAATTATAACTTCCAGCAATGGCTGCGTGTTGTATTCGTATTGAGACCAAACTTTTTGCTATAATCCACATTGTGAAACTTATTAAGGTAGGAGAGAGAGAGAGAGAGAGAGAGAGAGAGAGAGAGAGAGAGGGAGAGAAGGAAGTTAAGTGAGTTTATTTAATATTATTTATTCAGTATTATATTTATACTTTAGCCATTTATTTAGTAATATTAGAGTAATTCAGTATTATGTTCGTACGCGAAACCCAGAGCCATATGCAAATGACGATCAATCCCGCGGCCGTACCTCCAAGGCATACAGCATTATACAGGCAAGTGTACAAAGGAGTACAAAGGAAATCAAGCAACAACAGATCTAGTGACCCTTCTAGGTTGCTTGTCCTCCAAAACACTGAGGATCAAGTGTCCAAACAGTGGTTTAGAGTGGGTAAGGGAACATTGGAAAGGGAATTACTGCCCTGGAACTAATGTCCGTGGCAGGATTAGGAAGTTAGTAGGGGACAGATGGGTTAGTAACTGAGGGGGGGATAAAATAAAGTTATTCATTTACAAACGCAGTCAGTCGCGGGTTTGATGCGAGATATTTGTCTAGGCGGAGTTTAAATGAATCAACGGTGATGCAGTCTATAACGTTTTGGGGAAGCCCATTCCACAAGTTGACAACTCGATTGAAGAAGAAATTCTTAGATTCGTGTGAGTTAAAAGATTTACCAATAATTTTGCAACCGTTTCCCCGCGTGTAATTAGATTGGTCGATAGTGAAGTACTTACTACAGTTCATATTGTCGATGCCTTTGATGATTTTGAACACTTGAATTAAGTCACCTCTTAATCTGCGCTGGGTTAAAGGAAATAGATTTAATTCTCTAAGACGCTCTTCGTATGGTTTGTTCTTTAGGCTAGGTATCATTTTGGTAACTCTACGTTGAACTCGTTCTAGCTTGTTTATATCTTTTTGGTAATAAGGGCACCAGGATTGAACGCAGTATTCCAGAAGAGGGCGGACTAATGAATTGTAAAGGGTTAGGATAACTTCTTTGGATTTATGCTCAAATGACCTGCCTATAAAGCCAATTATTTTGTTTGCCTTCTTAACAACTTCTGAACATTGTTGACTCGGTTTTAGGTTACTCGATATTGTTACTCCCAGATCGGTTTCTCTGTTTACATTCTTAAGCTGAGTGCCATTCATCGAATAGTTTGCTTTCTCATTTAGGTATCCGATATGTAGTACTTTACATTTATCCGCATTGAAACTCATTTGCCAAATTTGGGCCCAACATGACAATTTATCTAGATTGTGTTGCATATCGTCAACTTGTTCTTTTGAGAGTACGCTATTTGCAATTTTTGTATCGTCAGCAAATTTTGAGATTGTACAGGTGAGACCCTCATCTATGTCGTTGATGTAAATTAGAAAGAGAATTGGTCCTAGTACCGATCCCTGGGGTACCCCGCTACTTACATTGGTCCATTTTGATGCCTTACCGTTTATGACTACTCTTTGCTTTCTGTCGCTGAGCCAATTTTCTATCCATTTCAACACACCGTCTTGTATTCCATGCGCTTTTAGTTTTAGCAGTAAACGTTTGTGGGGAACTTTGTCAAAGGCCTTTTGAAAATCAAGGTATATAATATCTACAGCTTTACTCTCATCGTAGAGGTTGAGGATATCGTGGAAGAAGTCTAAGAGGTTTGTTAAACAGGAACGTTTTTTACGAAAGCCGTGTTGAGTATCTTTAAGTATGTTATTTTCCTCTAAGTGATTTACGAGTCTGTCTCGTATGACCGTTTCTAGCATTTGGAGAGTTGCCGGGCCGTAACCCTTTCTGTACCCCTCACGTCTCTTTAATTGTATTCTTGCTTCTATTAAACCATAATATTCTGTTTTAAAAGGGCCTTCAGCCACTAACTGGCTTCGAAACATCTCACTCACCCCTTTTTACTGCCATAGATTCTTCTTAAGCTACACAAAATCGTCTAAATATAGCTAGAATCAAATGAAGATGACGTCGCCGGTGCAGAAGGGGTTAAGGAGACGTTTTGTTATTTTGCGGTCTTTATTTATTCAATCATTTGATGTTTAGTTTCCTCGCTAGGTTTCCATCAAGCTCTAAAACTACAGCCCCAAGACCCCCATTCATGATAAATGTGTACATTTTTCGGTAGAAAATGTCCCAGCTGAAGACCGTTTCCTCTAAAATTACAGGCTCGCTACCGCTTGCCAGGAAAAAATCGACACCTAAATGGCACGAAAAAGTTCTTAATATTGACAAAGGAATGGAGCGAAAGGTTTTAAAATCGTCAAGCTAATGAGGAGAACGTATTAAAATCTCATAACTAATGGGGCTAATGGTGAGGGAGAAAGGGGCCCCGTCAAACCTACTATCCGGCCTTCATTTGTCCGTGTACCGTATTATGAGGGTGTTGTTCAGTTACGGCCCCCCCTAGACCCGCGCCAACATGGCCGTATTTCCCAGGGGGCCGCTCGATAGAGGCCGCTCTGATGTACGCGATATTTATACAGGTTTATTTTATTTTGTACGGATCTCATTTTATTATCTCGTTCTCTCTCATGTGTTGTCATTTACTGATTCATTCACTTTTATTCTCTCTCTCTCTCTCTCTCTCTCTCTCTCTCTCTCTCTCTCTCTCTCTCTCTCTCTCTCTCTCTCTCTCTCTCTCTCTCTCTCTCATATATAATATAGGGTACTAATTGTTTATGTTTAGCAGAGTAGCCATATACAGCAGGGAAGGATTAGTTATGCTATGCTGTTGCTTGCTTTCCTTCCTACTCTTATTCCTTTCCCTCGACTCTTCTCCATCCTTCCTCTCTTCTCTGCCCTCCCCTCTTCTTCCCTTTATCATGCTCTCCTCTCCTCATTCTCTCTCCTCGTTCTCTCTCATGTGTTGTCATTTACTGATTCATTCACTTTTATTCTCTCTCTCTCTCTCTCTCTCTCTCTCTCTCTCTCTCTCTCTCTCTCTCTCTCTCTCTCTCTCTCTCTCTCTCATATATAATATAGGCTACTAATTGTTTATGTTTAGCAGAGTAGCCATATACAGCAGGGAAGGATTAGTTATGCTATGCTGTTGCTTGCTTTCCTTCCTACTCTTATTCCTTTCCCTCGACTCTTCTCCATCCTTCCTCTCTTCTCTGCCCTCCCCTCTTCTTCCCTTTATCATGCTCTCCTCTCCTATCATCCAAACCCCTCCCTGATCTGTCCCTCACCTCTCCTCCTAGCTCATTTCCCTCTCTACTTCTCCTTTCCTCTCTCATTGTCTCTATCCCTACCCCTTTGTTTTGCTTTCATCTCCTTATCTTGTCCTCCCTTCATCCTCCTCTCTTCTCTCTTATTCTCTCCTCCCATCTCTTTGTTTCATTATCTCACTTCTCTTCTCGTTTCTTCCTTCTCCATCTCCTCTCTCTCTCTCTCTCCCCCCCCCACTTATTCATGCCCCTACACCTCTTATCCCATCCCCCCTTACCTCCCATTCTCCCACACTCCCCCCCTTACCTCCCAATCTACCATCCCCCCTTACCTCCCATTCTCCCCCCCCTTTACCTCCCAATCTACCATCCCCCCTTACCTCCCATTCTCCCCCCCCTTACCTCCCAATCTACCATCCCCCCTTACCTCCCATTCTATCATCTTACTTTCTTATTCTACCCCCCTCCCCCCCCCCCTTGGACCTCTCATTATACCCCCTTACCTCTCATCTCCCTTGCCCACTCTTCCTCTCATTCTCTCTCTTCCTCTCCTCCTCCCTCTCCTCGTTATTATTCCTAAATCCTCACAATTTATTCCCCTCCCGACCCTGCTGGAAAAACAGACAGGAGGCAGAGAGGACAAACACCCACCCCTCTTGTTGTTGTTGTTGTTGTTGTTGTTGTTGTTGTTGTTGTGGTGGTAGTGTTGTGGGTGAGGGGTTGGTGATAGTTGTGGTGTGGTGGATTGTTGTTGTTGTTGTTGTTGTGGTGGTGGTGGTGGTAGTGTTGTGGGTGAGGGGTTGGTGATAGTTGTGGTGTGGTGGATTGTTGGTGTTGTTGTGGTGGTGGTGGTAGTGTTGTGGGTGAGGGGTTGGTGATTGTTGTGGTGTGGTGGATTGTTGTTGTTGTTAGTTGTGGTAGTAGTTAGTGTAGTTGTTGGTGGTAGTAATGAGTGTAGTTGCTGTTGTTAGTCGTGGTGGTGGTGGGGGGGGGGGGTTGTCATTGTTGTTGTTCTTGTTCTTGTTGTTGTGGAGGTCTTCGAGGTGGTTGTGGATTTTCAGTTAACCCATTCAGTACCGGTGTCGTCCTTTTAACTTTATTATGGCTGTTATTAGACGATTTTAGTCAGTTTAAAAATGACCTCCAGCAAATTAACAGGCTTCGAATGATCTCACTTAACCCTATTTACTACAACAGATAATTTTTACACTGCACAAAATCATCTAAATATAGCTAGATTATAATGAAAAATACGTCGCCGGTACAGAAGGGGTTAGGTTGTTGTTCTGGTGGCCTGTTGTTGATTGTATCTTGGTTATGACGAGGTTGTGGGGTTGTGATGAGGTTGTGGTTTGGAAGGTGGTGTTGGTGATTATAAAGGTTGTCAAACTTAATCGGATTTTTTTTTCTGGACCCCCCTTCTCCCTCATGTTTAGCCCCATAAATATTCGTTTTGAGATTTTATGACCGCTCTCTTCATTGTATTGCCATTATTAAGAATTGTCGTGCCATTAAGATGTCGATTTTCTCCTGGCGAACGGTAGCAAGCCTCTAATTTAGGAGGAATCAGACTTTGGCTGCGACATTTTTCTACTGAAATAATGTACAAATTTATCTCGAAGGAGTTTTTTATTTGTTATTTGTTTAAGTTTGATACAGGTCTAGGGAGCAAGGAAACACAATAAAAATCACCCACTAAAGTGACTAAACAAGAACAACATAAGTTTGCTATGGTGGTTGTGAACGTTGTGATGGTTGTGGGTCGTGTGTGGGTGTGTGTTATTTATGTATTGTTTTAATATATATTTAATTGTTTAATATGTTTTATTTATTTTTGGCGGGTGCAGTTATGTTGTATTCGTTCATGTTTGTTAGTAGTGTTGTTGTTGTTGTTGTTGTTGTTGTTGTTTGTTTTGTTGCTGTAGTGTCAGCGCTGGTCCCATGTCTATAGTTTGGCTGGAGTTTATTGCCTCACATTTTTTCATATATATTTTAGTTTGTAAGTCTACGTGATTTATCTGTGGGAATTAATTCAGCTGTTGTATGTTGGCGTTCCTTCTGTACCGCGTTGATTTAAGGAGGGAGGCGGGGGGGGGGTTGTCTGGCCCCCCTTCTCCCTCATGTTTAGCCTCAGTAGTTTTCAGATTTTAAGACGTTCGTCCTATTAGTTTGGCGATATTAAGACTTTTCACCCTATTTCTTTGTCAATATTAAGACCTTTCGTGCCATTTAGGTGTAGATTTTTGCCTTGCGAGCGACAGCGAGCCTGTAATATGGGAGAAATCGGCCTTCGGCCGGGACATTTTTATACCAAAAAAAATTACAAATTTATCTAGTAGGGGGATCTTGGGGATGTTTGTTCAAGCTTGATGGAGGTCTAGGGAAAAAAAGATAAATCCACCAACAAATAACCCTTCCTCTTATAAGGCGATGTCACACGAGCGCATTTTCCGGCAATTTTCGATGAACAATTTTTGTTATCGTACTATTTTGAGGCTCTTTCGTATTAGAATGTTACACTAGATCGAATGTAGATTATGTTAGGTAGTTTACTTCTTATGGCTCTTATATGTTGAGGCTGCCAGACAACAATTGCCCATAATAATTGATGGAAAGATCGCTCGTGTGACACCGATTTTCAAACTTGCTAGCAATAGTAATTCGTCTCATTGAATTTTTGTCGGAACACATTTAACGCTCTCATAAATAAAACAAATACAAGTCAAACACACACACACACAATATCGTTTCCTGTTTTGAACAATGTACAAGTTTATTGGATGATATTGGTCGATCACAGATTTCGTCTTTATAACTTGAAAAACAAAATTGAGACGGGATAGTTTCCAGTTTTTGAGCAATTTACAGTTAATCGAATGTATAGTTATTATTAAAAATAGTTCAATTCTAGATACTTGTACTTGAATCTGTATATAATTCTAGATACTTGTAACTGAATCTGTATATAATTCTAGATACTTGTAACTGAATCTGTATATAATTCTAGATACTTATACTTGAATCTGTATATAATTCTAGATACTTGTACTTGAATCTGTATATAATTCTAGATACTTGTAACTGAATCTGTATATAATTCTAGATACTTGTACTTGAATCTGTATATAATTCTAGATACTTGTACTTGAATCTGTATATAATTCTAGATACTTGTACTGAATCTGTATATAATTCTAGATACTTGTAACTGAATCTGTATATAATTCTAGATACTTGTACTTGAATCTGTATATAATTCTAGATACTTGTACTTGAATCTGTATATAATTCTAGATACTTGTAACTGAATCTGTATATAATTCTAGATACTTGTAACTGAATCTGTATATAATTCTAGATACTTGTAACTGAATCTGTATATAATTCTAGATACTTGTACTTGAATCTGTATATAATTCTAGATACTTGTACTTGAATCTGTATATAATTCTAGATACTTGTACTTAATTCTAGATACTTGTAACTGAATCTGTATATAATTCTAGATACTTGTAACTGAATATGTATATAATTCTAGATACTTGTACTTGAATCTGTATATAATTCTAGATACTTGTACTTGAATCTGTATATAATTCTAGATACCTGTAACTGAATTGTATATAATAGTAGATACTTGTACCTGACTCTGTATATAATTATAGATACTTGTACTTGAATCTGTATATAATTCTAGATACTTGTACTTGAATCTGTATATAATTCTAGATACTTGTAACTGAATCTGTATATAATTCTAGATACTTGTAACTGAATCTGTATATAATTCTAGATACTTGTACTTGAATCTGTATATAATTCTAGATACTTGTAACTGAATCTGTATATAATTCTAGATACTTGTAACTGAATCTGTATATAATTCTAGATACTTGTAACTGAATCTGTATATAATTATAGATACTTGTACTTGAATCTGTATATAATTCTAGATACTTGTACTTGAATCTGTATATAATTCTAGATACTTGTAACTGAATCTGTATATAATTCTAGATACTTGTAACTGAATCTGTATATAATTCTAGATACTTGTACTTGAATCTGTATATAATTCTAGATACTTGTAACTGAATCTGTATATAATTCTAGATACTTGTAACTGAATCTGTATATAATTCTAGATACTTGTACTTGAATCTGTATATAATTCTAGATACTTGTAACTGAATCTGTATATAATTCTAGATACTTGTAACTGAATCTGTATATAATTCTTAGATACTTTTGAAATCTGTATATAATTCTAGATACTTGTAACTGAATCTGTATATAATTCTAGATACTTGTAACTGAATCGTACTTGAATCTGTATATAATTCTAGATACTTGTAACTAGATACTTGTAACTGAATATGTATATAATTCTAGATACTTGTACTTGAATCTGTATATAATTCTAGATACTTGTACTTGAATCTGTATATAATTCTAGATACTTGTAACTGAATCTGTATATAATTCTAGATACTTGTAACTGAATCTGTATATAATTATAGATACTTGTACTTGAATCTGTATATAATTCTATACTTGTACTGAATCTGTATATAATTCTAGATACTTGTAACTGAATCTGTTATAATTCTAGATAATTCTAGATACTTGTACTGAATCTGTATATAATTCTAGATACTTGTAACTGAATCTGTATATAATTCTAGATACTTGTAACTGAATCTGTATATAATTCTAGATACTTGTAACTGAATCTGTATATAATTATAGATACTTGTACTTGAATCTGTATATAATTCTAGATACTTGTACTGAATCTGTATATAATTCTAGATACTTGTAACTGAATCTGTATATAATTCTAGATACT
>CM064573.1:1673582-1679398 GCA_032716605.1 Paralithodes platypus
TAGAACTTTAATAATATTAGCACTGGGCCATAGGGAAATCTTGCCGAGTGTACAATAGATACATTAAAGGTATTGTGTATCGGTATTTAGATGTGTTGTTTTGTTATTTTTGTGTTAACGCCTACTGGTGTACCTGTATATATATTTTTTGTATTGGCCGTTCAAACCTTTTACGATTTTAGTCGGTAACTGGCTTTTAGACATCTTTATGGTTTCATTTTATTTCCACTGCCTATGCGTTGTTTAATACATACACTTGTTTTCAATGGGTATTGAATGTGTGTGTGTATTTGTGTATATGTGTGTGTTAGAGAGAGAGAGAGAGAGAGAGAGAGAGAGAGAGAGAGAGAGAGAGAGAGAGAATAAATGTGCATGCAAGACAAACGTATGATTAACAAATGTATCATAGTTGTACAGTGTGATAAATGTATACAAGACAGGTGTATAATATATGTATGGTAGACAAATGTATGATAAAGAAGTGTATGATAGACTTGTGTATGGTAGATGTATGATAGACAGGTAGGATATATGATAGACGAATGATAGAGTAAGGCATGATAGTATGATGGACCAGTGTATGATAGATTTACTGTATAATAGATTAGTGTATGATAGAGATATGATAGACCAATGTATGATAGACAAGTGTGTGACAGATGTTTGCCAGGTGTCGCCGTGGCTTGTAACACCGCTCTAACGTTTTGAATCTTTTAGTTGTTTATGCTTTCGTAGTCCCCCCCCCCCCACCCACCCACACACACACTTTAACTGGTCTTCTGTAGCTTTATGTTGTTATTTGATTTATTATCTCTCTCTCTCTCTCTCTCTCTCTCTCTCTCTCTCTCTCTCTCTCTCTCTCATAATCTATAATGAACACATTTATTTTGGGCAAGTATTTTTTTCTTCTCATCCACACTGTCCTGCCATGAACCCCTCCCTCCCTCCCTCCCTCCCTCCTCCCCTCCCCCCTCCTTGTTGTGGGTGGTTGCCTTTAAAGAGGTTTATCCCACACACAGACAGCCAAACACCTTTAAACCCCTCCCCCCTCTCTCCTCCCCTTACCTGTTCCCCTCCCTTTACCTCCTTTCACCTGTTACCTCTCCCCCTCCACCTCTCTCCCTTCACCTGTTACCCCTCGCTTCCTCCTCTACCCTCCCTTCTCACCCCTCCCTCCTACCTCACCTGTTCCCTTCCTCCTCCAACTCTCTTCCCTTCCCCCTACCTCTCTCTCCTCCCCTCACCTGTTACCCCTCCCATCCCTTACCCTCCCATCACCTGTTCTCCCTCCTTTCCTCCCCTCCCCACTATCCCCACCCTCACCTGTTACCATTCCTATCTTCTCCCTCCGCCCTCTCCACTCTGCTGTCACTTCTCCCCTCCCCTTACTTCCCCCCATCCCCTCCCTTCCCTCCCTTCACCTGTTATCTCTCCCTCCTTCCTCCCCTCCCCTCCCCCCATCTGTACCCCCTCCTACCCTCCTCTCTCTTCTCCATATCCCCCTCCCCTCCCTTCCCTTGCTCCCCCTCCCCCCCTCTCCTTCAACTAAAACAAAGTCAAGGAAAGTGCAAAGAGCTCACCTTCTATGCCATTTAAAACTATATATCTGTCTATCTATCTATCTATCTATCTATTTATCTATCTATCTATCTATCTACTGCCATACGACTTGATCCACGAGAGGATGGCCACGAATGAATCGCCTCCTTATTCCTAGGTATGAAAGTTATAGGAGAGTTGGAACAATACTGACTGCACTACACAAGTCTCCATAACATATTGTACAACAATTGTCGGAGGAGCGCATTTTCTCAATATTATTGTCAGTTCTGGTCTGACAACTAATGAGTATACGAATTCTGTCACTCAACTTAATTTCTAGTTCTTCATTCCTATGTTAACCCTTATTCGTTTGTTTGACTGCTAGATATTAAGGACACTCCAAATATCTTGCCAGGGCCCATCAATGTCATATAATTACTATCCTACTGGCCATCGAATATTGACGATGATACGGTAACTTCATAAGAATGCCGTTTGGAGAGTAGGAGAGACTATAATCTGTGTATTGCCAGCTGATGGTATATTGGTATGTCTTCAGCTTGATTACTACGCTTTTGTGGAAGTTTTGTAGTGAAATATGTTGTTAATTCTGAAAACTTGGGCACTAATATGAAGCAGAGACATGTACTTTCTTACTTTCCCGTCAATTATCGAAAAATCAGTTGCTGAGGGAATCACTTTACCGTCAGATGAAATGGATCCGAGTCTAGATGAAGGGTAGTAATGGAAAAGTCAAGAAAGCAAGAAACTAAAGGAAAATGTAAAGAGGGACGAGTGAAAAGCATTCCCCTTTCAAAGTTTCCCTCACCGGTAAGTAAAAGGGGGAAGGTGGATTAATTTATGAGAGAGAGAGAGAGAGAGAGAGAGAGATAGCGAATGATAAATTGGAAGAGAAGGGAAGGGAAAGAGAGAGAGAGAGAGAGAGAGAGAGAGAGAGTGTGTGTGTGTGTGAGAGAGAGAGAATGATAAATTGGAAGAAAAGGGAAGGGAAGAGAGAGAGAGAGAGAAGTTGAGAGATTGATTTGAGAATCCGTTCTTGCTCTTTCCTCACAAAAATATTAAGAGGGATAGGGGAGGACGAAAGGAGAAGAGGAAGGTACGAATATGGAGAGAGAGAGAGAGAGAGAGAGAGAGAGAGAGAGGGAGAGAGAGAGAGAGAGGGAGAGAGAGAGAGAGAGATGATACTGTATGTATTGAGAAGAAGGGGGAGAAGACAATAGATTACACAAAGATGAAGGAAGGAAGGGGAATGAGAAGGGAAGGATATAACTAATGGAGGAAGCATGGAGAACATTTGATAAATACTTGAGGGAAAACGAAGTTGGAGTAAAATTTTGATAAAGAGATAAGGCAAATAATAATGAACAAATATATAATGCACAGTAGAGTCATAAGCCAAAAAAAACTATACAACCATTTGCATATATATCGAACCCAAGTTTAGTCGTAAATTGATAATGAAAGTTTTAATTGCATAATGGAAAATCGTAGGTTGGCTAAGAACGTATGTCCACGCCTGTACCTATTATGTGTAGATATGTCTTAAGGGGAGATGGGTTGTTTTTCTAGATCCCTTTCTCCCTCATGTTTAGCCCCATTAGTTTTCAGATTTTAAGATGTTTGCCCCCATTAATTTGTCAATTTTAAGACCTGCCCCATTTCCTTGTCAATATTAAGACATTTCGTGATATTTAGGTGTCGATTAATTTTTCTCTTTCTAACCCCTCTTTTTCCCTATCCCTATATAACCGAAAAAATGTACAAAATTTTACTCTGGAAGGGGATGCTAAGGGGATTTTGTTTTAAAAAAAAAAAGTTGTGATGGAGGGTCCTAGGTAGAAGAAACCATATATGAACAAATATACCAACAAGCCTCTTACATGGCTTTTTTTCCGAATATATGTATTTTCAGCTCTCTCTCTCTCTCTCTCTCTCTCTCTCTCTCTCTCTCTCTCTCTCTCTCTCTCTCTCTCCCGACTCTCCGTCTTTCTCACCTCTCTCTCGCATCTCTCTCCTCCCTCTCTCTCTCATCTCTCTCTCTCTCTATCTCCTCTCGCTCATCTCTCTCCTCCTCTGTCCTCTCTCCCCTCGACCCGTCTCCCTCTTCCTCCCTCTCTCTCTCTCTCTCTTTCTCTTTCTGTATATCTATCTCGGAAGGTCTGCCTCTCAATAAATTATTCCACTACCTTGGGAATTCGTGAGTGTCGGAGAGATAGAGAGAGAGAGAGAGAGAGAGAGAGAGAGAGAGAGAGAGAGAGAGAGAGAGAGGGGAGAGAAAGTGAGAGAGAAGAGAAGAGAAGAGAGAAAGGAGAGCACAGAAAGAGGAGAGAGGGAGAGAGATCAGAGGCAGGATAACAATAATAATAAGGCCATGAAAATATGTTTACGAAAGAGGGAGAGATGAGAAGGGTGGAGAATTATTGAGGGAGGATGAGGGCGAGAGGGGATGACATGAAAGGGATGGAAAGGAATATGTGATGATGGGGGAAGAGGAGAAGGGGACGAGAGAGAGAGAGAGAGAGAGAGAGAGAGAGAGAGAGAGAGAGAGAGAGGTAGGGAGAGAGAGAGGAAGGGAGGGGGGGTGGGTGGGTGTCCTTCATTTTCTCCCAGCGTGATTAAATAGTTGGGAATATGGTTGGACGTGCCAAATTAGAAATCGGACGCGAGCAGGAAAACAGTGTACGCCGTCCTGTGTGGTGTGTGTGTGGTGAGGTTGGGGTGGTTGTGTGTTGTTTTGTGTGTTGTGTGTGTGTGTGTGTGTGTGTGTGTGTATGCATGTATGTGTGATAGAGTGAGAGATAGATATATAGAGAGAGTGAGAGCAATATTGTAGGAAGTGTTAGAAAAAGAAATTGAGAGGAAAAAATGTGTGTGATGTGTGTGATGGAGTGGACGGCCGAGACATTAGGAAAAGAAAATACCAGGGACTCTTTTATATCTTTATTTCTATGAGAGAGAGAGAGAGAGAGAGAGAGAGAGAGAGAGAGAGCGAGTATTGAGCATTTAGAAAAATATGTTTGAGGGTGGAATGTATGTAGAATGCAAAACCAAAGGTGTAGAACAACAGTGTAGAGGGGAGGGGAGAGTGTGTGTGTGAGAGAGAGAGACCGACTGTTGCTATACCAGTATTATATTGGCAAACTGTTTTGTTAACCAACTTGTCTGATATACTGATCTATTCTATTCTATATGCTCAGGGGGCCCAATACAATCCCCACCCTGTTCCTATTTTTTATTTAATTTTCCTCTATTTTATTATTATATATATATATATATTTTTTTTTGTATTTTCTTGGGGGTGGCCGACTCAAGACAGAGCAAGCACAGGAAAACACAAAACACAAGCCAAAACAGCGAACAAACACAGACAAAACACAAAACTCACACACTTCTAGGTCACCCAGGAGAATACAATGAGACCAGGGTCACCAAGGTCGCTCCAGCACTCCCCCGACCCATCCGCGCACGCCACCAGGGGGGAGAGGCTCCGATTCTCGGCAGGCAGACATGTAAAAGCGTGAGCCTAAAGCCACAAGCTCCGCCCACGCCACACACTAAGAAAACGAATACACGCAAAAAGGCCACAGCTTCCAGGCGGGTCACTCCCTCTATATTAAATTACGTCTCCCCGGGCCAGGCGCCTGATGGACTATTATCTAGTTCCAACTTGCGCCCGGAACACCCTATCCCTCCCCAATGATTTAACCCTTTGTGTGTGCATGTATCTCGTAGATATATATTATATATATATATATAATCTATCATATATATATACAATATAGATAGATATATATATGGGGTATATATATTTTTATATACAGTATATCCTATATATAATATATATGTTATATCATATATATATATATTACATATATAATTTGGGTGCGTGTGTGTGTGTTTGTAAAGAGGGAGAGAGAGAGAGAAAGAGAGAAAGAGAGTGGAGGGGTGGGGGGGGGGGTGTTTCCCCCTCAACAATGTTAACCAGTGACCAGAGAGCCAGGGGAAGCCCGCCCATTATCCGGACAAACATAACCCTCCCCCCTTCCTCCCTCCCTCCCTCTCCTCTGTTTTGGTCCTTTTTATATACAACATACTTCCTTGCCACCGCTTTTATCACCCTCTTTCTCTACTCTCTTTTATCTTTTCCTTGCTCTTTTCTCTTTTACCCTCCCGTTTGCTCTTCTCTCTTTTATCATAGCTTGCTCTTCTGTCTTATATTTTCTCCTTGCTCTATATTTTATCCTCCCCTTTCT
>CM064573.1:1679498-1694498 GCA_032716605.1 Paralithodes platypus
ATAACTAGGCCTATAGCTATTAATAGGACTTCCATAGCTATAAACTAGGCCTATAGCTCTAAACTAGGCCTATAGCTAATAACTAGGCCTATAGCTATAACTAGGCCTATAGCTATAACTAGGCCTCTATAGCTAAATAACTAGGCCTATAGATAAAAACCAATAGGCCTATAGCTATAAACTAGGCCTATAGCGATCAATAGGACTATAGCTATAAAACTAGGGCCATAGTTATAACTAGGGCCCTATAGCTATAACTAGGCCTATAGCTATAACTAGGCCTATAGCTATAACTAGGACTATAGCTATAAAACGGCCTATAGATATAACTAGGCCTCTATAGCTATAACTCGGCCTATAGCTATATAAATAGGAGCTATAGCTATAACTGTTTATGCGCCTATAGCTATAAACTAGGCCTATAGCTATAATCTAGGCCTAGAGCTATTAACTAGGCCTATCGCTATAACTAGGCCTATAGCTATAACTAGGCCTATAGCTATAACTAGGCCTATAGCTATAACGTAGGCCTATAGCTATAACTAGGACTATAGCTATAATCTAGGACTATAGCTATAACTAGGACAATAGCTATAACGAGGACTATAGCTATAACTAGGGAATATAGCTATAACTAGGACTATAGTCTATAAAGAAGAATATTTAGATATAACTAGTGACCTTATAGCTATAAACTAGGCCTATAGCTATAACTAGGACTATAGCTATAACTATGACTATAGCATATAACTAACTAAATGATTGTAAAGGAGTGTGGAGGTTACAGGAGAGGGGTAGGAGGTACGGGGACGAGTAGGTGTTGATGGGTTGAAACAAAGGGCACGAGGAAGAGAAGAAGGCGTGTGGTTTGAGGAGGGGCGGATGGGGTGTTCGTCTTAGGGAGGATTTCCACTTGAGGGGATATTTTTGTCTTTGCCCCTGTCTCCCTCATGTTTATCCCGATTGCTTTTGATAATTTAAGACGTTGCGCCCATTTAGTTTGGCGATTTTAAGAAGTTTCACCCCAGTTATGTTACTTTTTAAGACCTTTCGTCCACATTTAGGTGATGTCGCATTTATTCCTGGGCGAGCGATAGTTATCGGGCCTGTTAATGTAAGAGCACTCGGCCTTCGCGCCGGGACTTTTTCCTACCGAAAAATGTACACATTTATCTGAAATGGGGGGTCAAGGGAGGTGTAAGTTCAAGCTTGATGGCAGTCTAGGAAACACACTAAAAGACCATCCCCTTAAGGATATCACCGTTAAAGGGGGGGGGAGGGATGGGGGTACGTATTTGCTCGTTAATGGGTTTGGTATTTATTTGCATCGTTAATGGGTGGTATGTTATTTGAATCGTTAATACGGGGGTATTTATTTTGCTCGGTAAATGGGGGTATGTAATTTGCTCTATTACTGGGGGTATTTATTTGATCGTTAATGTATTTTTTATATTTTGTTTAGTTTCCTCCCTAGACCTCCGTCAAACATTTAAAATAAATAATCCATTAGATCACCACTTGTAGATTAATTTGTACTTTTTTTTCGGTAAGAAAAGGCGGGTTCTTCCATAATTAATCGATCGCTATGCGTTCGCCATGGGTTAAAAATTGACACCTAAATAGCACGAAAGGTCTGAATATTGACAAAAAATTTTAATGGGGCGGAAAGGCCGCTTTCTTTTAAAAAAGATAATATAATGGGGCGCGCGAACGTTTTGATATCTAAATATTAAATGGGGCTAAACCTGAGGGAGAAGCTAGGGGGCCCAGAAAAAGGATCATAATCCCATAAGTGGTGGGGTAACCTGCTTTTTGTTATTTCTGTTCCTTTTACTCTTTCTCTGGCTTGTATCCATTCGGCCCAATTCTGAAGCCAATTAGGTTTTTAAGACGTTTATCCCCATCCAGGCGTCGAGTCTTCCTGTGCGAGCGATAAGCGAGCCCAAAATATATGAAGAAATTCCGCTTCGCCGGAGACATTTTAATCGAAAAATTTACAAATTTAGCTTGCGGGCAAACAAAAATAAAAAATATGATGGCTCGCTACCGCTCCCTCCACCACGTAAAAAATTGACACCCTGGATGGGGATATCAAATTAAGATGACATTGATAAACGTCTTTTAAAACAGTAGGATGAATGGGGCCAAATGGATACAAAGCCAGAGAAAGATAGAAAAGGATCAGAACAAAAACAGGTCACCCTCCCTTAAGGTATCACCGCTAATAAGTTACATGTACAGATAGGTGACATGTACAGAGTAAGTTACCTGTACAGTAAGTTACAATTGTGACAGTAGGATAAAGAAAGAAGGAAAAAGGGGTTTAGTTTAGTGATGGGGACGAGGGAAAAAACAAAGGAGCACCAGCGAAGAAGAAGAAAGAAGGAGGAGGGGGGGGGTGATTTGAGTGAGGAGGGGAGGATGGTTGCTTTTTCATGCCACCCCCGCCCCATCTTCTCGCCCCCCCACCGTTTCCCTCATGCTTAGCGGACCTAGGATGTGTGGAGATATTTAAGACGTTCACTCCCCCTAAAAAGTTTTGGTCAATTTCCTTTAAGAACCCCTCCTTCGCACCCCATTATTTTCGCACCCCTTTATTATTTAGACCTTTCGTGCAATTTTGGTTGTTTATTTTTTTACTCCTGGCGAGACGGCTAGTAGGAGTACCATTGTAATCTAATAGGAAACCATTTTACTATTACCGATTTTTGTTTTACAAATGTCATTCTAGAAAGAAAGGTCCCAGGGGGTGTTTTTAAGATTGATGGGACGGGGTGTTGGAAGCAAAAAAAGAGAATAAGAAGAAAAGAGAAAGAAAAAGGAAAAGAAAAGAAAGAAGAAATAGAGGAAAAAAGAAATAATATAAATACAGAAGCTACTAATAAATACTTAAATAGATAGATAGATCAGAGAGATAGAGTAGATATATACATAGATAGGCATTAGATATAATGCTAAAACAAATAAGCATATAATAACTGGCCCATCCCCCATTAAAGGAGTGGTGGTTGGGGGGCGGAAGGGGGGCTCTAGAGTAGGGGGTGGGGGGGGGGGGGTGGGTGTTGCGGCCCGTATATCACCGCTAATCGCACCAGGCCGCCTGACCCGTCCCGTGCTGACGCTTCGCTAACCACGCTACTTTATTGCAGGTTTTATCAGCCTAGTCAATAAAAGGAGGAGGAACAAAGGTGGTGGCATAACTCACCGCCAGCCCGTCCATCTGTTCCATGTACCAGTCCTCGCTAACTAAGTCATGTCCCAGCTGGCATTACGTTTGGCTTGCTCTGTGCTGTATCGATGTCTGTCAGATGTTGAATAGCTTGGGAAAGTGAAGGAACACGGTTGTATATCTCACGCAAAAAGAATAATTTGTGTGTAGATATTGCTGATACCAATTATTGATCACAACATACTTATTAGCGCGACTGTACAGGCGCTCAGAAAAGATCGTGGACCTCGCCTACTTGTCATTAACCCCTTCTGTACCAGCGGTGTCTTTTTCTATTATATTCTAGCTATATTTAGACGATTTTGTGCAGCTTAAGAAGGCTGTGTGCTAGTAAAAAGGGTTAATTAGGGTAGTTCGAAGCCTGTTGTTTGATGGAGGTCCTTCGTAAACTGACTAACATAATCTATATAGAGCTAGAATAAAACTTGAAAGACGTATCCGGTACAGAAGGGGTTAAGGGGGGTGACCTGCTTTTTGTTGTTTCTATCCTTTTTTCTCTTTCTCTGGCTTGTATCCATTCGGCCCCCACCACACCACTATCTTAAGACGTTCATCCCCATCTGGGTGTTGATTTCTTCCTGGCGAGCGATAGCGAGCCAGCATTATATGAAGAAATCCGGCTTCGCCGGAGACATTTTTCTATCGAAAAATGTACAAATTTAGCCTGCAGTCAAACAAAAATACAAAATATGCTGGCTCGCTACCGCTCACCAGTAAAAAAGTAGACACCTGGATGGGGATAAACGTCTTAAAACAGTAGGCTGAATGGGGCCAAATGGATACAAGCCAGAGAAAGATAGAAAAGGACAGAACAAAAACAGGTCACCCCTCTTAATGGAATACAGGTCATTAGATTGATGTCCAGTATTCGATAAATGGATATTAATCGTAGTCATGGGCTGTACTTATAACTGTCTTGATGGTGTAATGGTTAGAGTGTACAAGTTCTGTATGAGATATCCTTGGTTTGAATCCTGGGAGAAACACATGCTTTACAAAACTGTATATAATTTTGTTATACTATTTATTGAAAATCAAGTTTCATCCATCAATCAATCCAGATTTTTTTTTTTTTTTTTTTTTTTGGGTGATGTGAATGAAGGAGACAAAAGGCAAAGCTGTCTGTAACAAGTGTTTCCCTCAAAGTTGAAAGAATGCCAGAAAGCCAAGACCAAGGAACGTTAGAGACAGAGCTTGAATCAGTTTAACTCATAGGATGAGGGAAAGACAGATTGAAGGAGTTCCAAAGCTTGCTTGTTGAGTGGAAGATAGACTGGAATTTTTTTTCACTCTTGGGTTTAAGAGTTAGACAGAATGACTACAGTCCTTCCCTTGTATCTCTCCCATTATCTCCTGTCTCCTATCTGTCTAAACTCCTGTCCATCCCACCTGTCTAATCCTTTCTATTACCTTCTCTGTACCTTCCCTCTGTTCTCCTGTCTAACTAAATTCCTGTCCATCCCGCCTGTCCAAACCCCTCTAATAGTCTAATACCTCTAGTGTACCTCCCCTCCTGTCTCCTGTCCAACTATATGCATGTCTACTGTACATCACCTGTTTAATCCTCTCTTAAGGGAGGTTTTTAGTTGATTCCCTAGACTTCCATCAAGCTTAAAACTACTCCCCTAGACCCCCTTTCAAGATAATTTGATAAACGTTTTCGGTAGAAAAATTTTGAAAAAAAATGTCCCGGCCGACAAAAGCAGGCCCCCCCCGTCCAGTAACGGTCGTTCTCGGGTCGCTTTGTTCGTCGCAGCGGATTAAATTTTAATATTAAATTACAGGCGTCGCTACGCGCTCGCCTGGGAAAAAAAAAAAAAAAAAAAAAAAAAAAAAAACCTAAAAAATCGACAATAAAGACAAGATATGGTATTACATTGACCAGAAATGGGGCAGTGGGGTCTTAAAAATTCGCCAAACTAATGGGTGCGGACGCGAACGTTTTTTTAATAATCTCCTAAGAAGCGATGGGGCTAAACATGAGGGAGAGGGGGGTCCAGAAAAAATCCTCCAGGTGGAAATCTCCCCTTAAACCTGATGATGTAGTACCCCTTGTCAAACCATATAGCCCTATTTTCCCCATGTCATGATATTTCTTTGTGGCAGCTGTTCCCTCATCTACTGTTAAACCCTGATGATGTTCGCAGCCATGTACCCCTTTAGCTAACCATATACATTCCTTCCCCTCTGTCGATATATCCTACATTACATCATTTTGCTTTGTGGCAGCTGTTCCCTCATCTACTGTTAAACCTGATTAATTCTTCAGTTATGGACTACGGTCGAGGGTAATAAGTGTTGTCAGATAGTTCACACAGTTTCGGACACTGACTAATACTCTGAGGGATAAGCACTTTTCCCAGTATAACTATAAAGATACCAATAACACGTCTTGTTGAGCGAAAACCACTGATATGTATGACAACACTTAATACCCCCGATTGTACTCCCTTTGTCTAAACCATATATTCCTGTACATTAAATTCCTTCCCTTATTGTTGATTCATCCCACATCCCACATCCCACATCCCATATCACACATCCCACATCCCACATCCCACATCCCACATCCCACATCCCACAGTATTACCGGTACTTCATTTTGCTCTCTGTTAAGGGGAGATTTCCACTGGAGGGATTTTTTTCTTGACCCCTTTCTCCCTCATGGTTAGCCCCATTGCTTTTGATAGTTTAAGATGTTCGCCCCATTAGTTTGGCGATTTTAAGAACTTTCGCCCAATTTATGTCAATTTTAAGACTTCGTGACATTTAGGTGTCGATTTTTTCCTGGCGAGCGATAGCGAGCCTGTAGTTTAAGAAGAAGCGGCCTTCGGCCGGGACATTTTTCTACCGAAAAATGTACAAATTTATCTTGAAAGGTGGTGTAAAGGGGCTGTAATGTTAAGCTTGATGGAAGTCTAGCGAACTAACTAAAAACCTCCCCTTAACTATCCTTCATCTACTGTTTAAACCCTCTTAATGTCCGGAGCTGTGTACCCCTTTATCTTACCACATATTCCTGTACATTACATACTTACCCTACGAGAATGTATCCTTCATTACATACTTTTGATATCATATGGTAACTGTATATATATATATTGTCTTTGTGGTAGCTGTTCCTCCATGTACTGTTTAAGGGGAGGTTTTTAGTTAGTTCGCTAGACTTCCATCAAGCTTAACATTACAGCCCCTAGACCCCCTTTCAAGATAAATTTGTACATTTTTCGGTAGAAAAATGTCCCGGCCGAAGGCCGCTTCTTCTTAAAATACAGGCTCGCTATCGCTCGCCAGGAAAAAATCGACACCTAAATGTCACGAAGTCTTAAAATTTACATAAATTGGGCGAAAGTTCTTAAAATCGCCAAACTAATGGGGCGAACATCTTAAACTATCAAAAGCAATGGGGCTAACCATGAGGGAGAAAGGGGTCAAGAAAAAAATCCCTCCAGTGGAAATCTCCCCTTAAACCCTGATAATGTCCGGAGCTGCAGTGTAACCATTTTGTCTAACCATATATCCTCCAACATTACATCATTTGGCTTTCTACTCGCTGTTCCTCATGTTTTAAGACCTTTCGTCCCATTTCTTTGTGAATATTTAGACTTTTCGTGTCATTTAGGTGTCGATTCTTTCCTGGTGAGCGATAGCGAGCCTGTAATTTAAGAGACAAATGTACACATTTAGCTTGAAGGCGAGTCTAGGGCGGGTGTTTTTTTAAGCTTGATGGATGTCTATCAAGGAAACAAAATACGTAAATGCACCAATCAAGAAGCCCAGCCCCCCCCCCCCCCCTTAATAAGAAGCCCAGCCCCCCCCTTAATAAGAAGCCACAGCCCCCCCCCTTAATAAGAAGCCCAGCCCCCCCCCTTAATAAGAAGCCCAGCCCCCCCCCCTTAATAGAAGACCCAGCCCCCCCCCCCCCTTAATAAGAGCCCAGCCCCCCCCCCCCTTAATAAGAAACCCAGCCCCCCCCCCTTAATAAGAAGCCCACAGCCCACCCCCCCCCCCCCTTAATAAGAAGCCCAGGCCCCCCCCCTTAATAAGAAGCCCCAGCCCCCCCCCCTTAATAAGAAGCCAGCCCGCCCCCCCCCTTAATAAGAAGCCCAGCCCCCCCCCTTAATAACAGCCCCCACCCCCCCTCTTAATACTTCTTTATGGTAGCTGTTCTTCATGTACTGTTAAGGGGACGCTTCCACTCGAGGGATTATATTTCGAACTTCCTTCTCCCTCATGTTTAGCCCCATTGCTTTTGAGATTTTAAGACGTTTGCCCCATTAGTTAGTCGATTTTAAGACCTTTCGCCCCATATCTGTCAATTGTAAGACCTTTCGTGCCATTTAGGTGTCGATATTTTTCTGGCGAGCGATAGCGAGCCTATAACTTAAGAGGAATCGGCCTTCGGCCGGGACATTTTTCTACCGAAAAATGTACATATTTATCTTGAAAGGGGGTCTAGGGGATGTAATTTTAAGCTTGATGGAGGTCTAAGCAACACACTAGAGACCCCTCCTTAAAGCAGATAATGTTGGCAGCCATGTACGGGGGGTAGCAAACCATGTATTCCTTCCCTCCTGTTGCCACTCCCCCATGCAGTACTTTTCTATGGGGAGAGGACCGTCTGTCTTTATTCCTTCCCTTCTGTTGCCACTCTCCCATGCAGTACTTTTCTATGGGGAGAGGACCGTCTGTCTTTATTTTCTATGGGGAGAGGACCGTCTGTCTTTATTATGTTTGGCAAGGTACCTTTTTTTTATCTGGATTCCCTTCTCCCCCATTAGTTTTGCAAGGCGCCATATTGCATAGTCCAGTAGCTAACGTGCAGTCGCGCTAATAAGTCTTGTATCGGCACCATGTATGTTTTGATCAATAATTGGTATCAGCAATATCTGAGCTGCATTTCTTCATATCGAGTAAAATATACAAACATGTTCTAACACTTACCCACCCTATTCAACATCTGACAGACATTAATACAGCACAGAACAAAGCCAAACGTGATGACAGCTGGGACATGACTTATTATAATTTTATTTATTTCTAGTTTCCTCCTTAGACCTCCATCAAGCTTAAACAAAAACCCAACGCCCTCCATCATGATGCATTTGTTAATTTTTCAGTAGAAAAAAGTCCCCGCCGAAGGCCGGTTCCTCTTAAAGTAGAGGCTCGCTATAGCTCGCCAAGAAAAGAATAGACACCTAAATAACACGAAGTCTTAATATTGACTAAGAAATGCGGAGAAATGTCTTAAAATCGACAAAGTAATGGGCCGAACGTCATACAATCTGAAAACTAATGGGACTCAACACGAGGGAGAAGGGAGACCCATCTCCCCTCAAGTTGCACACATCAACATTGAGGATGAATGCAAACTGTACCAGAGTGATGGTAATATAGGATTGTAGTATAATAAAACTATATATATATATATATATATATATATATATATATATATATATATATATATATATATATATATATATATATATATATATATATATATAAACACAAATACGGAAAACCTGTTACAAAGACACAAAATTTAACCTATAAACTAGATTACCTCGAAAAGAATAGTAGTGTTAATCCTCCCCCCCCCCCCCCCCTGCGCTCTCTCTCTCTCTCTCCTCTCCCTCTCGCTCATCTCTCTCTCTCTCTCCTCTCCTCTCTCTCTCTCTCTCTCTCTCTCTCTCTCTCTCTCTCTCTCTCTCTCTCTCTCACTTTTATTTTATTTTTTCCCGCCACCTCAATCCGACCCTATGCCCCCAATTCCCGGTACGCTTGTTTCTTTTCCCAGCACGAACAGGTCCGCGGTGTTTCCCCTCGCGCCCACACCCCTTGTCTGTCCTGGATTATGAAAAATAGGCAACACGGCCGACGATATCAGACAGGAATTCCCAAACGAGGTTGAAGGGGGGGGGGGGGGGGACACACACACACATTTCACACTCCTTTTATCCCGGCTTTACCCTACTTATTTCGTTATTGATAATTATTGTTTTTTTTTAGTTTGCTTTTAAGGGGAGGTTTTTAGTTTGGTCTCTAAATATCCATCAACCTTAAGATTACACCCCCTTGAGCTCCTTTCAAGATAAATTTGTACATTTTTCGGTAGAAAAATTTCCCGGCTGAAAGCCGGTTCCTCTTATATTACAGGCTCGCTATTGCTCGCCAGGATAAAATAGACACCTAAATGGCACGAAAGGTCCTAAAATTGACAGAAATGGGTCGAAAGTTCTTAAAATCGTCAAACTAATGGGGCGACCGTCTTAAAATCTCAAAAGCAATGGGGCTAAACATGAGGGAGAAAGGCGTCCAGAAAAAATCCCTCAAGTCGATATCTCCCCTAAAGGGGAAGTTTTATATATACTGTATATATATATATATATATATATATATATATATATATATATATATATATATATATATATATATATATATTTTGTTTAGTGAGGGTGGGTGGATTTTTTTTTGTGAGGGTGGGTGGACATTTTTAGTGAGGGTGGGTGGACATTTTTAGTGAGGGTGGGTGGACATTTTTAGTGAGGGTGGGTGGACATTTTTTAGTGAGGGTGGGTGGACATTTTTTAGTGAGGGTGGGTGGACATTTTTTGTGAGGGTGGGTGGTGGAAAATTTTTTAGTGAGGTGTGGGTCGACATTTTTTTAGTGAGGGGGGGTGGACAATTTTTAGTGAGGGTGGTGGGACATTTTTTAGTGAGGGGGGTGTGGCGTTGGACATTTTTTAGTGAGGGTGGGTGGACATTTTTAGTGAGGGTGGGTGGACATTTTTTAGTGAGGGTGGGTGGACATTTAGTGAGGGTGGGTGGACATTTAGTGAGGGTGGGTGGAAATTTTTTAGTGAGGGTGGGTGGACATTTTTTAGTGAGGGTGGGTGGACATTTAGTGAGGGTGGGTGGACATTTTTAGTGAGGGTGGGTGGACATTTAGTGAGGGTGGGTGGACATTTAGTGAGGGTGGGTGGACATTTAGTGAGGGTGGGTGGACATTTAGTGAGGGTGGGTGGACATTTTTAGTGAGGGTGGGTGGACATTTAGTGAGGGTGGGTGGACATTTAGTGAGGGGGGGTTGACATTTGACACTCCTTTTATCGCGGCATTCCCCCTACTGATTTTTCTTTTGATATGTCGTTTTTAGGGGGCGTATTTATTGGCGTATTAAACCCTCTCAGAATTCTAGGACGCGTTAATTGTTAATTATCTGGCAGGTATTAGAAGATTTTATTCAGATTAGGAAGGTATATGGAAGTCAGAGGTTTGATTCAGCCAAGTTCTGCCATTTTAACTCCTGTAGATCCTTCCGAAACTGTATCAAACCGTCTTGTAATAGCCAGAATGAACTGCTGAAATGCGTCATATTTCTCAAGGGGTTAATGACCTTTTTATTATTTTTTTAGTTTCCTCCATAGACTTCCACCAAACTTAAAAAAACACACCCCAAGATCCCTATCCAAGATGAATTTGTAAATTTGTCAATACAAACAAATATATCCTGACCGGAGGCCGCATACTACTCTATTACAGGCTCGCTGTCGCTCGCCAGGGAAAATCGACACCTAAATTGCACAAGAGGTCTAAATATTGACAAAGAAATGGGGCGAAAGGTCTCAAAATCGCCAAACTAATGAGGCGAACGTCTTAAAATCTCAAAATGAATGGGGCTGAACATGAGGGAGAAGGAGTAAATGACACCCCCTTAAATGACGGGGGAAATGTAAACTTGTAGAGGGACAGCGGTGTGGAAGGTGGTGTTGGTCCTTTAATTAACCCTATAGTAACGGAGATTAGCCATTAATGTGTTTGTGTGTGTGAGATAGATATGTATATACTGTACAGTACCGGTATATATATATATATATATATATATATAGAGAGAGAGAGAGAGTTTTGCGCAGTTACAACTTTTAACATATGTTATATACCTGTGCTTGAAAGTCTGCAATGCCTTATAAGAGGAATTAATGTTTGAGAGAGTGTGTGTGAGTGAGTGACAGAGAGAGAGAGAGAGAGAGATAGAGAGAGCGAGCCCAGGGTGGTGACAGGGAGAGGGGTGGGGACTCGTGACAGGTGACAGAAGGGGGGGGAGGGGGGGCTGTCTAGTGTGACGCGCCGGGGTGACAGCACTGACGTCGACCCCTGGCTGGCTGTCATGTAAGAGTTGATGCACCCCTCTCTTATTTACGACCCCCCCCCCCCCTCATACCCCCCCTCTCTCACTACAACCCCCTCCCTCACTACAGCCCCCCCTCCCCATCACAGTCCCCCCAACCCCCACCACACAGCCCCCACCCCCCCACAACAGCCCCCCCACCCACATCCAATCTCACTACAGCCCCTTTTCCTCCTCAGTACAGCCCCCCACCCCCTCCCACTACAGCAACCAGACCCCTTCCTCCCCCAACCCCCCTCACTGCATCCCCCCTTACCCCACCACAGCTCCCTTCCTCATCCCGCTCACCCCACCCCCCCACTACACAACCAGCCCCCCTCCCCCCCACAACCCCACTTCTCCTTCCCTTAAGCCCCCTCATGCCCTCCTCTGCATGCCCACTATAACCCCTCCCCCTCTCTCTCTGTCACTCTCTCTCTCTCTCTCTCTCTCTCTCTCTCTCTCTCTCTCTCTCTCTCTCTAAAACACTCACTCTCTCTAAAACACTCACTCTCTCTAAAACACTCACTCTCTCTCTCTCCTCTCTCTCTCTCTCTCTCTCTCTCTCTCTCTCTCTCTCTCTCTCTCTCTCTCTCTCTCTCACACCACACACACACAGTCACTCCATATTTACCCGCCTATCAATCACAGGACACTTTACACTATACACGTTTTAGTCTTGGTTCCTCCTGGCAATTTAATTTTACTTGTTACATTTAAGGGGGATCACTGACTATTTTTTTATCTTTCTCTCCTTTTCTTTCTTTCCCTGGCTTGTATCCATTCGGCCCCATTCAGCCAACTGTTTTAAGACGTTTATCCCCATCCAGGTGTCGATTTCTTCCTGGTGAGCGATATCGAGCCAGCATTGTATGGAGAAATCCGGCTTCGCCGGAGAAATTTTTCTATCGAAAAATTTACAAATTTAGCATGCTGTCAAAAAAATATATATATATATATGCTGGCTCGCTACCGCTCGGCAGGAAAATATTGACACCTGGATGGGGGTAAACGTCTCGAAACAGTAGGCTGAATGGGGCCGAATGGATACAAGCCAAAGAGAGAGGGAGAGCAAGAGAAAAAAAGGTGGGCTCCCTTAAGGGGGGATGGGGGTAAGGGGGGATGGGGGTATTTATCTGCTCATTTATGTATTGTTTTATTATTTATATAGTTTCCTCCCTAGACCTCCTCCCCCCCCCCCCCCCTCCCTCCAAGACCCTCCTTCAAGAAAAAATTGCATATTTTTCGATAGAAAAATGTCACGGTCGAAGGCCGGTTCCTCTTATAATACAACTTGACACCTAAATGACACGAACATTCTTAATATTTACAAAGACATGGGGTGAATGGTCTTAACATCGCCAAACTATTGGGCCGAACGTCTTAACATCTGAAAACCAGAAAAACGACCCATCTCCCCTTAACCCCTTCCGTACCGGTGACGTCTTTTTAACTTTTTTCTGGCTGCTATTAAAGGATTTTATTCAGCTTGCAAAGAGCCTCCAGCACTTACCAGCCTTCGAACTCTCTCACTTAACTTTTTTTACTACCACAGTTTTTGTTCTGTCCTTTTCTATCTTTCTCTGACTTGTATCCATTTGGCCCCATTCAGCCTACTGTTTTAAGACGTTTATCCCCATCCAGGTGCCAATATTTACTGGTGAGCGGTAGCGAGCCAGCATATTTCTTATTTTTGTTTGACAGCAGGCTAAATTTGTACATTTTTCGATAGAAAAATTTCTCCGGCGAAGCCGGATTTCTTCATATAATGCTGGCTCGCTATCGCTCGCCAGGAAGAAATCGACACCTAGATGGGGATAAACGTCTTAAAATAGTTGGCTGAATGGGGCCGAATGGATACAAGCCAGAGAGAGAGAAAAGAGGACAGAAATAACAAAAAGCAGGTCACCCCCCTTAAGGAGCACAACATCGTCTAAATATAGTTGGAAGAAAATAAGAAAAACGTCGGCGGTACAGAAGGGGTTAATGAGGGTGAGGTTCGAGGGCAGACACAGACCGAGAGTGAGGTGGAAGGATGGCGTAGAGAGATAAATTACTGAAAGGGGGTGTTTTTGTGTGTTCCTATGTGTATTGGGGGAGACACTCGTTACAGGCAGACTCCCTTTTGCCTCCTTCATACACATAGAAAATAAAACAATTCACCTGACGGAAAATTCAGTCCTTTAGCTGGTCCTATGTCGACATTTAATTTAAGGGGAGGTTTTTAGTTCGTTCCCTAGAATTCCATCAAGCTTAAAATTACACCCCCTAGACCTCCTTTCAAGATAAATTTTTACATTTTTCGGTAGAAAAATGTCCCGGCCAAAGGCCGGTTCCTCTTAAATCACAGGCTCGCTATCGCTCGCCAGGATAAAATCGACACCTAAATGGCACGAAAGGTCTTAAAATTGACAGAAATGGGGCAAAAGTTCTTAAAATCACCAAACTAATGGGGCGAACGTCTTAGAATATCAAAAGCAATGGGACTAAACGTGAGATAGAAAGGGATCCAGAAAAAAATCCCTCAAGTGGAATTCTCCCCTTAATAATACGAAACAAATAGGTTTTGGTGTTGGTGGTGTCATGCTTATGTTCTGGGTGTGGTGTCCCGAGTTCGAATCCCGGGAGGACCATATGCTGTCATTAGTTTACTCAAGCATACTGGGGTTTGTTGATTAATGTTAAGAACGGGGTGTTCCTTAAGGGGAGGTTTTTAGTGTGTTTCCTAGACTTCCATCAACCTTGAAATTACACCCCCTCCCCCCCTTTCAAGATAAATTTTTACATTTTTCGGTAGAAAAATGTTCCGGCCAAAGGCCGGTTCCTCTTAAATTACAGGCTCGCTATCGCTCGCCAGGAAAAAATCGACACCTAAATGGGACGAAAGGTCTTAAAAGTGACATAAATGGGGTGAAACTTCTTAATATCACCAAACTAATGGGCGAACGTCTTAAAACTTCAAAAGCAATGGGGCTAAACATAAGGGAGAAAGGGGTAAAGACAAAAATCCCTCAAGTGGAAATCTGCCCTTAATAGCACCATATTTCAGCCAAGTATTTATCATTAATAACCCCAAGGAATTATCCTTTTACTTTTCTATGTTTGGAGTGATAACAATAACTCTCACTCTCATTTGTCTTAAGGGGACGTATTTAGTTTGTTCCCTCGACCTCCATCAAGCTTAAAATTACACCCCCTTGAGTCCCTTTCAAGATAAATGTGTACATTTTTCGGTAGAAAAATGTCCCGGCCGAAGGCCGGTTCCTCTTAAATTACAGGCTCGCTATCGCTCGCCAGGATAAAATCGACACCTGAATTGCACGAAAGGTCTTAATATGGGGTGAAAGTTCTTAAAATCGCTAAACTAATGGGGCAAACGTTTTATAATATCAAAAGCAATGGGGCTAAACATGAGGGAGAAAGGGGTCAAGAAAAAAATCCCTCAAGTGGAGATCTCCCCTTAAGTATTATCGTGATTAATAATATAAATAGTTAAAATAGTTATTGATAGTTCTTCCCATTAGAACATTCAACACAAGGAAGTATTTGGTTTGTCTGCTTGAATGTCGGTTGAGGCAATGGGTATTTCAGTGACGTTTATATC